>JADDOH010000752.1:0-376976 GCA_016648135.1 Agrypnia vestita | reverse complement strand
TACAGACTTCTCTGCAAAGTTTTTGGCATCTAGAAGAGATTCCAACTAGGCAGTTCCTGAGCCCCGAGGAGACGACCTGCGAAAGGTTAGACAGCGCATCTGTAAATAGAGATGAGGCTGGACGTTACTCGGTCGCATTACCTTTTCGTGGAGATTCAAAGGAATTAGGTAATTCACGAAATACTGCGTATCGCCGACTTATCGCTCTAGAGAAGAAATTCAAACAAGAACCAAAACTTCGTGAAAATTATAATAACGTAGTAAACGAATACATTGAAAGGGAGTATTTAACTGAGATTACCGCAATCGATGTCTCAAACCAGGGTTATTACATACCGCATCATGCCGTCACACGCCCAGATAAGCCAATGCCGCGAATTGTACTCGACGCAAGTTCAAAAACCCATACTGGGAAATCATTGAATGATGTATTATATGCTGGGCCTAACTTACAAGCAAACCTTTTCTCTCTTTTACTTGAGTTCCGGTTATTCCCTGTAGCTATTACCGCGGACATAAAGCAGATGTATTTACAAATTGGTACATTTCAAAATGATCGGAAATATTTAAAGATATTATTTCGTTTTAGCGACTATAGCAACGAGACGATCAGAGTATTTCAATTCAACCGCCTTCCATTTGGCCTCAAACCTAGTCCGTATTTAGCTTTGCGTACTATTCGTCAGCTAGCATCAGACATGCGCTTTCAGTACCCTGATGCCGCTGCAGTCGCCGAGTCTAAACTTTACATGGATGACTTGGTGCATTCAATGCCTGACGACGAATCGGCCATCCGCACATCTCGAGAGTTAATCTCGTTATTCAAATCAGGATCCTTTGAATTAATTAAATGGTCGAGTAATTCTTTGGCATTACTCAATGACCTCCCGCATTCTCATCGAAGTTAAGTGGATTTCACAAATGAGAACAACAGTACTAAAGTTCTCGGTTTATCTTGGGAACCCGCTGAGGACAATTTCTTCTTAACAACTCTGCAGGTCCAAGAGACATGTACAAAGCGAAGCATACTTTCATTAGTGGCTCGTTTGTTTGATGTTCTAGGCATCGTGGCCCTAGTAATCCTGTATGCCAAATTGCTCATTAAGGAGCTCTGGTTGTGCGATATTGGTTGGGATGATGTACCTCCTGAGAGCATCATTCAACGCTTCACTGCACTTACGAGTGAATTTCACTTGCTCTCGACTTTGAGAATTCCGCGCCATATGGGTGTTCTAAAGGACAGTACAGTTTGCATCGTCGCCTTCTGCGATGCGAGTATGAAAGGTTATGGTTGTGTCATTTATTTGCACTCCACAGATTTAACCGGGAACGTATCAGTCAGGTTATTGTGTTCCAAGTCTAAGGTTTCACCAACAAAGATAATGTCACTCGCTCGTTTGGAGTTATGCGCTGCCCTTTTGATGTCGAAGTTAATAAAGACTGTTCGGGATATTTATAGTTCACGCATCACCATCGCAGGAACATATGCATTCTCGGACGCTACAATTGCCTTGTCATGGTTCCACTCTTCCCCGCATAGATGGTCCGTATTTGTGAGCAACCGCGTAGCTCAATGCCAGGAAAATGTACAACCCCAAGATTTCTATCATATCGCAGGCATTGAGAATCCTAGTGATTGTCTATCTAGGGGCATGTTACCATCTCAATTGGTAACCCATGACTTGTGGTGGAACGGGCCTGTATGGCTACGTTCTGTCATTTCAAGTTGGCCTATCCAACCATTCTTACCTACAAAATATGAGGTACTCCCGGAATTTAAATCCACAACTTTGATTACCGCTAAGATTGTACCTTGTAGTTTTTACGAATTAGCTCAAAATATCTCTCGTTGGGATAAACTTCTGCGCATCATCGTATACTGCCTCCGTTTTATGAAACGACGTTCCCCAGCAATTGGAGTCGCTGACTTACTTGCCGCTGAAAACATGGCTATTCGTGCCGTTCAAAATGTTCATTTTGCTAAGGAAATGGCGGATCTAAAAGGAGGAAAAGGCTATTCTAAAAGGTTAAAACGTATTAGTCCTTTCATAGATGAGGATGGTATTTTGCGGAGGAAGATTATCCAATTCAGGTCTTCCTTTCGAGGCAAAACATCCTGCTCTGCTCCCAAAACATGACCACGTAGTCGCCCTTATAATAGATCACCATCACCAATTGCATCTTCACACTGGGCCAGGATTACTTTCATCAATCCTTCGTCAACACTTTTGGATCCTTTCCGGAAAAAGCGTTATTAGATGGAGAGTGAGAAAATGTAATAAATGCTTTCGCGTTTCTCCTCTACATCCCACGCCTAAAATGGCTACTTTGCCAGCCTGCCGAATTCAGGAAGCAAAGGCTTTTACACACACAGGGGTAGATTATGCTGATCCGCTAAATATAACACTCCAACGCAAGCGTGGACAAAGGTCGCAAAAGGCCTACATCTGTATTTTTGTCTGCTTGACAACGAAAGCTGTTCATATCGAACTAGCATCAGATTTATCCTCGGACATCTTCCTAGCTGCATTCAAACGTTTTATAGCACGTCGAGGACCCGTATCTTGTCTGTATTCCGACAACGGCTCGAACTTCATAGGTGCCAAGGCACAGTTAGATGAATTTTATAAATTAATCTTGTCCTCGGACTATCAAAACGCTATAAAGGATGAGCTTATTAAACGACGCATTTGTTGGAAATTAATTCCACCGCATAGCCCGCACGTTGGAGGGATCTGGGAAAGCAATATAAAATGTTTTAAAACACATCTATACCGCGTAATCGGAAGTCAGTTGTTGACTTACGAGGAACTCTTCACAGTTCTTACACAGATCGAAGCGTTGCTCAATTCCCGGCCACTTTGTGTTATGTCTGAGGATCCGTATCCTGAGGCGCTGACACCAGCACATTTTTTAATGTCATCACCACTCCAGTATCTTCCGGTATCGGACATTGCTGACGATACGCGGAGTCTTTGTACACGCAAACAACTACTAGATAACTTAGTTAGGTCATATTGGAAAAAATGGCATCTAGAGTATTTACACACTCTACAAGTCCGACAAAAATGGTGTACTCCAGATAATCCCGTCACCGTCGGTAAAGTCGTGCTAGTGGGTCAGGATAACGCACCACCGCTTAGCTGGCCTTTAGGAGTAATCTCTCAAATATATCCAGGTTCAGATAGTGTAGTGAGAGTTGCTCTAGTGAAAACTGAATCCGGTTTTTTCAAGCGACCAGTGGTGAAACTTTATCCTCTCCCGACCCAATAAATAGCTCTTAGTTATATTATTTTTATTTATTTTTTTCACGCCTCTTAGTGTACAATAGCTCTTAGTTATGTATTATTTTATTTTATTTTCATTCACGCCTCTTTGTTATTGTTCGATGTATTAATTACTTATATCGCAGCATTTACGTGCTTTTCTTATTTGCGTTTCATAATTTACCGCTGAATATGTCAGATTGACACATTTTTAATTTACTCATATATTATATATCGGGACTGATATTACGCTGTCTCTCTTTTTTCTATATCATAATTTAGTCATTATTGCGATAAGGAAGTTGCATCATGCGTTCGGATGATTTTTTATTAATTTTGAAAGCTCTGTGAGCTTCCAAGGCGGGGAGCATGGTCGGGCCATATCTATATTTGGAATGTATAGCGAACGCCTTTCATTGAGAAATTAGGCAAGCCGCGTTACCTGTCTCCGCCAATGACGCGAGACCCAGCAGGGCCGGCTGTAGTATATATTGGACCGCCGCTGTGAGTACATACTCGATCGCCATCGCCGCCGTGTGACATTTTTACGCACGTTCCGCAATAACCTCAATTTGTCGTTCGATCTTAAAACCGCCTTTTCAAATCCGTTCTTCGCAGTGGATTTGTTTACATTATTGGTGAAGACGGCCACCCGCATCTACAGTCCACTCAATCGCATTTCATCAGGTCGCAGTTCAATAAATCGGAAGAACCAGGAGGTAAGTGTCTTGCATGTTTTCTCAGTTACGGGCCTTTCGCTACGTATTGGACATCTTGCTTGCCCCTTGGAAGTTTCCGTATAGTTGGACGCTCAAAGCGCACCATTTAAACCATAACCTAACCGCCTCACCAACTACAACGCCTGGTAGGTCTTGGTTTCTTCAAGAGTTTTCCTCCAAATATCTCTATTTCACGCCATTTCTCCCCAGTTTTAGAAATCCGTGGTAGATTCGTCTCAGAAGACATTTTCGCCAAAATCTATGCTTAGTCCTTCGAAAGGTCCTGTGTGTTGCTCTGGTATTCAGCAGTGACTTGCTGACAGTGACAGCGCTTGTTTTTCGGTCACTCTCTCCACGTGGTTCAATTACTATAATTTACCTGTTTTTAAAAACTTTATCTCCTTAATGTAACCCTTATCTCCTTAATGTAGCATTTCGGCCAATATCAATTTTCAAAAATCGACATGAAAATACGCCTTCAAATTTTCTTTTCAAAAACGTCCAACCTACGTCATTCTGTGTCCATATCTTATTACCCATATAAAATGATCTACTTAATACAAATTTAAGAAAAATATATACACCTTTTTCTGTACATCAATTAAAGGTTAACAAAATCAAAGCAGTAAATACGATATAATTTAAATTCACAGATATATTAATGAGAATCTTTCGATTCGGTTCGAAAACTTTAATCAACTGATGAAAATTTCCAAACATTTCCACTCTTACACAAAAAAGGTCTGTTCGAGGCAGCCAGATAACTTATTAGTAAAGTCAAAAGTAACGAATTGTTAATGACATCAAACTGGGGATATTGCCTTAACATTTTGACCTGAAAGACAGCACGTTTAACTCTTGACAAAGCCGAGAAATTTGTTTGCAACTTTTATCAATGCTTGAATCTGTCGCTGGAGTTTGATTTGTTCTGGAATTTTGAAATATAAACAACAGTTAAAATAATTTTAAATTAATGATATTATATTTCTGACGCTCGACTTTAATTAAACAAATTTTAACATTTGGGGTGTGAGTTTAGAGACATTTTTCAGTGTTGGCACATCGTGTGTAGTTGTCGCAAGGGTTGTCGCAAGGAACAATGATATAAACGGTAGGGTAGTGGATGAAAAATGCCCATGGGTTAGGTTCTTGGTATAAATGAAAAACTTAAACTTTTTGAGCATTAGTTCTAGATGCTCTATACGAGTCAAAAACATAACTGTACTTTTGATTAGTTGAATTAACCATATTTTTTAATAATGGGGCCTAGAAAAATAATGCCAATTTGAATATTATTTATCATTAAAGTAACAATTTATATTGCAAGATTTTTTTTATTTTAAGGCAATAGGTTCATTAAAAATAACATACAAATCATTATTGTAATAGTTTGTTATGGAAAAATCTTTAAATATTAATTTCAAAAACACCCAATGTACGCTCGTTCATCTTAGATAATGTCATGGAATGGTTATTGCGAGAGTCAAATGAAACTCTTGAAATTAATTAAATGATATTTTATTGATTTAACTAAATTGCTGGACACAAATTTATTCGGAGCACCATTCTTTAATTCACACTTATTGTCACTAGAATATTCCACACAGATACATCTTTAATTCGCTGCACTTTTGTCAATCGCAAGGTCTTTCCGCTCAAGTTCTCACTAGTTCAAGCTAGTTCGCACGTAAGTACCCACTGAATTGATTTATTCTTATCTATTACTTGCTTATGGTATCGTAGTAGATAAGTAGTGTGTCCCCTGTCAAACACCTAAGCGCGCAGTCGCCCTTTTATAGTGAATATCGCTTCGCGATGCTTCCAGAATGCATCTCACACTCTTCTAGCTATTTCTTTGTTCATCCATTGTATAGAGTGCTCTATAATCTTCAATTCAGTGTAAAATCTACCGTTTTTGTCATCTCGTGACGTAATTTATATGTATTAATCATAAATTTAATAAGTAAGATTAAGTAAATGTCTCATACACTTACAAGACATGTATTAAGTTTACTTAAAAAAAAATTCTCGAGGTTTTGTGGCAATTGAAAAAAATGCATTGAAATTTTTTGGAAATAGTATTTCATCATCGTCCTAATGTGGTAGTATCTAAAATAAGAAATTAAGTAAAGCAAGTTTAATCATGAAACAATATTTTACCAAATATTTTCACTATCGTCAAGTTTTTATTATCTTTACTAAAAAAAAGATGTTTTTCAAAATTTCGAAAATTAATGATCTCCTATTCCAGGGTTGATAAATATGTAGAGATTAGAATAATATCGGATAAATTAAAATAGTGGATTGTTGTTTGAAAATTTAGTTAGATATAGTACGATACATGAATAATACGCGTAAAATAACGCATATATGAGGAATTCGTGTCACATGAAAATATGACTAACTTGACGGTCTCCTAGAAGGAGGCTCGAACTTCCTACTATTTAATAGATTACTATTTTAACTTACTCGACTGATTTCAGATTATTTTTACTAACATTAACACAGTTAAATTATCGATTCGTTATTCGTTCGATTAAGTTCGATTCCTTGATTGTTTGTTTTAATATTCCCAATACAAATTGCATAGACATCATTTAAATTGATGCCTCAGCCTTAAGGATAGACAAAAAAAAAATTAACCCCTTCACACAAATTTAATATTCACTGAAGTAATATTTAATTTTCTTTTTTGATGGAGGCTTGAATTCAACGTGTTGGAAAAATCAGGAGAGAGGCGTAGGAAAAGTACGCGAGGGATGGGGGCAGGGGATGGTATGTAGCGGGAGGGGTTGGTCGTGTGAAAGAAGGAGGCGGAACATAAAGCAAAATTTCTATTCCTTTATCCTCTGTTATAATAATCAGAGTCAGGCATAGAGATACTGAGAAATATTTCCATAGGGGAGACCAAAAGTTATCAACCACATTACATTGTTATATTATACTCTATTTTAATACAATATTTTAACATTTTCTAAAATAACTTGTGCTTTAATATTATTATATTTAAGAATTATAATAATCGTTAATGAAATATTATATATTTTTTAATGAGTTATTGTTAAGTGTGTAGAATAGATGACGTAATTAATACAACATAAGGAAAGTTTTTTGGCATGGTTAGAACCTGTGGTATGCCAAAGTGAAGAGAGAATAATAGATAAAATAATACACATGAACTGAGTATGAACTCAGCATATCCACGAAAGACCTGGCACGATTAGGTATATTGGAGGACTGCACTCAATGGGTTTCTATTAATAGAAGATTCTCTCTGCGCAATGGTTACTTAGTTGGATTCTTAGAACTTTTTGATTGATTGATTGTTGCAGCAACCAATAACATCCCAGAGTTTCGGGATACTATTTTAATGGTCACGAGGTTAGAAAATACAATTTTTTCCATTAATGTTTAATGTAGGATATTTATTTGTGTAAGAAAAAGATCTAATTATAATAATTTCGTTGTTTGTCTGTCTGTTTGTCCCCTTAATTTCGTGTAAGGTTCGTAACTTTTTTATAGTAAAATTTATTTATCTAAAAAATTTTTGTCCGAAAATTTCTTTTTTCGAATTATTTTAAATAAAATGAATAAATAATTATTCCTTAGGAACCGACATGTAAAAGTACCATCATTTTTGACGGGTTATAGCTAGTTGTAAATAATAATGCAAAAAATAAATAAGAAATTTAAATTTTATTATTATGAATTATGTAGCCGAGGCAAGCCGAACCAAGCGTTGAATTAAATAAAAATATTAATCGTAAACTTTGTGAATTTTAGGTACTAATCACAGAATAAATAAATACTGTAAACTGATACTAGGATAAGATTCCCAGCCCGGGACTCCCTAGCAGAATTATATGCCGGCAATATTTTTAATCAGGTGGAAATTTCGTTGTCATTTTTTATTTCAGTTAGGGGTAGTTTCTCGCACCCCCTGTACCGCCCTATCTTCCCATTTTAGGAACACGAGCTTATACCTATTTCATTTCAGAGGTGATATATGCCCCGTGCTTAGCGCTCCATGGAAACCCATACACACTTCAGTTATACATTCTTGAGTTATTCAGCTCGCTGATAACCAACTTCATAAATTCTTACGCACTTTACATTTTCTTCCTAACGGACAAACACAATGCGGAAAGGAACCCTTTCGATTTTATATCGCTGATTTTTTGAACAGTTTAAGAACGACCTCAATAAAATACTTGATGCTATGTCGTACGTAAAAAAAATAGCCATAAATAAATAAAAAGTTATTTAAAAAAATCATGGTGTGTAAAAACCAAGTTAGTTGACAAAAATAAATAAATCAATTTTTTTTATGAAATTACACTTTATGTGTATTTATAAATTTATCTATCACTTGGAAAGATATACAAAAGCCATAGTTGGAACTCGAACTACGAAATTTTTAATGCCGATTGATAACTTTATCAATTAAGCTGCAACGACTATGAGAAAGTGGTCAAATTTAACCAACACACCTTTCTTAATGAGGCATAAGAGACAACATACGGTTTATCAAAGTCAATCTTCATGATAAATTGTAATTAAAAAGATTTTTGATTTTAACAAAAAGAATAAATAATATATTATTATGGATGAAATAGAATTTCGATGACTTTCTGAACGATAGTCGTAACTTAATTGGAAAAATTGTTATGCTTTAGTTTTTAAGCGGTACCTATTACAAAATTTCGGATTCAATGTTTGTTTTTTATTTTTTACTTTTTGTTTTATATCTACATATATTTCTTTGTTCGACAACGTTACTACGTTACACGACTACTGCGAAGCGCCCAGCGAAAATAAATTACGAGAGCATATACCAGATGTTCAAAAGTGAATAAGTGCGAATACTCTGGAAAACTTAATCAAGTGTCCCACAGATAAGTGGATATCACTGGATCGTAAAAGTTGTTGTGATTAAATAAAACATTAATATTAACAATATATTTCAATGTACTTCTGTTAATTTCAAGTGTTTCTCACCTTGTGTAATTCACCTTCTAAAAACGAATTTTTTATTAAATCTAGTTGAAAGAAAAATGGAACGAGAAATAACCAAGGAGTTTAGAACAATTGGTTGTGTTTGTAGATTATTCAGCGCCTTATTCACCTTAGCTCCGTCCCGGCGCCTCATCCCCAACAAGGGACCATTTTTTGTCTCGCTCTTCCGAGGAGGCTGCGAATATCTTAATAAGATTCATGAAAGGTTGCCATATATTATATCCACCTCAGTCTTCTATCTCCTTATATTATCCCGGGCAGGGGAGGCGCTGTTTTAAATAAACCGTTGATACGCAACGGAATTATGCAATTATTTTTTAATATAAAAATTCATTTATGATTTGTAAATATATCAAACAAAATTAGTGATACGCAGTGGAATTATGCAATTATTTTTTAATATAAAAATTCATTTATGATTTGTAAATACATCAAACAAAATTAGTTAAATTTAAATATACCTTTTCACTATGCGACTTTTAAAAAGATTGAATTATTTTTCTATGGTTACAAATCTGGTTGACTAGTGACATGAAGGCAGATAAGATTATTGACTTTTATTTAATTTGATTTAGTTAAAATTTATATTGGGTGTTTAGAGATAAAGGTGTGTGGCTTATTTTTCTCGGGGTCCTAGACTGTTAATTAGCAAAATTTGGAACGGTCTTCTTGGTCTTCTTCTTCTTCATTAGCCTACATCTCTCCACTGCTAGATATAGGCCTCTTGCATACTCTTCCATCATTCCTTGTTGTTTGCAAGTTGTCGCCATTTCTTCTCTCCCACAGCGGCTCTTTTGCGTTCTTTCAACGCCTTTTTTATTCATTCTATTAAGGTTTAAGCATTCTTTCTTGGAACATGCCCTGCCCATTGCCATTTTACTTTTGCTACACGATCCATAATGTCCTAATCTAGTTCTGCACCTGATTTCATCATTTCTTATTTGAGAATAAGAGGAAACGAATTATTTTTTCGTAATCGATATAATTTACTGTAATGACATTTCAACGTTTTGTAAAAAAATTAGTCGGATATATTTAAAAAAATTCAAATTTTGACATAACATAACTCCATAACTATTGACGAAGTCATGGCTGCTTGGACATGTTCGACTCATAATCAAGGCAGGAATAAAGTCATGCGAGGTTATTAATGGTTTCCAAATAACCCTAAATTTGTGAATGTTGAATAATGTTATGCAATTGTGATGTAATATAGTATGATTTAAGTTTAGAATATAATAAAGGTGATGTACGAAAGCACGATTTAAAATATTTAGTCAGACGTGGCGCCGGCGCTCTGCGAACTGCACACACACCCCTTCCGCGCTGATATTAAATAAAGTTATGACCATAAATATTCCTTCTGCTAAACTCCGAAACAATATTCCTCCGCGAGAATATATTCCCGGATCCTTTTTCAGCCAACTTCTCGCTACAGCCCGCGTGCTAAGTCTTCATCAACTCCAACATTGTTACAGGAGAGGCGTCTGAATAAAGTATTTTTGAATTTTCAACGAAGAATAGAAAGAAAACCCTCGTATGTATGCGTATACCAAGACCGTAATCGACATGTGACCTACAAAACATCATAATATTATTTTCAATTTTTCAATTTCAATTTTTATATAACATTTACATTACGAATACAAATTATATTTAAATGGTATAAATAAGTTGGAAATATATAAACAACAAAAACAAATATTAAACATATATAAAATCATTCATATCACCTTTGATATGAATGATTTTATATACAGATGTACCAGATGTACCATGTATTTTTTTTTTTTAAATAGAGATGCGAACACGGAATATTAATATTTTTGCAAAAAATAAGTCAGAAATATTGAAAAAAAAATGCAAACATTGATATTGTATTTCTTCATAACTATTGATATTAATGGTTGCTTGAACATTTTAGGCTCATTATATAGTCAGGAATCTACCGGCCAAGTTTTTGCTGCTAAGTCTGGTACATACTGTATATATTTCAGGAGAATCCTGCTTCGGAAAACCCTCTCAGAGACATGGAACAGATCAATATCCAGAGTAATATTATTCAGCATAGCAGTAGCTGCAGGTTGGTCCTGTATATTGTTATGTGAAACAATCTGTGCTGACGCTGTCTAAGGTAATTATCCTGTTCCTGAACATACAAACCAATGCTCCGTATAATTTACGGATTGTCGATCATACCGCGCATCAATCGATAAAAATGCGTAATCAAATAGACATTTCTTCTAGTCTCTAAACTATGCTGCTGCTGGCAGCTTGCGTAGGACGCTATCAATGTGGCAACATCGGACGGACGGACAGATTATATTATTATGTTTGATGATTTTGGAAGGGATACATATATAAAATTTCGAATTCAGTACATTTTAAACTAGCAATTCTCGATGAATGCATTCAAAATATTTTTTTTTAATATTGCTGCCTTTGATTTTTTTATTTTTTTTATTTTTACGCTTCAACAGGCCAAGAGGCCCAATAACAGAAGCGAAATACATCACAAAACACCCAGGCTTGAGTGAATCACACAGATTAATTGTGACCTCACCGGGAATCGAACCCGAAACCCTCGGTGTGAGAAGACAATGTCATACCCACTGGGCTACGAGGGCCGCCTAGTACCCAAAATATAGATTTTTAATGTGGCGTCAGGTGTACCACATTGAAAAAAGTAGTAGATCTGATATTCCAAGACGTATTTGTTTATATTTGTTACTTTTTATTGGCTCGTTTGCATGGAATATTGGGAAGGAAACTATAAGGGAACGAAGCAAAGTACCTACTGCAAGAGTGCATACTTCTATGAACTTTAGAAGTTATTTCATTGCATTTTGAGTTTGAGAAGATTAGTACCTTGATTAATGTAATAATCTTATTAATTTTAATAATTGAAGCAATATTAAGATTAATGTTTCACGTAAAACGCAGAACAACGCGTAACGTGATGCTTTTTAAACATTTATTTTCATTCAAGTCAATTCTTGCTGTATTCTAAAAATACTAGCATTGATTTCTTGGTTTTTCTAAATATAAGAAAATGAAATGCTTGTAATATTTTTTAAGGAAATAAATAATGCAACAAACAAACAAACAAAAAACAAAACAAAAATGCAAAAGGATCCGAAACGTCAGCCAGAAAAGTCATAAAAATACGGCGTAATATCCCGGAAAATTCAAATCAGAAGATTCTGGTCATGAAACGACCGTGAAAACCTAAGAACCTTTTTTATACATTTGTGTTATTTGTGTAACTTATTTTACATATTTTATTATTGCCTGAGGCATTTTTATAGTATTACCAGTCCACTAGCCCGTAGGCACGTGTCGGAGTGTACATTATGTATGTTTATTTTTTCAAATTAGGCATTCGTCATTGCAACTACCATTTCTATAAGTATATAATAATAAAAATAATGTTAAACATAAAATTAGTTTGGAGACAGTGGAGCGAATTTTTTGTTGTTGATAGAATTGTCTACCAATTATCAATTTATTTTAATACGACTATACACAGAGTATACCAGAGCTAGTAGCAGAAACTTGGCCGGTAGATTCCTGCCTATGTTATGAGTGTAAATGTTAAAGCAACCATGACCTAATATCAATAGTTATATGGAGATATGCAATATCAATATTATTCAATATTATTTTTTGCAAAAAGTCGAAGTATCATTACAGTAACTTATATCGATTATGAAAAATTCATTTCCTTCAACACAACTTAAATAAAATGACAAAAACCTTGTAAAAAAATTTTCGACTTATAATAAAGCGAATGAATTTCTCATAATCGAAATAAGTTACTGTAATGATAGTTCAATTTTTGCAAAAAAAAAGTCAGAAATATTGAAAAAAATGCCTTCAATATAAAGATAGTTAAAATCTTAATAAATAATACATTAAAAGGAAATCTGAATTCAATTTAAAGATAACAGTTGCTTAACCGCGAGAATAAGATATCGCAGGTAAATTGAAATCTCACTCAATCGGAGCACCGCGCCGCGAATAATCTTCTGATTTATTGCCATTTTAATTCGGGACTTGAGTAAGTTGCGGGGGCGGGAGCCGCGGGGGGGCTAGTGTTTGTTATAATGTGATTTAGTCTAGATATATCATAATAAGCCACGCTTACTTCGCCGCATAGCTCCTCGGTGAGGTACGCCGGGATGCCGCCAGGGCGGCACTCGGGGATAAAAGATGGCGGGAAAAATGCCCTAAAAACCTAATCATGCAGATCAGATGTAACCTAACCATTTTCTTATTTAAATAAGTAATTTATCGTCAGGATATTTTTTCATATGTTTCTTGCCGTACATAAGGCGATCGTCTAGCAGAATGCGCAAATTTCACAATTTTTTCTCATATGTTCTCTTGCGTTTTTTATTACATTTTTGTACAGAAATATCTCATTTTATAATTTATTCATCAGGTTACATATATTTTAAATACGAATATCTTATTAAAATGTCACAAACTAAATTATATAATTTATTAATAAATTACCAAACCTTTGATGTTTTAAAAATGAAGAAAATTGCTCGACTTTATGGGCCTTTTATGACTGAACGGCATGTTGAGATGTCTTTTTTATTCAATAATATTACAAAATAAACGATTATCTTAAATTTATTACAATTATAGAAAAATCTGTTAGTTTGTTTACATGCAATTTTTTTAATGTTTTTTAAATGTTTTTTAAATTATTTTTAATTTTTGTGTGTTTTTTTCAATCCTTTAAAATAGTTTATAACTTTTTTCTTTAATAAATTAAAGGAATATACATTTTTATTCTAAAATAAATACAAAAAAAATCAAAAAATTATTCTCGATTTCAGATTTTAGCTATTTAATCAAGGCACTGCGTATTGTGTCATAAATACGTTGCGTCTTGATTAAATATCTAAAATCAGGAATATCGACAAAGATTTTGATTTTTTTATGTTTTTATTGTAAAATTATAATATCTATTCTTTTGACTATTGAAGTAAAAAAGTTGTCAACCATGTAACCAAGAGTTGAAAAAAACCCACAAAAAATAAAATATTTTTAAAAAACAGTATTTTTTAAATCATAAATTGCATGTAAACAAACTAACAGATTTTTCTATAATTGTAATAAATTTAAGATAATCGTTTACTTTGTAATATTATTGAATAAAAAAGACATTTCAATACGCCGTTCAGTCATAAAAGGCCCACAAAGTGGAGCAATTTTCTTCATTTTTAAAACATCGAAGGTTTGGTAATTTATTAATCAATTATTTAATTTAGTTTTTGACATTTTAATAAGATATTTAAAATATATGTAACCTGATGAATAAATTATGAAATGAGACATTTCTGTACAAAAATGTAATAAAAAACGCAAGAGAAGATATGAGAAAAAATGGTGAAATTTGCTCATTCTGCTAGACGATCGCCTTAACTTGAATTTTCACAAAATAAAATGCATACCTCGTAATAGTTCTATCATAATGATTATTATTCTATTAATTAAAATTTTATGTATCATAATTGTTTCTTTGTGGGCGGACGGTGTGTAAATAGCCATCCGCTGGTGAACTTAATATTCAACTATACCTCTCAATATAATAATGCAAAAAAAGTGTCAAATTACGTTTTCTCTCTCTGAAGAACATACACGAGTAAACCAAATACGCCACAAATGACCACTGACCTGTGATTTATCCTTTTCAGCTTCGAAGACAGTCGAACATCGTCTGGTCACAAATCTTCGTGGCGCCACTTTCTGCAAATATCTGAGAAGACTTTTTGGATTTTCCACGTCACAAATGACACGCGAAAAGAATATGAACCGGTGCAAATCCCGGAAGAATATGAATATAATGTTTTACTAATCGATTACAATCCGAACATTCGCAATGCGAAAAAAATGCACACTCCGGTAGAAGAAAAAAGAGAGCGATTGTTTCAATGTTTTAAAATTTGTTTTTGTGTTCTCGCGCCGGCGCGGCGCAAGCACAGACCAACGCCATCTAGCGTCGGTTTAAAGTTTCACAGAAGCAGTGGCATTTATGAACCAACATGGAAAATCAAATATGTCTTCAGGAAATATATTATAGATGTTAAATATAATAATAGATATTAAATCAAATCATAATTTTGAGAGGTATATTTGTCTATTATATCGCCCTACCAATAATTTTCTTCTTTTTCTCTTTTCTTTCTTTTAGTAGATCTGTTGATTTGTGCTACAGAAAACTACGCCTCCCGGGATTCCGAGGCTGAGCTTTCTGGACTATGAGCGCATATTTGTTTTAGCCCAGTCAGGTGGCTAGCCTAACCTGGTAACCCTTCCCCTTTCTCATCCGGCCTTGGGACCGGCAATGGCGGAGTTATTTTCTGTCATAATATGCACCTTCCAGATTTGACCTACGGTGCTGACACAATATAGAACAGCCCTTAGACGCTAATAAGAGTGAGATGTTATTGGATGGTCTTGCAAAATAAGATATGAAATTAAAACAATTGTTTTAGGACCACCGCATAAAGATACCGACGATAAAGGCTATTCAATAATTGCGAGGAATAAACGGAGAATGATAGATTGAAAAATCTCAGAACTGGCTAAATTTTTGCATTTATTTTTCAAAAATTGAAGTTGGGAGACCTTATTGTCAAATACCAATGCATGAATCATATGTAAAGATGGTGTAAATATTAGTTTTTATTTTTATTTTTAAGATTTGTTTAGTTCCATATTATATTATACGGCCTATCACCTACATGATTTAACATTAATTTTTTTTTCTAGTGTTTAAAAATTAATATTTTAATGTTTCTCATAACACAGATTTGCACTGTAGTTGAAAATCCTTTAAGTTAACTAAATTTTGTTCTTCTATTGCATTTTAATGTCATTCCTTCGTTACTTATAAATATTAAGCTATAACAATAAAATTAGTAGTATAATATATTTTACATATTATATAAATATAATAAAATCTGTTTTTTTTTTGAAAATTGTTTTTGCTTTTAGTAAGATAAAACTGATAAAATGTTAAAAATGCCAGCATTGTTTCTTTACATAAAAAGGCACTATCCACTCTTAAATCGCAGTTTTGTGTTACCCACACAAACCTTCCGATGCGTCCACCCGGTAGCTAATAATATAATTCCCGGTGGCTCGTAAATCTTAACTTTTAGGAGAAAACGGCGGTGGTGGGGATTAAAGATCAGTAATCTTACGGGATGGATGAGTTATGGCCGCGCTTCTTACCCCAGCGGGTCTCATCCCCCCTTGCCGTCTCATCCTCCCTCCAGCAGGGCGCGCGAGACGAAGGGTTGAGTCAACACACCACCATCAATTAAAAATAAACAATTTTATGCATTCAATTTTTTTGAAACCTCGTTTTAACTGTCACATTATAGAAAAAATAAATTTCCTGTCCGATAAATCCATACTCTTTTTAATGTCGTCTTTTGATAGCTTTTATTATATTATTTTAAAAATATTTACTGTCAGGTACATTAAGGATTATTGTTTCATATTTTTTATCATCCTGATGAAAATGTGTCAATAAATGACGTAATTATAAAACAGAATTCCGTCGGCAGTGACGTCATTTATTGGCGCATTTCATACTTTGGAATTTTTTTTTAAAGAATAATTGAGTAGTTTTAATAAAAAAAACTTACATTTATTAAGTTTACAGTACCTTACCAGTACAGTAACATTACAGTAATTAAGTACAAGAGTAAAGCCTCAAAATATGGGAATAAATAGAAAATACTGTTTAAAATCATCTCTTTATATAAATAAAAAGCGTTTTAAAGTAAAAAAAACGAAAAAATTTATTGCAAATTTAAAACTTTATATCTTTATTAATATTGAATTATTCTTGATTTCCTTAGTATATGCTCTAGACAATAAAGTATACTTCATACGTATAAAAAAAACATATTATGCGTACACATAAATATTCATTAAAAATTAGCGCCGCCTAGGACACTAAGAACGACTTTTTGGCCGCGGCCTGTCGATTAATGCTTATATTGTATTAATTATTATAAATAATGTCCAGTTTTATATAATAACAAACGTTCTATCTAAGTTATTGCTTTAAAAAAATTGCAGCCTAGAGTATACATTCTGATATAAATGAATAATAAAAACCCACATTTTCGTAAAAAAAACGCCGAAACATGCATTTGCAGTGAATGTGCCGCCTTAAGAAGCATTTCCCATTTTGCGGCAGAGCTTTATGTTCTATTTTTCTTATAATGATAATTATAATCAGCCTTATTATTTGTGTTATCATTAACAGCTTTGTTGCATAGAATCGTCGTCTCTCTTCACTTCATTGAATTTGAAAAAAATATTTCTATTTCCATTTTATATGTGAATATACTATATACTACAAAGTTACCACGGAAACAGTGTATATTCAGATGCCCTCACTGCATTCGTTTATCTCGTTGGTGATCCTTCATGGCAACGGTTTTCGACTTTTCCTTGTTTCACCAGTCTCACTACAGAATTCGTAAGTCTTGTGAAATGTCCATAGTATTTCAGTATTCACACATGTATTCGTATTGTGGAAGAAACACACTCGACGTATATTGCTCGTAAAATATAGTTGTTTGTTCTGTAAAATATCCTTGGTATGCACATCATACCACATTTTTAATACTCTTCCTGTACTCTTATTGTCTCAGTATTCACAATTTTTACTTGGTGATGTCTCTGTCTCGCTATATTTTATTGAGTTCACTCATAACCAATTGAGTAACATTAATATCGGATCATTCAAATATTTTGTCTTTCGTGTAAAAACATTTTAAATATTCTTACACGTCATTATGTACATCAAGTTAGGTTATTTTCTGATTTACCATTGCATAAATCATTCTTAATCAGTCTGCCGTATAATTGAGATTGTTATAATAACAGACTATCAACAGGTCGTTATTGACCCTAATAGATGGTCCCAGAGTGATATTAGAGTACAAAGTATAAATATTTTATGAATATTTCGAATATTATATAATTAAACAATGCATGTTTATGATAAATTAATAATAAATATTGCTTTAATGATAAAATAAATTGTAAATCATATTCAGAACAAAATAAAGACTATAATTATAATGATTATATTTAGTTTTAAGTATATTTTTACACCTCACACTGGAGCCTTCTGTGCAAGAAAATTAGTGGGGAAAGTCAAGGATGTTATCACGACAATGAATAAATAAAAATAATAAAGTACGAATGTTACACTACCCCAGTCTTCCCAGCCACCTGAATTTTCATCCCCTTATAAAGCGGCTTCACCATTCCGGGGTGTATCGGTTATCATGTCATGTTGCTGTTTAATTAATTCTCTACAGCCTTAAGCTACGAGATAAAATATTCCTAACATGAATTTCAAAAGTTTAAATTGCAAGAAAGGACAATTTTTCTTACTGAAAGGTTCCTGTGCATTTACCATGGACTAGGATAAGCCCATTAAGTGTTTTGCTTTGTTAAAATTCAATAAATTCAGCCTAATACCCATCCTTTTCTCAGGAAAGATTTTTTTTGGGTAATTGTTGATCCAGCACCAAATAAACGAGACTTACATACTTACGTATGCGTAAAATTTCTACGAGAAATGCCAAGATATCTTTAGATAACATTATAGTAAGATTATGTTTAAAGAATTTTATTATAATATTGTTTTGTATAAGATATTATAATATTAAGTCTTTACATATGAAATGGCCGTTTTCTAATACTGTTTGTTTCTAATACTTATTGGATGTTTGATATCTTGCATTCGACTTGGATTTCCAAATTCAAGTTAATGTCATTAACGTTTTTCTGCTGTTACGTTTCTTTTTTCAAAATTAGTTATTCTTTCGTTTTTCCGCCGTTTTTTTCCTTTAATATCGCGACCATGGAGAAAATGGAAATTTGCGTTATTTTTTAATATAAGTTCCATCGTGACACTAATGCTGCATAGACGTCACGCAATATTAACAGCGTGTAAGGACTTTTCGATTGTTTCGATTCTTGAAAAACTTTTATGGAACATAGACATGGTTTATATGCATTGATATTAGTTAATGATAAATTGTCTAATTGTAGAACATAAATAAAAAAAATAAAAAAGAATAAGCAACAACTTAGTAATTAAAATATTATTTTTATTTAAGCTTTGTACCTACATAAAATACTTGAGTAATTTATCACTACTACTACTATAGTTTCGAGAAGAGCAGTACCTTTCATCATCAGGTATATCTAACAACTTATTCATTATTTATTTACCTACCCCGCAACACCAGTGTCAATTTTTTAAATCAATGACTAATAATAAAACAATTTGCGATAACTGCATACAGAGAGAATTTACAGCAAATCTTGTTTGTTTTATGTTACATCTATCGATATAAAATTATTTTACCTTAATATGCGATAAGGATTTACGTACACGTTAAAAAAAATACAAAAAAACAATTTTGTAATATTATTATTTTTTATTAAAACATTAAAATTCAATACATTACAAATATAATGAAAAAAAAAACAAGAAGAAAAAATGGCAAGTTTTCGAGCAGCAAACGCATGTTGGTTTAAGGGAGCATCAACAATATACACATCTACGTACTTACTCAATAACTATAATAAAGAAGAACTTTTCACAATAAATTTAACACTATAATTATGGATAAATAAATACATAATATAATTTTTGTAAAAACCTGATTTATGAACTATTTCCGATCCAACACAAGTCGTTTCAGTTTCTTATTGAATAGTCCGATATTATTTACCTTCTTCATGTCAGAAACTCCAATGCAGAGCTCGTTGCTTAAAGTATATTGTTATTTACTTTTTAGAAAATAATAAAAAGTAGATAATGGGTAAATATTTTTTATCCTCTCTTAAATTCTTCTTTCACAAGGTTAAATATATTTTTAAAAATTATTAATTACTTTAATTAATTAAGATTACCTTGTTGGTCTTTTGGTTAGGACTCGCGCCTCATAATCCAAAGGTCGCGGGTTCGAACCTCACTTCAGATCAGCAAGTTGGTCTTATTTTCATAGCACAAGCGTTTAACTTACTTTGAAAATAGTAAGAATATTGATGTGACACGTATTCCATGTTCGGAAAAAAGTGAATGAAATAGATGAAACATGAACCCTATGAAATAAAAGTGAGAGAAGAGAGGACGATTAATTGTGTTTGTTGTAAAGAAAGTTCACCTGCCTGGGCGGAGGTCGGCTGACGCGGGAATATTCCGGGACTCTTCTAAATCACGACTCGGTAAATCTTCTACATTACAATATCAAAACGCTTTATTTTAATGGCGAGATATGCGATTGAGACACGGGGTGATTCAAAAGCAAATCGCGATTAATTAATAATATTGACACACAAATGGAGAAGTATTTGTGATTTGTTATCACTACACTAAATATACAATACACATAAATGAACATGTAAAATATACTTAAATGCAAAAATACATGGGACTAGAGCGTGCCAAAGACACTTGTAATTGGGATACTGGGCATAGTCTTCATTTATAATGTTTTATTATTAGAGTATCATGTACCTATTATCCTGCTAGTGTCTCTAATAAATATATAAAAAAAATGCAATAACAAAATTATATAAGTACTTTTGAGGATAATTGTGTTAAAATATGTTTAATTATATCAAAATAATATTAATTAACTCGATACCAACGCCACGTAGTGATTTAAATGTGTACTAGAATATATATAGTCTATGAAAAAAAAAGTAAATAAATAATTGTCTATTGTTCAGCCATCTTCATTCGTTTTATTAGGTTATGAGCCCAGTGCAAAACTAAGATTTAATATAATAGTGGAATCGTATCGTGAACAGCAAATAATGTCGTCAGGAAGTTATTTAGTTAACGTGCCCAAGTTGAAGGGACGCGAAAATTACGATGACTGGGCGTTTGCGGCAAGAAATTTTCTCATCTTGGAAGGTATAGATATCGACGCCATTCCTGTCGATTTAAGTGACGCCGAAGACAGAAAAGCAAAAGCAAAGCTTATAATGACCATTGATCCCAAGTTATATGTGCACATCAAAAATGAAACCAAAGTCAGAGATTTGTGGCAAAAACTTCAGAAGTTATTTGATGACAGCGGATTCACAAGGAAAATCAGTTTACTTCGAACATTGATATCCATACGACTTGATAATTGTGAAACCATGACTAGTTATGTGAGTCAAATCGTCGAAACTGCTCAAAGACTTAAAGGTACAGGCTTTGAAATTAACGAAGAGTGGATCGGATCATTGCTTTTGGCGGGGCTGCCAGAAAAGTTTGCTCCAATGATTATGGCAATAGAGCATTCTGGCATTGCCATAAATTCTGATGTCATTAAAACAAAACTGCTTGATATGAGCTCTGAAATCGGTGACCATGACTCGGAAGTTGCATTATGGTCAAAGCAAAAAAGCAAGACAAGCCAAAACTTCAATTCAAAAGGCGGGAAACAAACGTCAACGCCAAATGTCAAAAAGGTTATAAAATGCTACAAGTGCAAGAAAATTGGCCACTTTAAAAACCAGTGTCCCGAAGGAAAAGAAAAACAAGTAAACGCATTTAGTGCTGCATTTTTTAACAGTGAATTTAATAAGGAAGACTGGTATATCGATTCGGGAGCAAGTGCCCATATGACATCAAGCAAAGAAAATTTGATACAAGTGAGAAAAGTGCACGATACGAAGGAAATCATTGTTGCAAATAATATGAGTGTGCAAGTTGTGTGTGCCGGTGATACACAGATCACTACGCTGGTGAATAATTCTCAGTTTGACATTAAAGTAAACAACATTTTATACATACCTAACCTAACTACTAACTTGTTATCAGTAAGCCAGTTAATAGCAAGAGGAAACAAAGTTACCTTTAAAAGTGATGTATGTTATATACATAACCAACAAAATGATCTAATTGGAATAGCAGCTTTGCAGAATGGTGTGTATAAGTTGAAAACTATGAAGTCAGAGAAAGTGTTAGCGGCAGCAGTTCAAACTACAGATGCACAACAGTGGCATAGAAGATTAGGACACATAAATAGTAATGATTTGCAGAAAATGAAAAATGGTGCTGTAGAAGGAATATCCTTCGATATGAAGGCTGATATTCAGAAATCCAACTGTCAAGTGTGTTGTGAAGGAAAACAGAGCCGTTTGCCCTTCCAATCAGGAAAACATAGAACTACAAAAGTGCTAGATTTAGTTCACTCGGATCTGTGTGGGCCTATGGAGGTTCGATCGATTGGACATGCAAGGTATTTTCTATTGTTTGTTGACGATGCTAGCAGGATGGCATTTGTATATTTTTTAAAGGAGAAGAATCAGACTCTACAGTATTTCAAGGAATTTCAAAGAATGGCTGAAAATCAAACAGGAACAAAGATAAAAACATTGAGGACTGACAATGGAGGGGAGTTTTGTTCAGATTTGATGACAAATTATCTGAAAGATAGTGGAATTATCCATCAGAAGACTAATCCATATACTCCGGAGCAGAATGGTCTCAGTGAGCGTTTCAACAGGACTATAGTTGAACGTTCAAGATGTCTTTTGTTTGAGGCAGGACTAGATAAAAGTTTTTGGGCGGAAGCAGTTAACACAGCAGTATACTTAAAGAATAGATCGCCAGCTTCAGGTTTGGACCAAAAGACACCGATTGAAGTATGGACAGGACAAAAGCCTGATCTCAGTCATGTCAGAATATTTGAGAGCCCAGTAATGATGCATGTTCCTAAAAATAAAAGATTAAAATGGGACAAGAAAGCAGTCAAATATATATTAGTAGGATACTCTGAAAATGTGAAGGGTTACAGACTATATAATCCAGACACAAGAAAAATATGTACCAGTAGAGATGTCATTGTAATGGAAAAAGATACTACTCAGATAGAAATAAATGAAGGTCAGATTGAAAAACAGCTATCATTACAAGAGGAAAGTTCTACAGAAGAAAGCGAAATAACATTGATTCAGAGAAAAATACAACATCAACAGACGGAGAGTCTTATCAGTCACTATCCGAGGAAGATCTGTCTGAAAATGAAGAGCCTCGTTTAGGGGAAAAGCGTATAAGGAAACCACCTGAAAGGTATGGTCTTACTAACTTATGTATTTCAGATGAACCAGAGTACTGGGTTGAAGACATAACTTATGAAGAAGCTACCAAAGGTCCAGAGAAAGCCAAGTGGCAGCAGGCTATATCTGATGAACTTCAAGCATTTGATGACAACCAAGCATGGGAGATTGTTAGTCAAGAGGAGGCAGATAGAGTAGTACAATGCAAATGGGTATTCAAGAAGAAGCTAGAAAGCAATAACAATATCAGGTATAGAGCTAGACTTGTGGCAAAAGGTTATACTCAGCAGCATGGAATAGATTTTCATGAAACTTACTCGCCAGTTCTCAGGTATTCTACTCTTAGACTTCTGTTTGCATTAAGTGTAAAATTTAATTTTGAAATCACTCACCTTGATGTGGTAACAGCATTTTTAAATGGTTTTTTAACAGAAAATGTGTACATGCAGGCACCACCTAGTTTAAAATGTCCAAGTAATTGTGTGCTTAAACTTAAGAAAGCAGTTTATGGTTTAAAGCAGTCTGCTAGAGCATGGAATGCAAGAATAAATGATTATTTGATAAAAATTAATTATGTAAAATCAGTTTCAGAGCCATGTTTGTATAGTAAAAAATGTAAAAAGGAGCAGATTATCATTGCAATATTTGTTGATGATTTTTTCATTTTTTCCAATAGTCTGGCTATGACAAAAGATTTAAAAGAAAAACTAATGTCAGAGTTTAAAGTTAAAGACTTAGGTCAAATAAATAGATGTTTAGGCATGCGAGTTAAATTTAATAAAACTAGTATATCTATTGACCAGGAACAATTTGTAAATGTAATTCTGAATAGGTTTAACATGAATGATTGTAAAACTAAAGATACTCCTATGGAATGTAATTTAAAACTAGATAAGGCAGAATGTGTTGACAAACAGTTTCCATATCAACAACTTATAGGAAATCTTATGTATTTATCAGTATTGACACGACCAGACATATCTTATAGTGTGAGTTATCTTAGCCAATTTAATAATTGTTATAATTCAGTTCATTGGCATCATGCACAAAGACTTCTCAGATATTTGCAGAAAACTAAGTCTTATGGTTTGAAGTTTACTAAAGATAATTGTAATTTAGAAGGCTTTGTGGATGCTGATTGGGCTGCAAATACTATAGATAGAAAATCATATACGAGTTTTTGTTTTAAATTGTCATCCTGTGTAGTATCATATGAATGTAGAAAACAGCAGACGGTCGCATTATCTAGTACCGAAGCCGAATACATGGCCATTGCTGAGGCATGTAAAGAGGCAATTTATCTAAAAAGTCTTTTAAGAGATATTATTGATTGTAACTATACTGTAGTAATTTACAATGATAATCAGGGAGCTCAAAGGTTGACAGAAAACCCTTTATTTCACAAACGAACTAAGCATATAGATGTGCGGTACCATTTCATACGAGAAGCAATTTCTAATAAGCTTGTAAAAGTTGTTTATCTGTCAACATCTGAGATGCCTGCCGACATATTAACGAAAAGTTTAAGTGGTGCAAAACATAACTATTTTATGAAATTATTAGGAGTTCAAAGTGTTTAAAATGTCAGTCAAGTTATTTTTTTTGTTGTTATTTATGGATGTTAGATTATTTTGATAAGTGGTGCTGTTAAAATATGTTTAATTATATCAAAATAATATTAATTAACTCGATACCAGCGCCACGTAGTGATTTAAATGTGTACTAGAATATATATAGTCTATGAAAAAAAAAAAAAAAAAATTGTCTATTGTTCAGCCATCTTCATTCGTTTTATTAAATTGATGATAATAAAAATAATGAGGATAAAAATGATATATTGAAATATCTTTGATATATATTTTATCATAGTCGGTGTGGACACCCTACGTTTATTTTCACTGACATGAGATTATTTGTAATTGTCACTATGCAAATGCAATTGACAATAATGTATTGACTAAGACATTATTGTCAATTGCATTTACATATACCATATATTTACAAATACCCAACTGCAGAAAACATGTATAAATTAATTTATTTTCAGTATTTTTTATTATTTCATATACGTAAATATTCATGGAATTTAATTTAGATAGAAGTCTCACAGAGATGAAGCTATGAATATGAGAAATATGTATGGAAGTTTTTTCATAAGATGGTCCAGGGTTTACAAGCTGTATGAGCTGGCTTAAGTGATTTTTTTCTCATGAAATAGAATAGACTTTCGCTGCCAGTTATGGTATACCTCTATATTATTTTAATAAGGGATATTAAAGAATGTCCTTTTTAATGCATATGTGATATTCTTCCCAATTATTAAACAAATACACTAGAATACGCCTGAAAATCAATTTCTTTAATTTTTAACTCCTTTTATAAACCAGTTATATTTTTAATTTGTGTGTTCTGAGAACACAATTACTGGATTTATCCACAGAAGATAATTATTTAATTAAGATAAATTATAAAAGTCTCACAGAGATGAAACTATGAATATGAGAAACGTGTATGGAATTATTTTATACGATAGCTCGAAGCTTACAATCCTTTCTAAGGCTTTTAAGGTTTAATTTGCCGCACCGAGCAAAGATTGGCTCATGCCGGCTACTTGCGTGCCGCTAGAATCACAACGATCTATGAAAGCGAGGTGAGGTTTATGTAGCAAGACAAACGATTGTGGCGTTCTATCCTCTTTCTTTTAGGGAAAATGGCATGGTAGTATGTAAACAGTACACTTTGCTCGATAGAATGAATGACACGCATTCATTCTACCGAGTATGCTATAAAGATATTTTTTCTTTGTCGATCAAATATCATATTTTCTTATCAGAATCAATGAATAAGTATTTTTAATGTTACATTTTATATTTCGAAATACAAAGAAAAAAAAATATGGGATATTTTTGTTTATTTCATGAGAAAGACTACAGATGTCTTTAGCATAGTCCCTTCAAATATATGAAAGGTGTCAATTTGAAACTTATATACAATTTTCAAAAAAAAAATAATGCGTGGATGTCCTTACAATGGAATTGCTGAACGTCGTACTGTGTAGAGTGATTATTTAAACCTGCTCATACAGGTTGTAAGGTCGCATAAAATACGCTGTGAATCACTGTGAGACTTCAATAAATATTTATATTAGCAAAGAAAACAATACAAATAAAACACCACCCTGTAGCCTACCAAGGTTTTCCCCACAAAGCAAAAGTGTTATATACGTCTTTGGGGTGTAGTTTATCCCTTATCTCGCAATAATGTATTACCGACGTTACACAACAATATTATTATACGAGCAATGTAACATTTTTACGATTGTTCGCGCCGCCGCGAGATGGCAGTCCATTGTTTTTTGAGATCCGAGATTCGCCTTAAAAACAGAAGCATAAAGATAATTCTGGAAGACGGTATTATTTATGCCGGAATGGCTTATTTTACGCGGGAAACGACCTGACACCCGCAGAATGAATTGGGGTGATTCCAGAGGAGAATATTGCTTTACGGTCTGCCACTGTTTTAAAGTAAATAAATTCAACTTTGCGCCGCGGGCTTTAGGAATATAATTGTAACATACGTTACCACTAGCGAATCCCATTTACGATACTCCCATTACTCATTACAGTATTATGTCGTGAATGACTAGTTAATGAATTGTTTAACAATTTTCTTTGCTTTCTTTAATAATTCACGTCACTTTGGACAATCGCCGGGAGTAGCGGACCACCCCGGCCAGCGTCCTTCATTCTTCCACAGGTAACCGACTACGTCAGCAGCGATACCGCGTGCACTCCGCGACATCAATTATTGAAAATAAATATAAAATCGTACCTTTTAAGTGAAAAATCAATCAATGTCAATCTATATCTTGCTTGTAATTGTGTATAACTGTGCCTTGGGCGATTTGATTTATTTTTCTCTTTCAAGTGCTTGTCTGATCATTGGACGTTGGTGATCATGTTTGCGCTTAAAATCTTGCTAGCAGCTGCTTGAAATAGCTGGAACGTGGATTTACCGGATCCTTGATTTTTCAGCCAGGATGTCTTCATCTTCCAGGACCTCTTCTGCTCGCCTTGAATGATGAGATGAAGGATCTGGTACTTCTCTGGATATCTCATGATGTGGTAAAAATATTGTAATTTCTGGGTTTTAATTGTTCTAAGGACTTTTTTATTTATATATATATATTATAATACTCTGATAATGAAGACTATGCCCATTATCCCAATTACAAGTGTCTTCGGCATGCTCTAGTAACATGTATTTTTGCATTTTATATTTTACATGTACATTTATATGTATTGTATATTTAGTTTTTTAATGTAGTGCGATTAGTGTTTAATAAATAATTGATTTAATGAATCTATAGGTTTAGGTCATCATTTCTTTTCTTCTTTTCCATTCGCATCCGCATTGAAACTATTAATTCAGCTCAATGTCTGTAATATTATATATAACAGATCCCTGATATTAGAGGCCTGTCCCCTTCGCATCGCATACCCGTATTCCTTTTGATACGTTCCTCATCATATATGTCCCACGCACTTCGACTGATCTTTAGTCAAAGAAATATATGTATGCACATCACTACATACAAAAAACGCTTTGGAGCATCAATCAGATGAGACACGGCTCGCAATGCACCTCCATCCATCCACTATTGGGATAGTTTTTCAAGTCTTTTTCCCCTTACAGTTGTACTAAGGTGAATTAATTTCTGGGCTACCACATTGACTCATAATATGGTTGAAAAAAATAATGATTAGGTATTTGTTTTATTATCGTAAATAGAATCAGACCTGGTAGAATTTTCGGGTTGATTTATTTTAAAAAAGTGCAAAAATGAAATGAAATTTACTGTTTATGTTAACTTCTCTACTGTTTAGTAATTGACAGAAAAGTGTATAATTTTTAAGACACATCACACAGTTGGTATTGAAACAATTTTCCAATATATAAAATAGCTTAATTCGTATTAAAACTCGTATGGCGGTGTTCTGGCAATGGATTCTAGTCTATTCTATTCTAATTCTTATTTATGTATTCTAAATATATAATAGTGCGTATTAAATTTTAAATGTGCGGTGTTGTGGTTGTGGCTGTTTTCACTCCTTTATCATACAATATACATTACAAAAAATATATTTTAAATTTTTTCATACGTTATATATCTTACACGGATTAGGAATTTTTAATGTAATTTTTATTTGTTTTAATGTAATTATTAATGATAGACATTCAAGTGCGTGCCACAAGGCTAGTGAATGGCTATATAGTAAAAGTATCTCTCTGTCTCTCCCTCAATTAATCCTCCCCCTGATATTTTACGGGTGTATGGCTAGTAGTCAATTATTTGGATAAACGTTTTTTCAAATGATTTTAAAGCCGGATCAAGATATCTTAAATTAATATATTTTCCGAATTTTTTTTCTAAAAAACACAAATATTATTTAAACATTAAAAATCAATTGTGAAATTGACATTTTTTGCCAGATAATTGTGTTCATATGCAAGTGACGGTTTTGCTTCTTATCCTATCATGTAATAAATATATTTAAATTGATAATTGATGTGTTTTCGTTGTTGTCTTTATTTGCGCAAGAAATATTAGACAGCGTTGGTACCGATCTATCTCTACCAATTTGAATCATATGTTGGATTCCCATTTGGGCTATATTAGATAACGATTTCCAATAAGTATTTGTATTTTATAGTTTCGCAGCAAATAACCTGTAAAACATTGGTATGTTGTACGTTGTTGCTCTCAATGCTGATGCTAGTGTGAAGTTGTTCACTAATTGCCTTGTTCTACGGTTGTAATTTATTACTAAGTGGGTATGTATATTACTTGTTTTCTGTGTGTTATGTATTAAAGTTGAGGTGGATTGTACGAAAATCGCTCTTGATACAAACAGTGCCTTTAATCCTCGCCAGGGCCCGCCCCCAGACGGCCAGGCGGGGCGTGGCGGGCGCGCGGAGGGAGGGGTGGGGGCGCGGCAATTAGAGGGGCATTAAATTGTTTCTGCCGCGCCGTGATAACACAGCTCGCCGCCGCACTTATCCGGCCGCTGCATCTTCTGCGACTTCTGCTGTCCTGGGAGAGCGGTCGGAGAAAGCAAACTATTTGTGTGAGAAAAACGTCAATGCGAAACTAATTTACGCCGTTTCCCTTCTGGGTGGGCACATTAATACGAGTATATATTCTCATACACACTCTTCGGTTGTTGAAGCTGTTAACAGAGCTATCCTTCAATTTTTGGTTTACTTGATCTTTCTTTACTAGGTCTTTCGAGGACGCACATGAACAGAGTTTGTTTGACTTTCGTCTATTATATTTTCTTTACGGTCCTCCCCTCGCTCATGCGCTCCACATGACCAAACCCTCTCAGTGATCCTTTATTTATTCTTTCTACTAGAGGTAACGCCAAAGCGTAACGGATAGTAGTTGTATATGAAAACATCAGAGAACTAAGTATAACGATAAAAGAACTACACGAGACTAATAAAGTCGGTCTCAATATAAATACAAAAACAAAAATTTTGAGTCCAGAGAGCAAAATTATCACCGTCAATAACAATTTATCTGGGACACAAAATAAAAATGGATAAAGAAAACTAAGCAGCAGAATTGTTCAGCCGAATATGAATGAATGAGCTGAGCTGTTTTTGGAAAACTCAAACATATTTTCGACAACAAAGAGATCTCAGTTAGCTTAAAGAGAAAAGCTTTTGAATCATGCATTGATGACATAGGGGAGACGATGGCCTTTACAAAGAAAAGTGTTGAAAAGCTCAAATGCACGCCACGAACCAGGGAGAGATCCATGCTTGGTGTAAGCCTAAGAGATTATAAAATTAGGAGAATAAGAAATGAATAAATTAGGCGCAGAACTAGAGTAGTGGATATCGTGGATCGTGTAGCAAAGTTAAATGGCAATGGGCAGGGCATGTTGCAAGGCAGGATGCTGCAAGATGGACTCCCAGAGTTCTGAAGTGGAGACCTTGGAAATTAAAAGAGGCGTTGGAAGACCTCAGAAGAGATGGGCCGACGATATAGGAAACGCTGTAGGAAATGGCTACAACTAGCAAATAACTATAATTTCAAAATGGTTTCCGTATTTGTAATTCACAACTGTCAGTCACGTTATCACTATTCTTAGTGATTTTAATAATTAATTTAATATCCCAGCGTGAACTTTTCTCAGCATAAAAAAATTTCAAGTACTATCTAAAGATTCAAATTTTTAGCGAAAACAATAAAATATAAATTCGTTAAAAGTTAAATTTTGCATATTCAACATACCGACGAGGAAAAAATAGCGAACACATATTTTTCGAATAAATTTTGATAACTGAGGTGCCTTTGGTAATCAAAAGGCGTCTGAATGTCACTTTTTTGCGCTTCGTCAGGAATTATTTGAATTAAATTAATGAATGTTTCTTATTTTCCCTTTCCATTGCAGCTCACAAACATTTTTTATAGTAAAGCACAAATAGCAGACACGACTTCCTATCTCTACAGGGAAAAGAAAAATTGAAGAAGAAGAAAATAGGAATCAACCGATACACAATACAAACAAAATGTTAGTATTAAGCACTTATAAAACAAATTTTACAAAAAATCAACGCAATATAACCAGCTAATACTAAGTTCTCCAACCACGAGTTGAGGAACTTAGTATAGGTTTTCGTAATTCTTCGAAACCGTGATTTTGACTCTGATCGTGAATGGTGTATAATTGTAGCTATGATTGGTAATGGTGATTTAAAAATTGGTAGATTTAGGTTCTAGTGCATCAGCGATTGCTCACCGAATAACGAATAACCTCCCATCCCTTATCATATATACCTACCATGTTTCTTTATACATATTATTTAATTCATAATGGAAAATAATATTTTTTAAAGTATTTTAAGTGAATGAGTGATAGTATAAAAAAGCATATTCAGAGCAAATCTGTGAGACTAGCAATGATAAAGAAATGATGATATAAAGATGATAAAGAAAAATTCTTAAGCCGTAGCGATTATATATACCAATCTTATTGACATTGACAAATTATAATAAATATTTTTAAGTAAGGTAAGTTTTTATAAATAAGTCTCCTAGAGACGAAGCTATTTATTTATATGGAAAACATGTGTAAAAGTCTTTATAAGGTTTATGAAAGTTTCTTCCATTACAAATCAATTTCTTTCATATATTCGAGTGGACTGTGCTAGATAATAATGATACGTCTATATTGTGTGGCATAAAATAGTCTTTTTCATGTATATTTGATATACTTCCGAATTATATAATTTAAAATATAATTATAAATTTTTAAATTCTTTTTATAAACCAATATATATATTTTTAACAATATTTTTATACGTATATTCTGAGAACACAATCACTGATATAGAACACAAATACAACTTTCAAAAATTAGATAATGCGTGGATGTTCTTACGATGAAATTGCGGAACGTTGCAGTTGTAAAGTGATCACTTCAGATAGCTTATACACGTAATAAGCCCTGGGCCACTTTACAAAGACTTTCATAGACGTTTCCCTTGTAAATAGCTTATTCAATTCGTCTCTGTGAGACGTCTATAATCTATCTTAATTAATAATTATCTCTTTGTGAACAAAATCCGGTAATAGTCCAGTAATAGTAATCCCAATAATTCAGCAATCTGCGAACATGCATCCAAAGAGAATCTCAGACATTTCATTAGATTTGACAAGATAAAAATTTTATCAACAGAACCGCGCCATATACCTACATTAGTGAGAGAGTCCATTGAAACATACAAAAATCTTAATTAAATATAGACGACAGTTACAAACTATCAAGTATTTGGCGCCCTGTTCTCACAACTGTGATTCCACCCTAATAAGACGTCACAGAAAGAATATGTAATTAGTACATATTGCACACTGGCGATCTCTATCGTGGAATAAGTGAACACTCCACAACAAATGCATACAATTTAGGACTTAGGGACTTTGGAAGAAATAATTAGTTCGGATTCCAACCCCGCGGTGAAGGGATGCTCTCCTGATGACGCTGGATAAGACTTCAGCGAAACGTCGAGATTTCCTGCTTATTGAAATATACGGTTCGTATAAAGTATCCGTTTCTATAACACATAAATATGTCTAATGACCGTGATAAAAACCTTAGATTTTTAACATCCAGTAATAGTGTTCTCAGAACGTACATATAAAAATATTGTTATAAATATTATTTTCATAAACTCAGCCCGATTCCAAGAACGTTAAGCCAAATAGATTTTGTTTAGATTTTTTGTCCATTGGCATTAAATATCCATTAAAGCATAACCGGTAAGCACCCCCACCCGTCAATACTGATCCGCTACTGTGCGACGTCAGCTGTAAAATCCTTCGGGAATGACAGTTCCAAATATCGGATGCTGGATGGCTTTCATTTTAAAGACATATTTTTCATCTAAAATTGGGAAAATAAATATTATTTATATATACCTCTTAAATCACAAAGGCGGAGTTGTCTGGTTGGAAAAAGAATTAATTCGGCTTATGTTTAAAATAATTTGTGTATTTTTTTGTTTGATGAAGTTGCGTTTTTTTTGCGAGTTACAACATCATCTTAAGGCATCCAAAAATTTATTCAAATTAAAAAATTATTTTGACGTTACTATTGAAAACATAAAATACGGAAAATTTTGAAACTGATGATGTTGGTGTGCTCAGATTTCATGTTCGGAGAGTAAATAAATTACATTAATAGTTTACATTGACCATTTTAATGTTTTTCAATTAAAATAAAAGAAGATGTGCTATTCAGATAATAGCAATACATATTGGGATATCAGATCTTTATCCCAACACTTAATGGACGAAAATAAAAAAATAAAATAAAAGAGACGTAGGTATACGTCGATGGTGTGGTCAGAGGGAGAAAGAAGTAATGACGGTTATCCGTCAATCTTCAAAATAAATAGAGTCCAACAATATAACTCTTTTCTATGGTCCAACTCAACAATGATAATTTTTCCATAATTTTACATCAGGACGCTGTGGGCATTTGAAATGATCTTATTTTATACAAGCTTTAAACGCAACATTAGTACTTATTTCATGTAATTTTAGTCGAAACATGAGAATTGTGAGGTTACGTTTACGCCAGAGCCCAGCTGTCAAATCAGACCGGAGAAATCTGACATCGCAAATAAAGGTTTTTACTTTGAGAGAGACAGTGAAAATAAACAGATATTCTTATTTAAGTGCGACGAATACCGACGTATACCTCCGTCTCGTTTATTTTTTATTTTAATTTTCGTCTTTTATGTGTTGGGATAAAGATCCGACATCTCAATATTACTATTTTCAGAATAGCACAGAATGATATGACCAGTAGCATATTTAATCAGGGACGCCATTTTTAATGATTGTGCCAATCTTGAGTCAAATCACGTAACACTTTTTTGAACAAAATAAATCATCTGGATATCGTTGAATTTACCTTTTCCATGAAATTTAAAGCAGTTGTTAAACTGTAAATCATAATCGTCCTTTTTGTACATTCAAAGTTTTTCTAGAATATCTACTTTGCAGCCTCCTATTTTCATTCTTTTAAATCAAATGTTTAATTAGTATTAGATTTTTTAAACAATTTCATTTATTTCACTGTTGTGAAAAAACCCACCCCGAGACATCAAACAGTATAGTAAGATTATTATTTTTTAACATAATCGAATCACACAAATATGTTTTTATTACCATTGTTTACGGCAAATGTTGTTTAATATTTTTATGAACAAATGGCAAAGTTTGGTCATGTTGCTGTCGCGAAGCTGGTGGAGATAATCATGTCGCCAGGGTTTCCTTGAAATAAAAAATGTATTATTTTGTTAATCTATACCTATAAAACTCAATGTCTGCCTGTCTGTCTGTCTGTCTGTCTGTCTGTTCTCTATACAAATCCACACCGTTTGTCCGATTCGATTCAAAATTTGCATACTTATGCTTTGGGACCCGGCGGATAACATAAGCAACATTTTTCCCCTGTTCTCTTACCCCTTCCCCTCCCCTGATCTACCTTCGATGCGAATCTGAACCGTTTGACCGATCGGACTCAAAATTTGGAAACTTATTCTTTAGGATTCGGCGGGTAATATAGGCGATATTTCACCCCTATTCTCTTACCCCTTCCCCTCCTCTGACATATTTTCGATGCAAACCTATACCGTTCGAATCGAACCTTCGTTTACCCTCATAAATTTATTTTAAACTTAATCCTTAACCCGTGCAACGCCGGGTATGAACAGCTAGTAAATGATATAATATCTATGATGTAGCATACCGAAAAAATATAACAAGCAAATTATTAAAAAAATAGCTTTCTCCTTAACATATAAAAATATATTACGCAAATTGTGCAAAAATGTATTGTGCAAAATTTTATAAAAATCGGACCAGTATTTTAATGACCAGTCTGAAAAAAGTGTTTCGAGAAAAGAAAAATGAAATTTTTTGAAAATTCTCGTACCTACCACGCTACCTTCGAATTGTTACAGTTCATCTATAAAGTTATGTTAGGTTAGGTGAGGTTAGCTGAGGTTAGGTTAATTAGTAGTAATCCAACATAACTAATCTAACATAAACTACTTAATTAACCTAATAATTAGGTTGGAAAATATACTTTCACCATAACAAATAGATACATATTCTGCAAATAAATTTTCACTGTTATTTGGAGCATGCTTGTAGTTTAATAATTTAAGCTAGTAATGTTTTATTATTACTAGCTGCGAAATCCATATATACCAGATCATGAGAAAAGACTACAGATGTCTCTAGCATATTCCAATCAAATATATATGGAAGGTTCCCAGATTTGGAACATGTATAGGATTTTCAAAAGTTCGATAATGTGATGATTACTTAAGCCAGCTCATACAGGTTGTATGGCCTGAGCCATCGTATAAGAAACTTCCATACACATTCACCATATAAATAGCTTCATCTCTGTGAGACTTCTAAAATTCATCTTTATTTAAAACTATGTGCTATGTGTAAAAAGCTGTGTCCGCGCGGCTTAGCACGCGAAGATTTTTATGTCGTGGATTGTTATATAGAATTTTTTGAGTTCTAAAACTTCTCTATAAAAAGTATTTAAATGTCTCTTACCGTTAAGGCAGCATTCGCAAAAACCGCATCGCTCGACCATTTTTTCGTCGACTTTAGTTGTAAAATAGGTCACCTCGAAAAGCCCTTTTATTTTAACGGGATAATGTATAACCTACGTCCACTCTGAAAGTTTATTCAAGTATTGGTGAAAGAATTTTTGAAATCGGGTGAGTACTTTCGGAGAAATAGAAGAGGTCTCTAGTAAAATTATGCCTCAAATGTTATTTTATCAATTATATTAGGCAGATTCGTAATTTTCCGCCGTATTTTAAAAATTATATTGCATTTAGTAGTGCTGGTTGCGCTTTTCTACTGTCCGCTACACGAGGTAATCCTTGCATTTCGACACTCAACATCACTAAACAGTAAATCCTATAAACTATATATATGACGTCACCATCCGCCCCAGACTGTTCCCCCGCCGCCCCGGCGAGATAGAAAATGCGAAACGAAAGACCAATCGTTAAAAGTGACAATAAAAATAAAAACGGGAATAACTCTGGCAGGCAGCCATCGTGTTATCTCTGGGAGGAAATTAAGAAGCCGGCGAACATACATATCGGTCCGTCGTTTGCGCACTTAAAAGTAAATAAATTCGTTATATTTCTGCCGCTGGTCGTGGGGAAGAAAGGCGGGAGTCTTTGACGACTCCCGCAAGATGGCGAGCGCCGCCACCGGAAGCGGCCTTATCTCGCCCAAATACCCGCGCGCCTTGTTCCATTTTCGAAACATTTTTTATCGGCAGATGTCACCACCGGCGGCTGTCAAACGCCGGGAGTTTACGACTGTAGCGCGGGATACTGCCGGAATAATTGACTGGGACGCCGTCTAATTTACCCCCTGTTTCCAGCAATCAGCGAGCAGATAAAACGCGAACGTTGTGTTCGAGGACGCGTTTCTTTTCCAGCGTCAGAGCGAAAACTCATCAGGGAAGAGATTTGTTTTGTAATGATGAGACGTACAATCCGACTGGGGGCTTGCGTAAGATCCTGTGCCAACGCAACTTCCGGAAAATTTCAATGCATTTTCTCCGATAATCAGAACTACCCTCCCATAAAAAAATTCTAAGATATATTAGAGATGTCTCACAGACACGAAGCTAGTTTTTTATATGGGAAAGTAAGGAAGTCGTTTTGGGTGTCCATGGGGCTTACGACCTATCGTATGATTGGTCTAAGTGATCACTCTCCACAATGTAACGTTCACCAATTCCACCCATGATAGAGTACCACATCTATCAAATTTTTCAAAGTTGTACGTGTGCATATATGTTAAAGACGCACACCTAAAAAAAAGTAGCCTTGTCTCTATGAAACCCCTATAATATATCTTGATAATGGTGTCCCCTTGGGGATAAAATCCAGTATTGTGTTTATTTATTATGTTTTTGAAAAACTTGAACATATTCTAACTATTGAAAAATTCTACAACAAAATGCTAATAAACAAGCGATGTCAAAATTAATTTTATTTAACAATAAAATACCAATTCCATCTGTTTGTTATATTTTCTACTTTTTCATAAAATCGTTTCCAATTATTACAATAAATATAGTTTTAACGCAATACAAACCGTAAACTTGTTATTTTTAATTAGGATACTTTTATTACTACAGAATATGATGAATTTTGTGGACCGAAGTCCCAAAATTCTCATCAGATTTCTACCAATTAAATTTTTTTTTTATATTCGTTCTGTTCATAAATATATTTTTGTAATTCTTGTCACATTAATTCAAGAGATTTCCCCACACTCGGAAAATATATTTCCTTTTCACATACATATGAAATCTTGATTTCTGCGGCCAAGTGCTAGAAGCTATTTTTAGATAACCTTTCTAATTCATGTGCTGTAATTTAAGTTATGAAAAGAAGAAGTAAAACGTATGAAAAAACTACTATTGTTGTATTTGGATGATTTATATAGTGCCATTTTTCGTAAGAACTCGGCTCAAGGACAGATTTTTATTTGGATTAAGTTAATTTGACTAAATTTAAAGACGATCATTAAAGTAGGTGAAAAACATTAACTTTGTGACCTCTTCGTGAGTTTAATAATAGGTATTATATATTTATATTTTACTATTCAATTTCGAGAGAAACAGAATCTCTCATCGAGGTAAGAAATTAATGTTTTTCATCTAATTTAATGTTCATAATGAATAAACTCTACAATGTTAATGCCAAATCCATCAATAATATATTTAAATATAATGTGTTGGCGAGTAAAAAAATGATTTAAGTTAGGATATAGGGATAAACATATGGATGTATTTATTTAATTAACGTTTATACTTAATATATATACATGTGAGAACTACGAAGGGCAGGAGTTCAGAGATATGTGTTTTTGAATAATGATCTTATGTATTTTTTATGTTCAAAGCGTTAACTTCATTTCGGGACGTAATAATTACTTTTAGAAATTTACAAACTTCGTACAAACCACTTTAAAGAATTTAACGTCAACAGGTTTCGATAGCACTGTATCTTCATCACGATGGTTATTGTGCGTCCGTATTAACGAAAATATAGTGGTGTCAACATACGTTAAACGAAGTGTTTTTTTTTAAAATTAATGATTATCCTACTATTGAGTATTTCATTTATTAAATCAAATTTAAATTTAATTTATACATATTATGAAAACGTTGTTAATGACCCTAATAATATAAATACTATACTAGCCAGTTGAGAATTATTGTGATTAAAAAAATAATAACATATGAAGACAGTTAGGAGAGAGAAATGTGATAAATTACAGTGTTCGGGGTAGAAAGGATAGAATAGCGGTTAAAAAAATAAATGTTATAATTGGACAATTGACGACGACAAAGGACGAAAAATATTTTTTGAATCTATGGTACAAGTATAAAACGTTTGGCTTCCTAGGTCAACGGTATTGCAAACTAATAATTCTTATGTTTTACATGTTCGAAACGATATCAATAAAAAATAAAAAATATTAGAAAACGTGAAAAGTACTCAATAATGATTAAATCAATATATATATATATAAAGAAACCCATGTTTCCCTATGTTTCCCATGTTTTCTCCACAACCAGCCACAACCGCCCACCGGTGGTTATGGTGGTGGATATTCCTTGGTGTCACATCGAAAGTATGCGACTTTGGTGGGGGTGGCTCTGCGTGGGTGGGAGTGGGTGACGAAAATGTGCTTTCTACTACATTGTTTTGTTATGGGAAGGCCGCAAATGCTTCAGATTGTTTCAAAATAGGCGTGCCGACTGTGTCGGTGAGTCCAGAAGATTCCGGAAAGTTCTCTAGAAAGTTCTGGAAGGTGAAGGTTCTGGAAAATTTCCGAAAGTTCTATAAGGTTCTAAACTGAGTGGCGGAATGTGTCGGTGTGTATATAAAGTTTCTGTGTATTTGATAAATTTCTTGAAAGTTCTGGAAGGAGAATGTTCTAGAAGGTTCGCGAAAGTTCTATGACGATTCAAACTGTGTAATGAAAATCTACGCGTGCGAAGCCGCGCTGGCACAGCTAGTTATTTATAAAAATACTATATAAAAATTAATTTATTAAAAATAATTAAAAATATCATTATCGTTAAAAACAAATCTTGTGATAATTCTACTTTATTTGTACAATGAAAAATAATATATTTATTTTGTTAGATGCTTCCCCCGCATCTTGTATATTACTGGAGATAAATCTCTATACATTCTGTTTCACAGCCCCCAACTCCGAGACCGACATTCGTACAATGATTTCTGTTAAAGAACTTTGACAGGAAATTAACTTCTCAAAAATGATGCGGACGGAAAGACCATTGTGTACATATCAGAACTGGTAGCGAATCAGATCGGTTTTACAAATTTTGTGCTGGTTAAAATAAAAATAAATCGTGTCTGGAATGTATTTAGTTATCTACTTGTATTTTATCTTTTAAAGCTGACCGATTTCAGAATGTATGTACCGTTAGCTTCGATCGAAGAGCACTATAAATCTAGATTTATTATTTTGTCTTTTATTTTATTAAAAAGTAACACGACCTTGACATTTGAAAATAATCACTTTGAAGCGAGATTGTTAGGTGAATTTTCAAAAGAATTTCGTTATTTTTTTTGCTTTTTTCTCGACTTTTTTTTCAGACTGTTGATGAAAATATCTCAAAAATATTGATACGATTCTCTTATAATTTTGCACAAATCTTACAAATAATATTATATTCGAGAATACGATTTTTTTTTCATTTTTTTGCTTATAATGAATTTTTAACTTTTAGGAAAAAAAATAAAAATATTTTCTGACAGATTTTTTTATTTATCTCGATATGCTTTGTCATAGACATTATATAATTTAATAATTAAATTTTACATTTCACAAAAAATGGCAACAAAATTATGTCAACAGCTCTGTAAGCGTCACGAAAAGGACTTTTGCAGGACAGCACATAACTCCGCCATTTTGAAATTTTATAAATAATTTGTTAATGAAAAATCATAACCAATGTTTGCCGTAAACAGCGATAATACAACGATTTTTTTTGTGGAATATATTCCAATTAAACTTTTAAAATCAGTATTTTTTGATGCTCCAAGGTTGTGTGACCAGTAAAGTATCTTCCACGCGTATTCTTCTTCTTCATCGTTACTTAACCAACACCAAGTCTATCGACAGGCCTTTGCACCCATCGGCATGCGGCGGGTACACTAGGCTCTATATTAAAAATCTGCACTTTTGAACATGAAATCCTATTACAACATTTTCGCATTCTCTTCTCTTATCCTATGAGGGTCGGAGGCCTTAATTCCCTACAAAGCGCTTCTGACTTGCCTTACCATGCACTGTTTCATTGGATAAATTCTCACAATTGGACCAGCAGTTGAATTATTTTAGTTTTTTGGTTGTTTTTGTTAAGATAATACGAAGCGACGTGAGCTCCATCTATATCAAATTTTGTGTATACTTCTAAGGTCAGCCGCCATTTTATAATCACCATTTGTGTGTCGCGGCTCGAGCTCTGAGCAATAACATTGTCTCCCGATATATTTGATTAATATAAATAAATTCATTGCTTTAAAGGACTGTTGTTATTCAGTTTTCAAGTACTTTTCTATTTATTTCTGAAAATGATCATTTTCTTGTTAGGATTTCAGACAAAGCCAATAATATTTGAGTCAATTTTTGTGCATTGTTAATATTTTATTTTGAATTTATAAAACAGATTTCATGAGATGTGTTTTTCAGACAAGTCAAGATTAACGATACACACAAGAATTTTAATGGGAAATAAGAAAGCCAAGAAAAAAATTAAAAAGTACCTTTGCACAAACATTTACATATTACGATATCTCCAGCGATAGTAAAAAAATATTGTATATGCCTTTTATTTTTATGATTTTGTCTCAAGCAGAAATTCATTCGATCTCATTGAAGTCCCATCTAAGGTTTTTGAGATGGTGGGATATTGAATATATTTCATAACTTCATAAGAACTATTTGTATGCCCCAGCCATTAAGATTTGAATGATAAGCATAACAATGCTACTAAAAAATGAAAAGGATTAACTATTTCTTTTAAAAAAGTCTCCTACTATATGGCACGACCATTATATTTGAAATTAATAAAATATTCATAGTGAAAAAAGCTGTGCAGCTGGTGCTCTTAAGAAGAAAAAGCTAGCAAGTAGTAAGGAGAAAATAACAAAGGCTTTTGTTTCTTTCATTTTTAAAATAAAATATCCCAGTTGTCCCCTGTAAGAGTGCAACGGAATGAACACAACCGATAAGCGACACCTTCTTTCTTAGCTCGGGGTGGGGAATCACCCCCTGGCTGGGGTGGGGGATGGCTGACATTCCATTCCTTTTTTAATTTTGCCGCGCTTATTTGGGCGCTCCTCGCTGACGTCTAGAGGATGTCATGATGCCAGCACATCCGGCACGACTTACGACTGCTTACAAAATAAATTAAATATTTTTGAATTGTCTTCATTCGATTATAATATAATAGGTCAGACCGAATTTCATCACGAACTACGTATAAACCGGTGATAAAATATTATGTGTTCGTAAGAGATGTATTGTTGGGGAAAAACTTACACAAAAAGACAAATTGAAAGAATTTAAGTTATGTGAAAGATCCTCTAGACAAAGGCATATCAAATACGATTAATTATTTAAAAAAATGGCTTGGCGGTCAAGTAATTGAACGTTTCGGCGTTAACTTTGTGGAAATCCATTATTAACAAATTATGAAATAAAACACTGAACTTTGTTTTTTTCCACTATTTTATATTTGAGACTTGTTACACTACATGCTCCGGAAACATCCGATTCCTTCTTCAGGTGAGTTAAGACAGTCTTAACTTACCCGATAAAAACTGTTTCGGAAACATGTAGTGTAACAAGTCTCAAATATAAAATAGTGGAAAAAAACAAAGTTCAGTGTTTTATTTCATAATTTGCTTAGCGGTCACTTTGTGCAACTTGTGCACTTGGTGCAACATTTTAATTTAAAATATATTTTTTATTTTTAAATTATCTTCTAATTAATAATTTTTTATGCGTCATTTAAAATTTAATATAAAAAATAAATAAGTGTTTACTTATTTATAGCCGTACACCATTGAAATAATAACGACTTTTATCAAAAAAATTTTTAATATTTTTTTATAGTTCCCCTGGTCTCATTGAAATGAGATCTAAGTTTTATAATACTAATCTAGGCTATTTCTTTCCTTTACCAAAAATGATCAATCTCAATTAGGACGAGATATCATTAATAGACAGCAACCTTGATGTATTCTTTTGAGACAGTTCTATTGGCTCATAATAAATGCCAAATATTGATAAACTTGGCTGACGGTCGCTTGAGCGTGTAATACATGCTCATTATATAGAAAACTATATTCCGTTAAGAACCACTACTCGTTTTTGACCTTGAAACCCGCGCACTCGTTGTAAAACTTGTTAATCTAGAACTCATTTCTAAATTGTATTTATTGACTTGCGATAGTCTTTATTTTGTTCTGAATATTATTTTTAATTTTTAATTATTTAATTTTAGAAATTATTTATTATATTTTAACAATACTTTTATATTTTTGTAAGTTTGTTCTAAGAACACGGTTACTGGATTTGGTCCCCAGAAGGATGATTAATTAATTAAAGATAAATTATAGAAGTCTCACTGAGACGAAGACGAAGAATATTTTTATATATTTAAATTATTAGATATGTAATAATTCGAAAGAATATCATGTATATGCTAATAAGGATAATTGTTAAAAAATTCCACTTTGAAAAAATAAAAATATAGAGGTTTCACTACCAGTTTTAAAAATCTACGTATTAACTTGATAATGAGAAAAAAGTAACCCATAAAAACCAAGTTTTTACAATACTCCCTTTCTCATTTTCGGGTTTCGTGTCTACCATATGCGTCGGAATCTCCATACAACTTACTGAGTTGTATGAAAAAACTATTAAAAAATTGAAAAATCCAAAATCATAGCATAATTATTATTTTTTTAACGAAAATTTGATAGATCTTCTTGATCATCGCCACGAGTCTACTTGCAAAGTTTCAGCTCGATTGGATCACGGGAAAAGGGTTAGAAATCGATCCAAAGTTTTTTCGTCAGACAAGCAGACGCCACGAGTTAAAAGAAAGGAAGTAAAATAATAACAACAAATGTCTCTAGCAGACAGAGCCCAGTGAAATATATGAAGTGTTCTCGATTCAAACATATAATATTAGGTCCTTACATATGAAATTGGCTTTGGTATGGGAGGAACATAAAGCCGATTTTTTTTTATTATAATATATTTATTTAATCAAAGTATGTACCATTGCTATCTATGCACTTTTGCCATCTCATAGGTAGTTCATCGATCCCTTTACTAAAAAAACCATTCGGACGGGAATCAATAAAATCTTTGAAGGTGGTTTGGACTGCCCCATCGGAGTTGAATTTTTTCCTTTGCAAGAAGTTATCCAAATTTCGAAAAAAATGGTAATCTGTTGGGGCAAGGTCCGGAGAGTACGGTGGATGTCTTAGACATTCCAATTGAAGCTCCTCTAATTTGGTAGCCGTCTGTTGTGCAGTGTGTGGTCTAGCGTTATCATGAAGCAGCAGTGGCCTAGAGCGATTAACCAGCCTCGGTTGTTTAGCAGCTAGCTTTTCCATCATGGTTTGCAGTTGCTGACAATAGACATCTGCCGTAATCGTCTGGCCAGATTTAAGAAAGCTGTATTGAACGACACCAGCACTAGTCCACCAAACGCTCACAAGTAACTTTTTTGGAGTCAATTTTCGCTTGGGGCATGGTTTGGCTGGTTCGGCAGGGTTCAGCCATTGCGATGAGCACTTCCGATTATCGTACAGGATCCACTTTTCATCACAGGTAATGATTCGATTTAAAATCCCTTCATTATTGTGCCGGTTGAGTAATGCAACGCAGCAGTCAACGCGCGTTTGTTGATTTGCTTCACTCAATTCGTGAGGTACCCACCTTTCAAGCTTTTTCACCTTACTAATTTGCTTCAAGTGGATTAAAACAGTTTTATCACTAACACCGCAGCCTGCAGCTAACTCGGATGTGGTTTGCGATGGATCCGCTTCCACAATAGCCTTCAATTCTTCATTATCAACTTTGGTCTCCGGCCGTCCACGGGGCTTGTTCTGCAGGTCGAAATTTCCAGAACGAAAACGTTGGAACCAAAAACGCACTGTGTTTTCTTTTGCGGCACCGTCGCCATACACATCATTAATCCTTCGAGCCGTTTCTGCAGCACTGGTGCCACGGTGGAACTCGTACTCGTAAATAACGCGGTATTTCAAGTTTTTCATTTTGTAAACTGAGTGACGCAAAGAAAAAAACAATTGAGGAAAAAACAAATGAATTATAATTTTCAAAACACAAATACATGAGTAAATAGCTGTATAAATTTGAATTTGGAATTCCTAACCAAAGAGAAGATATTTGAGATCAAATTTGCCAGTACGGCAAAACGCCAATTTCATATGTAAGGACCTAATATATAGAACTTTCAAAAATTTGATGTGTGGATGTTCTTAAGATGGAATTGGTGAACGTTGCATTGTGTAGAGTGGTCACTTAAGCCAGCTTATACAGGTTGTAAGCCCTGAGTCATCGTGTAAGAGACTTCCATCCAATTTTCTCATATTCTTCGTCTTCGTCTCTGTGAGACGCCTATAATTTATCATTACTTTGTCGTAAAAAGTGTATTGTTCAATTACGTAATACCCATTCAAAATGTTCATAAAATACTATTATACTTTGTACTCTATTGTCAATATAGGACCATGTATCTGGGTCAATAAAAAATAAAAATTAAGAGTTTTGACTTTTCCGAGTATGTATTAACGATATCTTATTTGTATCTACGTATAATCATAGAACTGTATCTTATGATTGTGTATTTGTGTTCTGGTGAGGAATGGCCTTTATTTTAAACAGGGATATTAAGGGTAACCATGCAAAATTTAGAGTAAGTCGGTCAAAAGTTTAAGGATTGGACAGAGATTAGACAGGAAAATATTAGTTTTAAATATATATATTGCATGAAAAATTTACACATTAAGATCTCAGTAATATTTTGCTGTATCCCATGGTGATGGGGTGAAGGCTCCATCACTGCGAGACCAGGATAGGGAGACGAGTTTAGTCCTGGTTACACCTGGCACTGGCTCTGACACTCCCATTTGGTTTTGAAATTATTTGAGTTTCCTCCGCAGCCTCCATAAATGAACTTTTCGCAGCGTTTTTTGGAGGAATTATACCAGTATCTAGAAAATAAAATTATAGTGTATTGATTTCACGTGCTAGTAAAGTGATTTTTTTTTTGCCTCAGACAGGACCAGTTACATTTTCCCGTATACAAAAAGCAACTTAATACTACAGTGTACATACTTTTACATATCGGAAAAGGCACTATGAATCCGTTTGACAGTGTTTTTCCAATGGGAAGTTTCTCTTCAAATGGCGGCAGAATGTTGACGATCCTCGGAAGTGGAAGACCAAGAACCGCAGTCATTTCGGTCATTATAAGTGAAGACTGCCCATTATCCCAATTACAAGTGTCTTCGACACGCTCTAGTAACATATATGTTTGCATTTAAGTACGAGGGCGTATTGAAAAGTAAGGTCTCCAACGACGCCATTTCCGAACGTGAGTTGCTAGGCGAAATTTGACAACAGCACTGCATTCCTTGGTTCCCCCAACACAGTGTAGAACTATTCGCAAGACCTTGGGATGCTTAGTCGCTGCGTAGCAGTCGATTAGAATGGAGCACCCGCTTAGCTCCCCCGCCAGGTGCGAACTGCGCTCAGTCATTCGTTTTTGAATGCAAAAAAGTTTTCTCCGATAGACATTCATCGTCAGTTAGTGGAAGTGTGCGGTGAGAAGTGTATGGACATAAAAAACGTGCGAAAGTGGTGTCGGGAGTTTTTTGAGGGCCGGTAAAACGTCCACGATGAGCAGCGGTCGGGGCGGCCAAGTTTGCCGGAATCAACGGCGGCTCGAATCGACGAGATGGTGCGCAATAACCAGAAAATAACCCTTCATTAGATAAGTAAAAGGTCTTAATGAAGAGTATGGCTACTTCTCCGTGCAGAATATTGTGTCGGTTACCACGATGAACACAAGAGAAAGCGCGTGGAAAGTGGCATAGAATTTCTCCGCCGACATCGATTACCCTCCTTACAGCCCGGACGTTGCCCCCAGCGACTACCACTTGATTCCCGCTCTCAAAAAACACCTTGGGGGACAGAAATTCAAGTCAGACGAGGAAGTGCAAGTGGTACGACGCCGGCATTAAAAAACTGTTTACCAGGATGCAAAAAGTGATTGATCTTCAAGGCGACTTTGTAGAAAAATATCTAAATGTTCAAGCTTTCCAACGATGCTCGCATAGTTGTGAATAAATTTGATTTTCTATGAAAAAAAAAGGAGACCTTACTTTTCAATACGCCCTAGTATATTTTACATGTACATTTATGTGTATAGTATATTTAGTGTTTGAATGTAGTGCGATTAGTATTTAATAAATAAATAATTGATTTAATGGATCTATAGGTTCAGGTCATCGTATGAGTGAGTTTTTGAAAGATGATAAGGTATCTGCAAGAATATCAGCATCAATGTTAGGGTCAGCACAATACATATTATATGTACGACACAACCTTGTGATGGGAGAAAAGTAACCAACATTATTAGTGTGCTGGCTTATTCTAAAGAACTCCGGGTTTCTTATTCTTAACATGCAAATGTATATCAGATAGAGAAAGAGAATCCATAGCTCCGCTGAGAATCTTGTGTAGCATAACGAGATCGAATATATTCCGTCGGCACTCAAGTTTATGCATCTCGAAAAAGACAAGTCGACCTTCGTAGTTGTGAAGGTTTATTGTTTTGACCAGCTTTGTATGAAAAAATACGTAGAAACATTTACTGCACTCTCTCGATTCTCGTAACATGTGTTGTGTTATGAGGTGACCAAATAACTGATGAATATTCCAATATACTTCGTACTAGTGATGTATAGAGAATTTTTAGACTTTGAGGATTTTTAAAGTCGTGATAATTCTGGTGATAAATCCCAACATAGTATATGCCTTGTTTGTGATATTATGAATGTGGTTTCTAAAAGTGAACTTAGAATTTAGTATGACGCCCAGATCCCTTATTGAATCGACTTTAGCGAGTGGAACGTCAGCTAGATAATAAACAAATTCTACTTTTTGATTATTTTTAGTGAAACTAATACAGGAACATTTCTTAGCATTAAGTGACATTTTATTTCACTTCACTTTACACCAATTTGATAGTTCGTCCAGATCTCTTTGTAGGATATTACTATCTTCCAGGCTACGAAGGGTGGAATAAATTTTTAAATCATCGGCATATAATAGACACTTATTTCTTAATGGATGTATTCTTTCATGGATGCTCTTCTGTTCGCAGTGTGTCTAGATGTAATTGCGCGCGCGAGCGCATGTGCTGACAACCGATAAACAGGCTCGCTCGGGAAGACGTACAGTCGCGGGGTAAATCAATTGTTGTATTTTACTGGAATATACATTTTAACGGACCACATACTGTGTAGTTAAAATACCACCATGTTGAATAATTTTCCAAAGCACTGCAAAAATGCCAAGGTTAAACCTGTATTTAAGGGAGGAGATAATTTAGAAATTAAAATTATAGACCAATCGGCCTTCTCAATACCCTATCCAATCTTCTTCTTCTTTTGGTGTCATGTCAGGTCCCCCCAACGTTGACTATCACCCGAGAGAAAGCATCCCTGTCCTGGGCAGCACGAAACAGCTCTCCAACACTTCTTATGCCCGTCCAGTCGCGTATATTGCGGAGCCAGGAAATTTGTCTCCTTCCAACACCTCTACGACCCTCTATCTTGCCCATAAGAATCAGGTGGAGCAATTCATATTTTTCTCCTCTGAGCACATGACCCAAATACGATACCCTATCCAATATAATAGATAAATCACCCAAAATAAGATTAATGTATTATGTACAAAAATATGTTATTCTCTCAGAAAATCAGTTTGGCTTCAGAGAGAATTTAAGTACAAGTGACGTGCTTGCCCGGGAAGTCATACCTATTGACGGGAAGATAAACCTATTATTGTATTCTACTAGAATAAACATTTTAGAGTTGAAATTCTTCAACATTATGGTATTTATTCTACAGTATGTACAGTAGTAGTATACTGTAGAAGAAATAATAACGTCACGTTGAAAAAATCAACATTGCCGAATTTTTATATTTGGTTTATCCTCCAAGTCTTCCGTGAACGCCATCTGTTCCCGTTACCGTCAACACTCGCCACGCCACGAATATTTTACTTAATATTTCCCCTGCACAATACCCGGAACAGTTCTTCTACAATCTGTAGAACTTCTACTGAATCATGGTGTTTAAACACGAGCACGTCGACTGAGAGAGGTAGAGAGAGAGAGATAATGATATTCCTTAACCTTGGGAAATATCCGTAGCAAGTTCCATAATCAGCTGGCTCGGAGCACGCCAGATTTGCTACGCAACTCTCGCAGCTCTCCTGACACTCTCGATAGCTGGCGAAGTTGTTGGAGTTTCCTTCGCAGCCACTGTAATTGAACCGTATACATCTTCCCAATATACGATTAAATGCAAATCTGGAATAAATAAAAAATGTTTAAATATTGTCAAGACATTTCTACCATTCTTTATAGACTTCTGCCAATCTCGAGCAGATCAAAATCTCAACATGACTACAAGGTGGGAGTTTTATCTCGATACAAGAGGAATAAGGAATTAATCCATTATAAATATGCTTAAAATGGTGTACTTTGCAATTTGCTAATCGGTTACAGAACATGGCATAGTTTGGTGGGGAGGAGCAACTATGAGCGCACTCAATATCTTCAAAATATCAATATCAACACTGGCTGAGGTATATTCGATTAGATTAGATTTTTTAGATATTTAAGAAGAGTTCGAGACGTGAATGCCGATAGCAAAATATGGATTCAAGAATACAAAACCCAAGCCCAACCAGGGGATTTGTAGAGCCAACAACAAGTAGAGAGATGACGATAGTCGGTCTCTTGATTCGAAGAAAAGGTATTGAAGCTGATGAACAAGGCGATGAAAAATAGTGGTGAGCTTACCTTGGAAGGTTTTCTAGGCAAGGTCCTTTAACAATTGGCTGATAGCAAGTGTCCTCGTCTGAAAATTGATATATGCTAAATAAAGATATATGATAAATAAGAACTATACATAATAAATTGAATACTTAACAACATAAAATTATAGAAAACATTATAAATTCTTGAATAATCATGATTTACGACTTTCTCCTCTCCAACACAAGTACTTTCAGATGCTCTCAAGCTAAAAAAAGCTAAACTAAGTTATTTATATAATAAAAGTATATATATAGGTATTTTTACGGGCTGGCTTAGGGCTTACGACCTGTGTGAGCTGGCTCAAGTGATCATTCTACATTCTACATAATGCAACGTTTACCAATTCCATCGTAAGAACTTCTTTACCTTCTCGGGTGTCCCACAAGGATCTAACCTGGGTCCATTGTTGTTTTCGATTTTTATTAATAATATAAAAAATGTAATCTTAAACTCGCGCTTTCTGTTATTTGCGGATGACTTAAAGCTTTTCTTAAAGGTATCAACTTTGGACGATTTTCGTCTTCTCCAAGCAGATATATCAAATATATGTGAATGGGGAAGACGAAATAAACTTTTGTTTAATGTTTCCAAGTGTTCGGTTACATCCTTCACTAGGGCCCAAAAAACTCTATTTTTTCGCTACAAAATGAACGATCAAAATCTGACAAGAACATCAAATGTTAAAGATCTAGGTGTTAGATTTGTAAGCAACCTAACATTTCACGATCACATAGAGACGATCAGTGGTAATGCTTTGAGAATGTTAGGATTTGTTCTGCGTACTGCCAGGGTTTTCGAGAATACCCGCGTACTGAGAACTCTTTACAACTCCTTGGTGCGGAGTAGACTCGAGTAGGCTCGATGATCTGGGGGCCACATGAGGGCAAGTACTCTCTTGTGGTGGAGAAAGTCCAAAAGAAGTTTCTGAGATATCTCTACATGAGAGAGTACGGGAATTATCCTTGGCTTTACCCAACCGAGTTTCTCCAGGGCATGCTTGGCTACAATAGTCTAGATACTAGAAGGAATGTGTATTTTATTACACATTTTTATCGATTGTTGCGCGGTATGATCGACAATCCTGAAATTATGCAGAGTATTGGTTTGTATGTTCCTGATAATTACATTAGACATCGTCAGCATAGATTGTTTCACATTCCAATATACAGGACCAACCTGCCGATGGTTATGCCTGTTGGAAGAGCCACAGCTATGCTGAACAAAATCGCTTTGGGTATTGATATATTCCATGTGTCTGAGGGGGTTTTCCGAAGCGGGATTCTCCTACACCTTTGACCAGATTTTATGTTATTTTTAATTTATTAAATATTTTCATTTTTGATATATACTTCCTAATATGTATGCCTTAAACATTTTGTTTGTCATGTACATATTATCATGAAATAAATTGAATTGAAATTGAATTGAATTGAACATCCAAACATCATCAAATTTTCTAAAGTTGTATATAAAGGCTAATGGAATACCTCGACAAAAATAACATCTTATTTGAAAACCAATACGGTTTCAGAACTAAGATGGGAACCGAAGATGCCATTTCCAAATTAGTCGAAATCACTGCCACAAATATGGATAAGGGACGTAAAGTACTCGGCATCTTCTTAGACTTATCGAAGGCCTTTGATACTATATCACACTCATTGCTTTTATGCAAACTCAACAAAATTGGTATCTCTGGCACCCGTCTAAACTGGTTCAGAAATTATCTTGAAAACCGAAAACAAACTGTGGAAATAAATGGTACACGTAGTGACCCAATGTTTATCAAATATGGTGTGCCTCAAGGAAGCACACTAGGTCCGATACTTTTCATTATATACATTATCGAGTTCTTAAAAACAACATCTGAGAACGCATCAAAGATTAGTTATGCTGATGATACTGCAATCATTATAAATGGTGACACATGGGAAGAAACACTTAAAAGGGCCGAACTAGTTATTGCAGAAATAAAAGGTATTCTAAATAATCACTTATTAACACTCAACTCAAAAAAAACTCACTTTGTGGTATTCTCGATAAGGAAATCAGATAGCCTACTCTTCCCGAAAAATATCAAAATACATACATGTGACTTGGAAACAAATCATATATGTGACTGTGATACCATTGAAAAATCAAGCGAGATAAAATATCTGGGTCTGATAATTGATGAAAATTTTAGATGGGTTTCTCATATTGATTACATAAGTGCCAAGGTGAGAGGATTGATTTATGTATTTAAAATTTTACGCGGCTTTATGAATATAACACTTTTAAAAATGGTGTATTATGCACTTTGTCAGAACATAATCAGCTACGCAATCTCCGCTTGGGGGGGGCGGCACGTACCTTATTGGATTCTGTAGTGAAGGCCCAGAAGTGGGTTGTTCGGGTGATAAATAAGAAGACGCTTCGATATGAATCTGAAGAGCTATTTAAATCCTTTAAGGTCCAGATCCATATTAATTAATATTTTTAAGATCCTATCCACACAGGCTCGTTCAGAGGCCAGGGATACAAGGAGCAAGATAAGTGGAAACTTCACGGTGCCGAGAATGAACACAAAGTTTGGACAGAGATTTTTCTTTTTTTGTGCTCCAAGAATATACAATAACCTGCCATTAGACGTAAAGGGTCTTAAGGTGTTAAAAGAATTCAAACATAAAATAACAAGGTGGCTCTTTGGTGTGGGTAGGACGAAAAATGAGACCAATGTGTCATCCATATTAATATAGTCAATACAGTCCATATTAATATATTCAAAAAATTGTTTTGCAATGAAATTAAAGCTGTCATGTATGACACATTGCTTTCATTTTGTAGTCTGCCTACATTTGGTAACCGCTTTGTTGGCTTCTGTTTGAATGATTTTACTCCCTATATACAATTTATTCATTCATTTACGCCTAAATATCTAAATGTCTAAGTGTACAATTCTTTAATATATAGTCTTTTGTTTGTGTTTTATTTCTTACAGACAATATATAAATCTTATTTCTAATATTATATATATATATGTGTGTGTATGTATATGTATATATATGTAGATGTATATGAGTGTATATATATGTATGTGTGTATATATGTGTATTATATATATTATATCTTGCTAATGTTCAAACTTAAAAAAAAAAAACTGTACAGGTAGTTGCTTCAGAACAGACATTGTCTAGTGAAGCAACTACCTTCATTTATATGTATAAATAAATTTAAAAGAAAGAAATAAATAAATAAAAAAAAATATGTTTCAAATCTGAAAATGCATTCATGTATTTGAAGGGACTATGTTAAAGACGTATACATGTAGTCCTTCTCATGAAATAGTATACATAGATCACTTAAGCCAGCTCATACAGGTCCCAAGCCCTGGGTCATCTTATAAAAAGACTTCTACATACGTTTATCATATTCATTGGCTTCGTCTGTGTGAAACGTCTTTAATTTATCTTAATGAAGTACACATATTAAATATCGACATCGATTTATCGAACAGTTTATTTTACCTTTAACATAAGTCCTTTCAGTTGTTTACGGAATAATTACATTATTTAGTTTCTTTATGTTATTGAAAATTCCATTCAATCCAGAATCCACATCTTTCTCTATTAGTCCTCGGCACATCACTTATATAGTGTCTTGTATATTGTCTATATATGTCACTATTCTGGTAAAGGATGATATTTGTTTTTAGTGATTTTTCCTCATCATCCCAACTCAACTTTTAAATTATTTTTATGCTGATTTTAAAAGTGTATTTTACTCTTTGTATTCCTATACGAAAATGAAAAAAAGCGACAAAGTAGGTATAAGTTCACAAATGATATAATCCAAGACATCAAATTAAAAGAAACCAAGAGGAAAATAAAAAATCAAAATTGGTATCGGATTATTTGAATTACTAGTAAACGTGAATGTTTTAAATTACAAAAAGACTTAGAGATGCGTTAGCAAACGACTGAGGAGAACAATCAGCATTTAAATATAAAAAAGTGTGCATGTCTTATCTATAGTCGTTTTGTAACACCAATAAAGTTCGATTATACGATTAATGAAGAAACAATTTCACGCGTTGCTGGGATCAAGGATCTCGGTAGCTGGCCGACCAGTTATTGGGAAACTCATCTAAACAAATTGAGAACTTAAATTTCATGCAGGCAACATATTGTATTACGGTGTATTTACATGTGGCTAAGTGTAGACGATAATTAATCTTTTTTTAACCTATTTGTATAAAATGTACTTTTTTTAACCTATTTTGTATAAAATGTAAAATATTATTTGTATGAAATGTACTTGCATATAAGTATGTTATAATTGTAAACTTTGCCTGTCTCAACACACAGCTGTATAGTGAGACAGGCATAGTAAAATTAGACCTTATCAAATGTGTATAAGTATTTAAAAAAATAAGTAATAAAGATGATAATAATAAACAACTAATTTATAAACATTTAATATAATAATTGTCCAAATAAAGATAATAATAATATATGTAAAAACGACTGTTAAGTATAAAGTTCGAAAATTGTATTAAATATTAAGGAATAATAGTTGATTCAAATATTAAATGGAAAATCGATAAAACTGTAGAAAGAATAAGAATACTAATATACGCATTTATTAAAATACGAAATATTTTAAGAATAAAATTGTTAAAAACACTATATTACGCTTTAGTCCAGTCAGCTTTACAATATGGTATTATCTCATGGGGTGGTGCATTCAAAACTAGATTGAAACCTTTAGAAGTTGCCCAAAAATTAATTTTAAAGATCATTCTAAAAAACCCAGTGATTATCCGAATATAGAGCTTTTCAATAAATTACAAGTCCCCACACTACAAACTATCTACAAACAAAATTACATTTTACAACTTTATAAAAATTTTCAAAATAATAACGAAGTGACCCAAATAGTATCAAGTAGCAGAAATATAAATCTTGGTAAATTGCATATCCCTGTATTATTTACTACAACTGCCCAGCATCATTATACATTTAGAAGTGTGAAATGGTTCAACGAATTACCTGTTAAAATAAGAATTGAAAAAACTATGAGGTCTTTAAAAGAAACCCTCAAAATTAATTAAATTTTTATTTTATATTAAGTTATCTACTTACATATTACTTAATTGTATAAACTATTTATCATATAATTCTTTAGAATATTTCTTTAATAATAGATAGTTTTAAATTTAATATTATTATACTGTACACTATATATATATATTAGTACACCATAACGCGTAGTGTGCAACTTTTAAATGGATTGAACGATCATATCGATGTATTTAACGATAGCATTGAAAGCATCACCATATAGGTACTCACTCCAAGTTACAACTTGCATAGCAAATGGAGCAACCTATATCAATACACCAGAACCAATGATTATTTTTTTTAATTGGATAATTGGATGTTATAAAAAAAGTGATTTTAGTGTATAGATATAGGTTGAAGATAATTTTAAGGGTTCTGTTTAAAATTCTTTGCTCATTTCTCATTCCTCGTGCCCATGGACTACACATTGACAAATACAAATAATGATGCCATATAAATTGTGAGGGAGTACAAAAGTATTGTAAATAATTTTTTTAGTTCTTGAATCAAATAGTTCAGTTCTCTTCATCGACCAAGTATAGGCATTAGTTTTTTAAAAAGGGCTTAAATATGATTCGTCCATAGAAGTTAGCTTTAATCGGTAGATATGAGTTATTTTAAACAAAAATTGATAAAACTTTTCTAATTTGCTTCTCAACTCCCAAAATACGTCCGAAAGTTATTTTTTTATTTTTGGAGTTATTAAGAATTAAAAACTGCAATAAAAACATACCACACTGCAGATATTCACGGTAATCATCGTCATCATCGTCCGACATAACAACATTTAGTAGACAAGCAACCAAAATGGTCACCGTAAAGATAAGTTTTGTGGAAATCATGTCGCTCGAGTAAGGTTGAATCCAAAATCGGAATGAATGATTCGAACAACTGACTGTCTCTAGAAAAGCTATAGACTGCTTGTTGACCAAGTAACGCAGCTCTCTTTTATATGAATGTATTGATTATTTGTACAGCTCTTTTAAGTAAAATTATTTCAACGTTTTAGAGAAATATTGTGTGATTTATGTTAAATATTTTATTTATTAGTTGACGATGCGTCCGAATTCATTTCTGTTATTTAAACAAATGTTTTTCATCCTCTAGGAATGATATATGAGTAAGGTGTAAGTTAAGGTTAAGGTGGCAACACCTGGATGCATAAAAAATATGTGTCACGGGACGTGGCTATGAGAGACAAAAGAAAACACTAAAACAATTCCAAATTTAATTTATTACCAAAAAGTAGAGACGAGTTAATCGGAGCATTGTTATTAAATTTAAAGTCACTAAATGTTTCCAGAATATCTCACACAGTTATTATTATACTGTTTCTTAATTCACTCTATTTTTATTCCTTTGATTACTTTCTAGTAAACTCCATTCAATGTTCGCACTCAGAAAGACTTCCTAACAACATGCTTCCGCAGGTAATTTGTTTATTAATTATCGCTGGAATATACGATGGTCGCACTGCGCTGCAAAGAAAGCTAATATCGCGTTGGTTAACCCTCACAAATGACTGACCCTGATTAGTGATTAGCCACACTATTAATCCACACATCAGGAGTTAACTAACCCACGTCCTGAACGCCTTTGAGGGCAAACTTTATTGGAAGAGACTTTAATGCTCGCTCTCCTCTGGTGGGACCGAGATTTGGATAGGTTGTAAGCGAAGGGACGCTGTTGAGGATTTCATGGCCAGCAATGTCCTTCAAATCTTGAACGCGCCGGGGTTCCCGTCCTGCAGGGGAGAATTGCGTTGATCGCACACTCTGCACTGACAATATTCTGGGTCTCATTCAAGACTGGAGAGTGATGGGCGTTGCGATCGAAAGTGACCACCATCTAATTACCTTTAGGATTGATAAAAGCCCCCCCTTTAGGATTGAAATGCTGACTGGGAAGGATTCGGAGCAGTTTTTCAAGGTGAACTATGCAAGATTTTTGAAAGAAGTGTGAATGAACCAACTCTGGTAGGCGACTGGTTCAACAATGCTGTTGGCGAAGGCGGCGAAACTGTCTCTGGAACTGACTCACCCCTGGCGTTTTGCACTGGGAGGTGCTTCGTGGGTGATTTCTTTGTAGACTGGTGCTCGGACTTGAATTCCGCCTTTGAGTTGCTAGATTAACAGTTGCAGTCAAGCGCTTGTGATATCAGCAAATGTATGAGCTCACTATCTTCAGGTCGTGGCTCATTTAGAGCATCAGATACATATACGGCTTTGGGAATGAAAAATATTATTGAAGAATAGCAGCAGTGTTTAATGTTATAGTTATGTTTATTCTTATTTAAATTCTCCTTAAAAATAACTAGAAATGAACATACAATATAAAGTTAAAAGCTAATTCTTTTTGTCAATCTCTCTTGACGAGTGAAACTCATTTTATCTACAGAATCTTACTATTTTGAGTGTGACTCACGTTACGATTTAAAGATGACAATGATGCTGTGATGAAAATGACGAACTGCAATTTGCAACTGTATCAACATTGTCACGCAATTGATTTACGGAATTTGAGAGCAATATAGAGCAATCAATTGTAGATTTTCTCATTAGCGACATTAACGATATTAAAATAATTAGCGACATCTATGGGGATTTAGGGGAATGAAATTGGCTTTGTACGGGCCGCATGGAAGGGCGGTTACAACTCATATGTGAAAGCTTGTCACACAATTTGAACATATATACAACTTCCGAAAAATTAGTAAGCATGGTATATTCTATCATGGGTGGAAATGGCGAATATTACATTGTGTAAAGTGATCACTTAAACCAACCATAAGATAGGTCATAAGTCCTATGTACACCCAAATGACTTCTATACCTACTTTCCCATAAGAAATACAGTTTCGTCTCTGTGAGATTTCTATAATATACATTAATTTATATTGTTCATGTTATGTATTATATTTTATTGGACTATGTCCGTTAATTTCATTAAAGAAAAAAAATAATAATTACACGGAATATACCTAGAATCTGACGGATTGTCAAAGAAAGCCCTACCAAGATGTAACGCCATAATGAATTTCTCGTAGCCTCTTCGTGTTATTTAATATTATGTATAAATGCATTGTCAATCTTGAAAGTTCTGCCAAAAACATGGGTCTCATAGTAAACCAGCAGAAGACCAAATACATGGCCGTAGGATGCACCCAACAAATCCCAACTCTCTTGTGTGGAAGTCAAAATTTTTAAACGGTACCAAGATTTATATACCTAGGATTCCTGATAACAAGCAACAATAATACTACAGAGGAGATCCAGAAGCGCATAGTGAGCGCAAATCGCTGTTTTTTCCGCCTACAAAAGCAGATAAAATCCAGACTGCTGTCCAGAAACACCAAGATATTAGTGTACAAAACGCTTACTAGGCCAGTGCTCACGTACGCAGCTAAGACGTGGGTACTAACTAAGAGGAATGAGCGAGTACTGGACGTTTTTGAAAGGAAAATTTTGAGGCGTATCTTCGGACCGGTTCTAGAAAATGGACTTTGGCGCAGACATTACAACAATGAGCTCTATACTCTATTTAAGGAGCCAAACGTCACAAAATTTATAAAACTGGGAAGACTTCGGTGGCTGGGTCTTATGGAGAGAATGTCCGAGCATCAAGCACCAAAGTCCCTGCTGAACTCAAGGCCAATAGGGCGAAGGAGCTTAAGAAGGCCAAAACTAAGATGGAGTGACAACGTCCTCAAAGATATCTCTGCCTTATAGCTTCGAAACTGGAGAGAGCTGGCACTAGACCGAGATGAGTGGAGGAAAATTATTGAGGAGGCCAAGACCCACCAAGGGTTGTAGTGCCAAGAATGATGATGATGATGATAAATGCATTGTAGGGAAAAGGCTTTTTAGCCGTGTATATCAAATAAAAAAATAAGAAAGTAATAACTACAAATTTATAACATTATTTTCTACAAATTTCTTTTGTATGAGTCACCATCAATAATTTAATATATTGAGTTTTGATTAATTTTTTATTAATTCTTTGTACGAGGACATACATCCTATCTTACTACAGTTGCCGGCAAACTTCTTGAAATTCTTTGGCGTAGTGGGAGAATGCGCAGAAGACAAAATTTGGGTCTCGTTGGTGGAAAGGTAGATGCGCAAACTTCCCCCCACTACGCCGTAGAATTTCAAGATGTTTGCCGGCTACTGTACCTTTATGTTTTTATTTTTAAATCAATGTATTACTTATTTTCATTTCTTTTAAATTTAAATAAATTGTAAATTCTTGTCAACTGACATTTTGCTATCACAGAGCTAATCATATTTATATGTCTGTTATTTCGAATATTTTTTATTTTACGTGCCTTCATACCAGACCATTGAGGACCCCACATTCTCACGCTCGACTTCTGGTTAGTCGGTGCAACGGTGGCACTTGTTTCCGATTGCACCCTAATATGACGGATGGCACATACCAGTTTTAAGTCGCAATAATAAAAAATATGTTTATATGGGTTAATTTTTGAAAAATATAGCACTTTTTTAGTATTTAATAGTAATATGTTTGCCACTTAATATATAATGCAAAATCGTTTCATCCGCAATTACGAATTGAGTAAGTTTTTTTTAAAAAAAAAATTACACCTTTTTTGTGGTCAAAATAGATCAAATGTAAAATAAAATTTATATTTTGGTAATAGTCATTGAGGGTGTTTCCTTATTAGTTTCACTTTATTATTTTTATAAATCATACTGTCAGGTATCAGAATATTTATTAAAATAAATTGTTTAAAATAAGAAATAATTATTTTATATTCAACTCATATAGTTATATATGTATATTTATAATGTCATTTCTTTAAATAATATAAACTGATTTTTTTAACAACATTAAGTTGTACTCTGAAAATACAATTACTGGATTTTGATATTTGTTATTGATATTTGATAATTCATTTTGGTACAATTGTGTTGGAGTGGAATTAAAATTGCATATAAAGGACATAATTAAAATAAAAAAATATTTTTATGTGTTAGTTTTAAAAAATATTAGCTATTATTTTTTATATTAAAAACAGTTATGTATATTTGTATAAGGATTATTTTTAAATTATGTTTTAAATTTTAATACAATTAGGTGTCAATATCGATGTTTTGTTTGTCATCTTTAATATTTAATATTGTAGAGAATATCGAACGAGATGCTACGCACTATGTCACTTGTCACAAAACTATCGAAAAATCGAGAACGGCTTGTAACTATCTAGAGTGATTTAAAACCTTCGGGAAACGTCTATAAACATCCAAAAACGCCTAGAAGCGTCGAGAACGTTATTCTAAACACTAGAAAAAATCTAGGAGGTTCGATACTAGCATTTTCATTTATAAATATAGCGCCGACCGCGGTGCTATAGTTGTATAACCAATGATTGGCTATCCCCCATCGCATATTGCTTTTCATACGATTTAGTTATTTTTTAAAACTCGCAATGGAAATATTGCACACTGAATGGATCGTTTCGGAGCAATTACAATAAAGATAAAACGTCATCGTGTATGCGTTCAAGTTTGACACATTTCCATTCAATGGTACTTTCTAACCCGGAAATTTAATGTCAAAAATATACTTGCCTGCAGAAAAATTAAAATTAATGTAAGAAAATATAGATATCCATTTATTTATTTTTCTCATTCTTTTCTTTTTATTCTTAAAGTGTCGAATGTTAAATAATGTATGGTTATGGTTAATACATTAAATAATATCTTAGTAAATTTTGAAATAATCTGCACACCTCGTTTCTTAAAAAAAACTAGCCCATAAAAACCAAGATTCTATTATACTCCCTATCTTAATAAATCAGGTTTCGTGCTTACTGCACGCGTCGGGCTCATTACTTATTTGTATTGATTCCAATTTGAAAAGACCATTACAATTTCGAAAAATCCAAAATTATACTATAATTATTAAATTTTTTAATAAAATTTGTTAGATCATTTTTACCGTCGCCATGAGTCTTCTTGCAAAGTTTCAGCTCGAATGGATCACGGGAAAAGGATTAAAAATGGATCCAAAGTTTTTCCGGCAGATAACAAACCGCAGACGCTAGGAGTTAAAACATCATACGATTTGGTTTGGTTTGAAACTGGCAAAGGAAAAACTATTCACTGATTTTGAAGCAATTTTAGTATAGATTATATGCTGCACCCTACTCGATTATTCCATATTGCAAAAGTTACTTATGAATATCGGCTATTTTTAATATTGGGTAAAAGTTACATTCATTCCAACGTTTTACAGAAGACGAGTCAGAAATATTGAATAAAAAATTGCGTTTCTATTGAAGTTAGGACGTTGTGGCTCTATTGTACCCTTTTTGTGAGGTTGGTTGAGCTTCTGATTGGTGGAGAACGCTCGACGCGTGCGGCTAGAGTCGCGACGGCTCTGGACCACCTCACCCTGAACATTTGATAAGCTTTTTTCCATAACACATGTCTACGTACAACTCAAGCTTCAATGCACTGCACGCGTCTGCCATGTGCAGTGGAAAGGGAATAAAACAGGAGCAGGACTACATTTTCATGAATAAAATAAAAATAATGATTTAGAATCCATCCAGAACCTTTAGTCTTAATTTGTCACCAAACAAGAATTTTGAATTGATAACTTTCACTAGTGCGTTTACGATTTAGTATTTAATGTAAATTTAATCCTAGAAATAAAAACATTTGGTACAATTGTGTTTTGTTTTTCTTTTGTCGCTATTGTGCAAAATATGCGTGGTAGGGAATGGCTAGGAGATAGTGAAGGATAATACCTTTATTTTGCGCAGGGATCTAAAGAGAAACTATGCAAAATCTGGCAAAGGTTTTGGGATTATACAGAGTTTAGACAGGCATTTGTTACTTTTTATATGTATATATATTGCATCGATGGTTTACACATTTAGATCTCAATAATATATCGCTGTACCCTTACGGAGACGAGAGTGAAGGCTCCAAATCTTCAGGGCCAGGGGCAGGAGATGAGTTCAGCCCAGTTAATACCAGTAACCCGTGCAGGTTCCTCGACACACCGATAAGGACTTGAAGTTGTTCTCGTTCCCTCCGCAACCTCCGTAATAGAACTTTTCGCACTTCCCAGTTCGGTGATTATACCAGTATCTAGAAAAACAAATAAAGAAAACAAAGTTAGAGTGTATAGTGCATACGCGCTATTGAAGTAAAAAATTTCGCCTCAAATTATATTTATCCTTATTAATAAAACTGTGTGCGCTTTTCCATACGGAAAAAAATATTTTGAATTTTTATTTAATCTATTTAATAGATAAATACAATGTTATTTTTTTATATATATATAATATTTTATATATATATTAATAGATATATATATATATATATATATATATATATATTATATATATATATATAATATATAATTTATGGATGATTATTTTCTAGGATAACCCGCGTATTGTAATCTTGAGAAAGACTGTTATATTGTACCCAACGTTTCGGACAGATAGCACTGGCCATTTTCAAAGGAATTTTTCGCAGAATTTCTCCAAGAAGTCGAGATCCAAGTGAACGGGTGAACTGGAGTGAACGGGTGTGCTTGCCATCAATTCAAAACAGAACTCGAAATACAAGGCGAAAAATCCCTTTGAAAATGGCCGGTGCTAACTGTCCGAAACGTTGGGTACAATATAACAGTCTTTCTCAAGACTACAATACGCGGGTTATCCTAAAAAATATTCCTTCATCTTTTACCCGCGAAAATATTAATATTAACAATATAATTTATACATATATTTATATATATATATATATATATATATATACATAAACAATGAGTAGCTTGTTGGTCTTGTGGTTAGGACACTCGCCTCGTGATCCAATGGTCGCGGGTTCGAATCTCAGCCCAGACTAGCAAGTTAGTCCTATTTCCATAGCACAAGCGTTTAGCTTAGTTTGAAAATAGTAAGAATATTGATGTGACACGTATTCCGTGTTCGCATCTCTATTTATTTAAAAAAAAAAAAAATTTTAAAACAATGATAACTGATTGATATAATCAAATTATTATAATATATTATAGCTCACCAAAAAGAATCAAAGTTCTTATGTGTGGTGAGAGATAATCACTTACAAATGAAAATTTTTTATCAATAAAAATAAAATTATGAATTATAAAAAAAATCTTAAAGCCTACTCTACAATGAAAGAAAATCAATTATGTTTCACTGAGAGAACAAACACACAAGATGCAACCGTAAAAACATCCACCATTATCAGATTATGAGAGGCTTTTTAGATTAGATTAGATTATAAATTAAAGGCTATAAAGATCCGTTCGTTCGAACGATATAGTTCACGTGGCTCGATGGGTTATATCATATTTAATATAGTAAATGTTTTATAACGGGGTGATTATCGGAAAGAATTGCGCATTAACGACATCTTTTACACTAAAATTGGAAGTTACTAGATTCTAGAATATTGGAAGCATAAAGAGGAACACATATACTCTTCTATAGAAGGAGTTTAGTCCATCTTTTTTAAATATATACTCTGTGTGGTATACATACCTTAGAAAGGATCCTTTGCAAGGTCCTACAACCATAGGCTGGTGGCAAGTATCCTGATCTGTAAATTGATAAGTGTAAATATAATATATATTCGCACCGAACCATGAACCATTTACATATAAATTTTGATTCTTAAAACATGCGTACGCAGATACACAGGATGTCAGGATGTCTTGTGGCTAGTAGCAAAAATATCAGGAGTCATGTCAGGAGGATGTCATTCAATTTTAAATTGAAAATATTCCTTACGCTTTGGGTGAAAAACAATCTTTCAAAACCTGATTGAATGAGATCTTTAGAACAGTAGGTACCTAATGTTTTCACTCCAAGTACCCACTCCGTCAAAATACCTCATTTTTCATGGAACTCTCAACTGCAGTTTTAATTGTCGATACCATTTTTTGGCATATCCTCCAGTGTACGTAAAACGTTTAATACTTAATAAGCTCTTTCGCTAGTAGGTGGTTATAAAATATTTTTATTTGTAACATCTTTTCCTGCAATCTCGCTTTCCTGCAATCTGTGGCAGTAATATCGTGAAAATGGACGGAAATGCGTAACAGGAAATAAGACGCGCGCAATTTCATTAGACCAATGAGCGCGCGCGGAATGGAAAAAAATCATTGTTTATAAAAAAATCAATGTCCAGCAAGTGCCATCACAGCGATGACGCACACTTCCAACACCCGACGCTTTTGATTTTGTATATATGCTGCGTGACTGGTGTCAAGCGTGTGGATGTTGTAACTTTGATATATTTTGGCTTATATCTTAGAAACTATCCAATAAATACTTCATTTTTTTACATTAATGTAAACAATAACTACCCTTAATGATTTAAGTTCTCAAATTTAATGTAATTTATGTAATTATTTCTAAATATTTATTCAAAGTTTTCATACAATATGTATGGCGGCACACTATCGTCATCTATGAAAATAAATAAAAACATATAATTGACCATATATATGAGACACATACGATTTTTAAATTTTGATGTTAATTTCTGTTGCTGCTCAATTGATTTTTTCAATTGTGAAATGTCAAATGTTACACATCATACGCGACTACTGTAAGGCCCGCTAGTTTTTTTTATATGTAAGGTGCCCTTGAGGTGAGTTATCATGAAAACGAATATAAATTATTTAAATATAAATAAAATAAAATAATTATCAGGTCACCATCATCGTTGCAACCCTCACAAGTCTGCAGACAGTCATGCATGCTGTGGAAGTTGTTGGTGTTTCCTTTGCAACCACCGTAGATGAACTTTACACATTTCCCCTGGTCTTGGTCGTATGCATATCTAGAAGAAATCAAAATAAATGTATAGAAGTTGTTAATAAATTTCCACCAGCCTCTATTATTGACTTCTTCCAATCTCAACTATTATTTCGGTTTCTTTTCAAAATATGTGCTTAGAAAATAGTCATGTTTCTTGTTCTCACTGCATGCTCCTGTTATATGATATGTTACTTTTTGTGACGTGGTCATTTTTATGTATTTTTTCACTTTTATACAACCTTTTTTGCGGTTTTCTCTTTATCAGTAAATAATAAAAAAATTTAAAAAAATGATGAAAGATATATAATTATTGTGAAAATTTTTATTTTTTTCTTCTTCTTTTCTCCTTTATATGCTCGTTCGAAGGAAATTCGGTTTTTGTTACATATCTTTGTCGGTTTTCAAAATTTTGAGATTCGGTGAAATGATAGATACACGTATGGTATACGACCCTATCTTTCATTATTTTATTCTAATTTTATATACATATATATATATATATGTATAATATATATATATATATTTATTGATATGTATGTTAAATTTTTTTAGATACCTCCCTTAAAAATTAGGTTTAATTTACTTTTTTGCATTTTATTGGTTTACTCCACAAGTATAATTGAATGAATTATTTTTAAAGAAATGTATAAAAGTCAAGTTATTTATTAATTTATAGGATAGGAGGATAGGAGGATAGGAGCCGCAAGCCAGGTAGCTCGATCCCTGTATTATCCGGCACTTAGAAAAGCGGAGCTCAGCCAGCGAGCAAAATTGGCAGTATTCAAATCAGTTTTCAGGGGGCCAACCCTAGTGTATGGCCACGAGCACTGGATCTTGACCGAAAGAACCCGTTCAAGGTTACAGGCCGCCGAGATTGAACCCTTATTGACGTTTATCGAGAAATCACATTTAGGGTAGCTGTGACATATCTTACGGATGCCGGCAGATTGACTGCCAACGGATATTCCAGGCAGGACCAGAAGGAAACAGTTGGAGGACTGCTGTGAAGCGATGTTGCAACTAAATTGGGCTGAGAGCAAAGCCCAAGATAGGAAAAGTTGGAACCTTCTATGCGGTGCAGGGCAGTGACGTTATAACACATAGAGATGAATTATGCCATATTTTAAAGGCAACGAGTGAAGCCCTCAAAGTACCGACTCGGGCGTGCGGGGCGGGGGGGATTGAAAGATTCGTCAACCTTCGGCAGCTCTCGCAAATACCCGAATATAAAGGCTATTCTTATGGCAACACCTTAAGTCAATTTTTGTTCGAATAGCATTTAAAAAAAAATTCCTTACTCCTTCCGTCAATACACAGGTTATCTCTAAGATAATAGCAAAAACTTTACAGGTGGATTCCTGCCTTGGTAATGGGTCGAAAATGTTGAAGCATTACCAAGTATCAATAGTTATGAAGATAATATATGTCATATCAAAGTTTTAATTTTTTTTCAATATTTCTTACTATTTTTTTTTGCAAAAAGTTGAACTATCATTACAATAATTTATATCAATTTATTACTTTTACTGGTTCGCCGCAAATACTATTTTTAAAAGATTCAATTTGAATAATATTATTTTAATTTTCAATATTTGCAAGGTTTTTATCATTTTTGATTAGCAGAAGCCGATGATAAAGATGAGGAAAAATAACGATGAAAACATACCTTGGAATGTATCCTCTGCAAGGTCCTTTAACAATTGGCTGGTAGCAAGTATCTTGGTCTGTAAATTGATACATATTTATGTTTTACACACAGCACACCAATATTTACCATTAATTTATTGGTTAAATAGTTTGAACACAAATTTTACCATCTCGTGACAATATTTTATATTGCACGTTCTATTATTTTATATCACGCTTATATTAACTTCACGTTTATTTGTTTGTCTGGACGGAATCTTAAAATAGATATTTCACTCGCTTCTCAATGTACAATCGAGCTGAAATTTTGCACACAGGCGTATTCTCGATGACCATACATTAATCATTCATTTAAATATCAAAATTAGATTAATTCTTGTGTATTAAAAATAAACAGATTCATTCATCAATCAATCCATCACATTCAGAAAATTGTTTTACACGATTTTATTAAGCTTCACTTTTTTGTCGGACAGGATCAAATCTTGTATTCAATATTTGACCCACTACTTCCTGGCCAAAAATCGCTCTGATATTTAGCTGAGATACATATTTCGGATGACAATACAATAATCATTAATTTAAAAATAAAAATCAATTTAAATCTTGTACAAAAAAAATTACGCATTACTGTACGCAGATCAAAAATCATTCTTAAAATAGTAAATTTGAATCTTATCGCAACTTACACAGATGCTGTTTTGCAATACCCACTTTAAATTTATATGATGCTTCATATAAATTCAAAGGGAATATTTCTTTCTTTGCAAATGTCACCAAAATGATTTACAAAACGTTAGAAATTAAAGAGATGCTTCTACTTTCATCCTTTTATAGTATTTTCAAAACCACAAGAGAAAAATATAACTAAAAACTTCCTCAACCATCCACAGATGTCGCCCTTGGGCGCTTTAATCACAATTGTTGAAAAACAATGCAAATGGTTTTGGCCGTGACCCAAAGAGGTAGCTCGAATAACATGTTTTATTGAAAATTACAATAGAAAACATACCACACTGCAGGTCTTCATCGTCATCATCGTCCGACATAACAACATTTAGTAGACAAGCAACCAAAATGGCCACCGAAAAGATATGTCTTGTGGAAATCATGTCGCTCGAGTAAGGCTGAATCCAAAGTCTGATTGAATGATAACAACAACTGACTGTTTCTAGAAAAGCTGCGGACTGCTTGTTGATGAAGCAATGCAACTCTCATTTATATGAATACATTGATTATTTGTACAGCTTTTAATTAACATTATTTCAACGTTTTAGAGAAAGATTGTGTGATTTATATTTAGACATTTTATTTATTAGTTTACAATGCGTCCGAATTCATTTTTAATATTTAAACAAATGTTTTTTCACCCTCTAGGAATGATATATGAGTAAAGTGTAAGTTTTGTAGTAAAAGAATAACGACGCAATAAATGTCAATTATATTTACCCGGTTTATTTATTTGTTAACAACCTGTTTTAATTTCTTTTCATTATTTAAACAAATGTTTTTTTTAACCTCGTGGAATGATGTATGAGAATATAAAATGATATTAATTTGTTACTAAGGTGACGTTAAGAGGTATCACATGGGGTATACTATATTTATCTTATATATATATATATATATATATATATATATATATATATTATATATATATATCTATATATATATATAATAAAATATATATAAGCAAAGATAGCAATATGCAAATAAATAAAATACTGTTTTGAATGCTGTCTCCGAAGATCACTAGTTGAAAATGTACAGATTTCTAGATTTTGTGTATCTGTCCCTTCCAAAATCATGTTTACTACAAATTGATAGGCTATGTTTCCTAAAAAATCTCGAATTCAGTACATTATAAATTAGTGAACCTCAATGACCGCATTAATTTTTTTTGGGATATTGCTGCCTTTGCTTTTATACCCCACACATCATTTTGTGGCGTCAAAAAATATATTCAAATTCAAAAAAATTTTTTGACGTAACTATTGCACATATACAATTCTTGTTGTTATCATTGTTCGGTGTTTGCATTCATTAAAGCGTTTGATATTCGTGAATTTTGAATCTTCGGCATTTACGTCACAACCCCCTTCTTTCTTCCTCGCCCTACACTTTATTGGTTGAAATCTACCGCTCGAAGAGTATGCCGCTCTATCCTCACTGCCTCCTCCCACGGGGAAATGGCATGATGGTAAGTTAGTTAGTTAATTAGATGAGGTTTATTTTTTCGTACCTAACTGATTTTGGAACTATTTCATCACGATATCGTTAGCAACATTGTCATCATCGGATATGTGAAATGTAAGGTATTTTCAGTGGCCGACTCGTTGACTGTTGGAGTTCCTCTCGGATTCTGGAGGAAAGGGACATTGTCGGCATTAGTGGGTTAAACATTTCTTCTTCCTATTATTACAGTCCACAAATCAATTTCGTTCCCGTATTACCCAAAAAGCCTTCCCCAACGCCTCTTCTTGATCTCGAAGATCGGGAAAATCATTGTTTACGGAATATATCTATATATGGCATATGTGCTGTATTGCAAACAACCGAAGAGAATGATCGTGTCGCCAGAATTTGAGTGAAATGAAAAGGTTAATTATTATCTTGTAGTAGCATATCACGCTCCTAGTACAGGACCGCCATAACCCTATAATGTTACGTTCTGAGTAAATCGCATTTAAAGTTTTCAACTTCTTTTAAATCCTTTACAGTCTCTGGAAAAATCTTACGAGTAGAAGTGAAATTCAGCACACTTCCTGTTGTCTAATCGAGCTGAAATTTTGCACATCGACTTAACGTCGATGGCAAAACATGTTTACATTTGGGGTCACACATTTACACTAACTGTGCAAAATGCAAATCATCTCAGATTTTCGGGCAAGTACCTACTTAATGATACTCTTCTAAAATTATTTAAATAGTGCACACTTTAAAATTTTTCTCTTTATTTAAAATTGCTGCAAGACAAAAGTTGGCTATTATTCTGTTTAATAATTTATTTAATGATAATTGTTATTTTATAAAAGACTAGCGGACCCAACAGACGTTGTCCTGTCCGGACGTTGGCTTATCGTTTGGGTGGCTTAGATCCTAGAACCCGACTGCAGTGCCACCTATCGCGTCCAATTGTGAATCAAAACCATCCAGATTAACGCACAAAAAATTCATTAAAATCGACCCAGCCGTTTAGGAGGACTTCAGTGGCATATATAAGTATAGAAGAATTATATATGTAAATATTTATAATGATAACAATGTTAAGATCACCGTCAATATTTACATTAATCACTATATTTGGTATTTTTTTGTGCATATTTCCATGCATTTTGTTTTGTTGACATTTAATTTAAGATTATTTATTATTAACCAGACTGATATACTGATTAGTCAAGTCCTCGTTCAGTTTATCTTTTGCGTCTGTATAATCCACGCCTGATATATAAATTAATGTATCATCCGCGAAAAATATTATTTTGCAGTTATTAAAGAGTTAAGGTTGTTATTACGGTCGTTAGACATATTTAACTGTAAATAGTTGCGGATATTTCATACTGATGACGTTGAATAAGCATTCAACGAAACCTCGAGAATCGTTTCTCAGAAAAACATACGGTTGGTATAAAATATTCGCAACTATTTACAGTTAAATTATTTTGCTGTGTCTAATATTTGCGTAATATCATTATTCTAATAAGTACTGATCCTTGCGGAATTTCCAGGTCATTTTCTATTGGTTCGGATATTTAGTTAACTATTTTCTTTCACTTTCATTTTTGCAATACTTTTTTCATTTATATCGTTTTAAATGCTCATTTGAAGTCTAAAAAACTGCTAAAATAAATTTATTTATAGCCATTTCGTTTTTCCATGAATCTATAACTATATTTATCAACATGACAATCGATGATTTGTTCTATTCTATAAGTATTTGAATTTCCTCATTGTTCGATATTAGACTCTGTACATTTAAATATATAATTTCTTGTAGCTAATCCTGCTTCTTAAAAAACGTAACCCATAAAAACCAAGTTTTTATTATACTCCCTTTCTTATTTACTAGTGGAAACTGGTTTGGCACTTAACGTTGGGCTTCGGTCGGGCGACGCTACGAAAGGGAGTAATAAAAAATTTCCAAAATTATACTATTATCAGGTTTCGCGTCTACCAGACGCGTTGAAATATTTTCATACCACTTAATAAGTTGTATGAAAAAAACATTAAAAATTTGAAAAATCCAAAATTTTATTAATTTTTTTAACGAAAATTTGATTGATCTTCTTGATCGTCGCCACGAGTCTGCTTGCAAAGTTACAGCTCGATCGGATCACGGGACATCAGACAAGATCGGATCGTCAGACAAGAAGACAAGCGGACGCCACGAGTTAATATAAAGGGAGTAAAAATACATATTTTTTCATTTCCAGTTTCCTTTAAAAAACCGGACAGTCAAATCTCCAGGCCGGGTGGTTTTAATCAATGTCGTGTATCAATTTGCTATATCAGTAGAAACACAGTTTATACATTTTTTATTTTTTTATTTATAGGATTTGTGTTTAATTTGTAGAACTCCATATTTATTTTTAGCGAAATTTAAAATAAATTAAATTTTAATAAATATTATTATTAAGTTCTACGGGTTAAGTATTTTTTTTTATGTGTTACAGCTGTTTCGGCTTGTAAGGCCATTATCAAACAGTGGATATACCTCGTACAAACGACTTATTTGTAAAATTTTATGTTACTCCTTCCCCTTTAGAGTAATTAGATATTTGTGGTGAAGCCCTGTAGTAATGTTCGTTTTTTCCCGGGCACTTATCATTAAAGGTGCCTCGGTTAACGTTATGCTTAATTATCAAAATTCCCCGTTTTCTGTAAATGTTATTTATAAATATTATTTTAATTTGTGTCCTTGATTATTGGTTTTTTAAAAAGATATTTAGAAGTGGAGAGAAGATCATTTTTTGTTGATTATTTAAAAGTTTAATATTTGGATCCTTTTTATATTTATTTATTTCTAGTTGCTCAAGTAAATTCATCCTAAAACCTTTTGTTTCTATATGTAAAGGTTTTGGTTCGTTATCACCTTGCGGGACGTGGTTTTCATTTAATAAATGGGCCGCAAATTTTGACTCTAAATTTTTATTTTTATAGCAGCGCATGTGTTCCGCGAATCTAGTTAAAAAAGACCTTCCCGTTTGTCCTATATATGTGGCATTGCAATCTTTATGATTACATGTTAATTTGTATATGCCACAGTTTTCTAATTTAGGTGTTTTGCTTTTAGTTTTTGAGGTTTGTTCCAAACAGTTTATACATTTTTCTTCTCCTTTTCTACATTGAAAATTTCACTTGTATGATCCTCTATATATTTTGGATATACAAATTTATCCTTTTAAAATCGATTTTTTATGATTGAATCCAAAACATTTAAAACATCTTTTTATATTGAATGCATCAAATGCCTTGACTCTTTCCCATCCGATATTACTTTTTTCCATTTGAATGATTTCTTCATGTGTTTTATTTCTTTCTTATAGATTATTTATGTATTCCTCTCCTCTAGGATTTTATTTGTTTCTTACTGCGCTTACTTTAATAATTTTTGGTTTTTCGATATTTATCATTTTGATATTTTTAACTATTTCGTCTACTGTCATTTTATTCTAAACACCAATGATTTTAATACACGGCATTCTTTTTTTTTTTGTATGTTCGTTTGTTTTTCTTTTTTAAATTTCTTCCTGTAATTTTCAGGAGCATTAGTTCCCCTTTTGGAGAAATAACGATAATTTTTCTCCGAATTTTCGTAGTTCATTTTGGCCATTCCCCTTAACTTTATTTCCTTCAGTATTTTGTTTTCTCTAATTACTGCCATTGTTAAAATCATTAAATTCATTACTGATAGTATTTTATTTAAGGTTTAAAACATCTCATGTTAGTAATGAAAAAAATATAAATAAAACCATTTTTTACTGGTAAAGTAACGCTTAGGCCATTCTCTTTAAACAATCTTTTTTTAATACCCCTGATTAACTTTCATTTTATAATATTTTATACGAATAATGAAATATCAATTTATTGTTTTTCAATGGATGATTTTATTCAATACATGTTACTCAATACGCAATAATATGACCACATATTGTATATTAATATATTCGCAAAATAAAAATACACTGCGAAATTAGATTGTTTTTCATAATAAAATATGGATGTAACAGTCTGTTTCACAATAGATATTTTGTAGCGATTATTAAATGGTACCTACGTCAAAGTGTTTTCCAAGGGAGCGGTTCGTTGTTGGAATATCATTCAGGGATGGATTTAACAAAGTATCGTTCAAATTCATTTCACCTTAAATAATTCAGCGTTCACTGAATTAGTAGGTACAAGGTACTGAAATCCAGAACAGCACTATGGAAAACAAAATTTTTAAAATAAATAAAAAATCAAATCAGATAAGATATTTTTCTATAAAACCATCCGAGTTTCATTATCAAATGCCAACTGATTTCTGAATTAAGTCAGTGTATTTGTCAAAGCAGTATAAAACAAAACAAAACATATAAATATGTACATATTATTGTTTTTGTTTTCACTAACTATCTTCAGAATCACTTAAAATCTAGGATGTTCGAATGCTTGGTATACGTCGGAAAAAATAAGTGTCTTTCAGAGTTATGGAAAATATACTTGAAAGAATATTTGCATTATATGCTCTAGGAACAGAATTACTGGAATATAGGGATAATTATTAATTTAGATTAATTATAAAAGTCTCACAGAGACGAAGCTATTTATTTGGGAAACGTGTATGGAAGTCATTTATAGGGTGGCCCACGGTTTATGAGCTGTATGTGGTGGTTTAAGTGATCACCTTACATAATGTGACATTCACCAATTCCACCGTAAGAAGGTCCACACATTATAAAATTTTTGAAAGTCGTATATATCAGTTTCTTTCATATATTCGAATGGACTGAACAGCATAAGAATAAAATCATGGTGGCGCTTAGGAAACATTATTTTTGGGACAAAAATTATATATATTCGGCTTAAAGCCGGACACATTCACTGCAAATGCATATTTCGACGTTTTTGTTAAAATATGTGTGTTTTTATTATTCATTTATATCAGAATGTGTATGCTAGACTACAATTTTTTAAAACAATATGATCTGATGAAAAATAACGCAGTTTTAATCAATTTGTTTTAAAACTGTGTAATTTTTTGATACATTTCCTGTTTTGCAATTTTTATTTTTAAATAGTAAGTAATGTGTTTTAAAGTAAAAGTTATAAACCTCAGGAACTTAATGTGCAACCAAAACGAAATTTGAATGGAGTTTAATTTAAAAAACATGCATATCGAGTGATGGGAATGAGGCTGCCAGGGAGAATGGGAATGATGCCATTATTTTGAGAAGAGTCCTGAAAGAAAATTGATATAGACAAATGTAAATCATATGATTATAAATGAAAATGAGTGGTAGTAATCAAAGGGGTTTTTTATTGAGAATGAATGTTGTTTGAAGATGAATAAATAAATATTTTATTTATTCAAGAACACATTCATATTTGTGAAGTTGCAATTTTTCAGAACAAGTTCTGTGAAATTTTTAAAACCAAATTAATTAATCGATTAGTAAGATATACAGAAAAATCTAATTCACGAAAAAATATTAGGTTACTATTGGGATTCGAACCCAGGTCATTTCCTTTCCGGGGCATGAAAGGTCGATATATTTACGGAAACATAGAGGGTTGCTATAGCTTAGTGGTCAGAGCACCGGCCCCGGAAAGGAGGTGACCTGGGTTCCTTATATTTTTTCGTGAATTAGATTTTTCCGTATGTCTTTCTAATTGATTAATTAATTTGGTTTTAAAAATAAATATTTGTTCATTTTAATTCATTAAAAACTTTGTATAAACCACCTGCAGTAACTTGTCTTATTAACTTACGCATACGTATGCGTCCGTCCAGATGAAGATACGGTGGTATCAAAACCGGTAGACGTAAAGTATTTCCAAGTGGTTTATAAAAGTTTTTCATAAATTTAAATTAATAATTATAATCAAGCACAAAAAGTTAATGCAATGTAATGCAACGTAATATTTGAATTCAAATGATTAATTTTTCAGGCTAGGGATTGTAAATTGATAGTAAATTGTAGCTCACAAATTAAGGGCGACATACTTTCAGAAACACGTAGCTCAGTGGATATGATACTGGCTTCTCACACCGGGTTCATAAGGTTTTTGGTTCGATTCCCGGTGTGGTCACAATTAATCTATGTGATTTACTCAATCCTGAATATTTTGTGGTATGTTCCGCTTATGTAATTGGGCTTCTTCGTCTCTTGAAGCGTAAATAAAAATAAATAAAAAGAAAGTTATTAAGAAAAGACGTAAGCATATCTCCTCCCAATGTGTGAGAATAAAATAAAAAATATTTATAATTTTCCATGTTTTATTTCTCTAATTTTCCTGACAGTGAAATGTTAGTCCTGTCCCGTTTGGAGGTAATCCACTTACATCTGGGTGAATCAGTCAAGTCTAAACTCACTAAGTGAATGAATAAATTCAGCAAAGTATGTAACATTGTAAGGGAGTAAGCCGCTCTGGGCTGTTGAGGCGGTGCCGTGATTATTCCTCAGGGGTCGATAAAATGTTAGAATTTCGTCAGCTTTTTTAAAAATAAACCTCAAAATGTAAGTAATGTAAATTTCTAACCTAATTAACATTTCTTTTAAAGTCATTGATATGAATTTATTTTTTCACGTTCAAGAATTAGTAAGTCAAATTCAAAAAATTGAAATACTGGCATAAATAAGTACAAGTTTTTGAATTAAAAAAAATTAAAAGCCACTAATTTTCCCACAGCAAATACAATTTTGACATTTTAAAATTTAGGTTAAACTTTACTTTACACACACAGCTGTTTTGTCACTATTAAAATGCCAAGAGGAGCAGTCCTTTCATCATTAGTCGTATAGTTGTGACAAAATTACTCAATATGCGTATAGTACAGAGTAGTTAATGTTTATTAAAAGAATATTGTTGCACTACAAAGTAATTGCTATATTAATTAATATTAGAAATTTTCCCATTTTACATTCAAATCTTTCTACTTCTTGTGGACGACATATTTTCATTAGTTACATGACTTCTTTTCGTGGCGATTAAAGCTGATACGAGATGCATATTTATGCACGAAAACGTTGATAAGTAAAACACAGTCAAGTAATTCATTATTGGAAAAAAATATACATTTTTGAGTCAATCATCAGGGCTGATGTGTTTATAAGAGTTGAAGTTAGGTTTAAGTATTGGCTTACAATACCACGTTGAAAGAGTTAGTCCACAATGCTTTACAACAATGTCTTAACATATTTTTCAATATTTCTGACTTATGTAAAAAATTGCACATAAAATATTTTTTTGAGCAATATTAAAATACAAAAAATATTTAAGTTTTATTGTATAATATGCCCTTAGTTAGGAATCAGTATAATTTATTACCCTTAATTATACAGAGACATTTTTTATAAAAATTTCATATCATGAGCGAACTAGATTCCGTAAAAAAACTTAATTCAAAACATTGAAGCTCAATAATTTCCGATATCTTATTTTTCTGAAGGAAAAAATATACAAGATGAACAACCGTTCGAGGATGGGAAAGAATTATTAAAGTAATATTTCTCGGCGTAATTATATTTTAGTGAATTAACACATACGGATATTGAAGTGAAATTTTCCCAATGTTATTTATTCCTGTTAAAAACATGACCCTTCACACGTCATCATGATAAAGTTGCCCTGATGGACGGTTTCCTAACAGAAGGGGTTTAGGGCATTTGTGTGAGAACAATTCGATTGTCGGAAGTGTTAGCCCGGCCCCCCGACCTCGAGAAACAAGGATCTGCTTGCTTTAATATTCCTGAAAATATTCAACTGAGTGTTGCGGGCTTAGAGAACAGGTGAACAAAATCTCACGGAAAATATATACTCACTGATTATTAAATTATATTATATTTTGAAAATTTTCGAATGAGCATACATATTTTTTAACACATAGATTATGAGCAGACCATTAATAATTCTGATAGATAGTCCTAGTGAGATTTTTGATGCCATACACATTACACTCTCTGTGGTTGAGAAGAAACAATATAAAAAATAAAATTATGAATTGGAAAAATAAAAATTTACAAGTTATTTGAGATATAACATCATAGCTTGCTCATAGCGCACAATGATTGATTCCAAAGTCAACGATGTCTATCACTTGACACGCTTTGATCTTCAACGGAACCAAATATTGCGAAATACCGATGTTTAATAGTGTTTATGGTAAGCAGCACAATATATCGAGTTTTAACTGTGTATGTGTATTAAAATTTTAGTTTTAAACAGTTAATGTTTTTTTTTAATAAATCTAATAAATCTTAATAAATATATCTTAATAAATAAATCTTAATAAATAAAAAAATAAAAAATAATAAAAAAACTAATAAATCATTTTGGGTAGAGGAGAACACAGCCTTAGTAATCCGGAACATTTCCGATTCAGGGAACTGCGATTACCAATTTTGCTATGTTAACCATTTAAGATTGCCGTAAATCTGTTGGTAACGAATATTTTTTTCGATATTTTGTTTCTGTGTATATGTATTTTTGATGCATAGAATTTATTTTTCATTATATTATACTCGTCAATAAGTAATGAACACAAACATTTCTTCATCGATTTAATATCAGATAAAAAATCTCAGATATTAATGCTACCTAGTATAAAATATAAAAAAATAATACAATAAGATGTACTCATAATATATAATGATGCTTGTATTTTTAATTAGGTAAGTATATTCAATCAAGTCAACTGATAATACTTTGGAATAGAATATTTGCATACAATATTTTATAAATAAAATTATTTCTTGGTAAAGTTTTCGCATTTAACACCGCCGTCGATAAAATAATTTTTCTAGCTTAAGCCTTAGTTCAATTTAGGAAAATCTAAGATAAAAAATAATCCTGTGGCTGATTTCCTCGGGATTTTTATGATTTCATTTATTTAAGATTGACTCATCCCTAACGCTCCTTTTAGATCTATTTTATGTCTGTACAGTCAACGTGAAACAAAAAGAACTCTAATACTAATTTGAAAATTGTCATTTTAACATAATTATTATACTTTATGGAATCGTTTTTATTCTTTCAAAAACGGAAATGTGTTTATTATTTCATAAATGTAAATAGCATTTTACTATTTGTTAATTATTGCATAAATTAATATTTTCTATTACTGATATGGATCGAAGAAGTCAGAAGGGATGCGAACCAAATACTGCGGGTAATAGACTGGAAGATCGCATCGGAAGACAGGAGGAGTTGGAAGCGAGGACTGGTGGAGGCCAAGGCTTGATATGAGCTGTAGAACCACTGAAGAAGAAGAATATGGATCACCTTCAAGATTTTTAAATTGTTTTATAAGTACTTTGTTGTTTGTCTATTGTGATGATCGATATTTTCTTAAAAATTGTAAGTACAATAAATGACTTTTATTTATGTAAGATTATTAAACAAATACGATTAACAGGATGACCTGTTCATGTTATTGATAACGACCCTGATAGATGTCTAGTGTTAGTTTAGTTTAGGTACCAACTAATTCGTTTTCAATAATAAATCAAACAAAAAATTACGCTGAGACTAATAAATAACAATTTGAATGAAATTTTTTTAAATATAAAGAATAGCCAACGCCAACAATAATAGCAAAAAGATTGATTATTTAATTTTCGTCTAATTTCGCTTTCCCGAAATGAATCTTGAATGTTTTGAGACTACACGGATTACTTTTGGGTTTCATAAATACTATAAAATAGTCATGGATCAACATTTTTTAATTGCCGCATGTTTTGAACGGCACATTGTTTATATTTTTCTCACGGTTTAGTGTGTAGGTGTTTTTGGAGAAAATTCCCACCCATCAATGGTGTCGGCACGTGACGTGTGTGTGTTGTGTGAGTGGGGCATTGTATGTGTGAGATGATTCAAGGGAGGCAGGATCAATGTATGGATACAGGGCGTTGAGTACAGAAATATTGCTTGCGAATACTACAGCAGTCGGCGACAGAGTTAATGTACTATTGGCGGCCGAGCCTTAGTTAGCCGCATCGAGCCCCTGACTGATGGTTGCCGGTTCAGTGCATGCGGTAAGTGTCGCGATGGCTCTGGACCACCACCATGTTAACAAGCATTTTCTGTATATGAAGAATTGGGGTCATGGTAAAGATTCATTTTTGTCAAAAACCAACTATTTATTACTTACTAGAGAGTTTTACTTTATCAAAATGTAACATTTTGTACAATTTGATAAAGCAGAGTTCTTCTTAGCCTTCGATTTGCGTCACCTATATTTAATGACGAGATTAAACGTTCATGCTCTATCCGCCACCCCCACTGCCCTCCCGCACTCCCCTAGTCCATTAAACCGACCCCTGTGATGATTTTTCACCCCTATTTCAATCCTTCATAAAAAATATCTCAGTCGTTGATTTCTCAGCATTTTTTTTGCCGAATTTACGTTACTTATCTTCGACTAGCATTATTTTTATCCCAATCATAGTTTGTGCAAATTGAGAAATGCAATAAGTAAACTGAGTGGATTTAAAATTTTACATTAAAGCAAATAAAATTCCAGTTCATGGTCAACCATAAAATAAATTATTGTTCAGAAATTTATTAAGAAATTGCTATTTGTTGACAGTAAACAAAAACCATAATAAAGACATTCGCATCGACGACATCGTATTGAGATAAACTTTGAAAAATTTATACCATTAATGTTAACAAATGTTTTTTTTTTAAACAGATTTACGTGCTTGGTTCATCACGTATATAAAGTCTTCCTTCCTACCAACCTTATATTACAGGATGTGCCAGAGACAGTAGGCCGAATGGAACCTACTGGTTTAATATTTTACATACATTAAACAACAGATGTTAGTCAACATCAATTTTTATTTTATCGGAATTGTCATAAATAATTTACTTATTTATTTTTTTACGCCCAAGGGGCTTTTACAAATTATTATATGAATATACTAAAGATGTAACAAAATAGTGTAGTTGAATATTGTAAATTGAATTTTTTTAAATAAAATACAATAAGACAAAATGAAGCACAATACTGTTTAAAAAAAGAAAAAAGGATTAATTAATTCATTGCAACGTTTAAAAAAAGAAAAAAGGATTAATTAATTCATTGCAAGTTTTTACATAAATATTAATACACAATAAATATAGTATAATATAGCAATATATTGTAATTTCAATATGTTAAAACAAAAATCCATTTAAAAAAATTAAAAATAATTCATTCAATGCAAAAGAGAAGACACGTAAGATAAACAATATAAAAATGAGTACCTAAATATTTAAAAATAAAATAAAAACAGTCAACAAAATGTAATTTAAAAATTTGATAAATAATTAACTTAATGCAAATAAGAAAACTTACATGGTTACATATACATATACAAAATACAATACGTATACATATACTTGAGTACATACATACAAAAACTTGAGTAAGTATAATATCTTATTATCATTATTATTATAATGCCTTATTTTAAAATTTTCTTCAAATGTTGTTAATAATTTTTTTCCCAAACAATTAGTATAAACTAGCAGTTTTTAAAATTGTTTCCCCTGATGTAACTGTTATGTAGATTTTTGGAGGACTGGCTCTGAGACACATCGTATTTTTTTTTAAAATAGAGATTCTAACACGGAATACGTGTCGCATCAATATTCTTACTATTCTCAAACTAAGCCAAAAGCCTGTGCTATAAAATAGGACTTACTTGCCGGTGTCCTAGAATGGAATTCGAACCACGGATCACCAGATCACTAGGAAAGCGTCGTAACCCATACACCAACAACCTGCTCATTATTATTTTTACGATATTTAATTTTTGTAAAAAGAAACATATAAAAAAATACTACTAAAAATATACAAATTTCTGTTAAATAAATATACAGTATCCAATGCAATAATAAGAAGTTTGAAATATTTTTTTCAAAAAATGCAGTCGATGTTTGATTATATTTTCATATATTACGTATTTACAAATAATAAAAACTGTATTATCTGGTTTTTTATATTAATTATTTAATATTTTAAAAATGAGGGTAAACACAATACTGTTTTATTCCACTATATTTATTTTGAATTGTTAGAACGTTTTTGGGATTTCTCCCATTGTCAACGTGTTGTTATTGACAATGGGAGAAATCCCGAAAACGTTCTAACAATTTAAAATAAATATCACAGAATAACAGTGTTGTGTTTACCCTCATTTTTTAAAATATTAAAAATGAATTTCCACAATGTTACAAACAAAAAAATTGAACATTTAATCATTTAACTGTTTTTTATTTAATGAATCTCTCGTCACATAGTAGTTACATTGGAAAATAAAAAAAATATTTATTTCGAATTATGAAACGGTTTGTGTTGAAATGGCGGATGTCAAAAATTCCTTAAGAAGTTCTATAAAATTATAAAACTTTAAATAAAATTAATCTATTAAAATGCCAAGAATCAGTTCTATATCAGAAAAATAACCTTGATTTATTACCAGGCCTATCAAGGGCCGCAGAGGGTAATTCTAAATTTACGACGAGAATTTTGTCCGGCTTCAGCGACAGTCATAAGATTAACACATTTTATGGCAGGATAATGTCCATCTTAGGAGAGCATTTGGGGATGCTGCGTAACAAGACCGCCTCCGGAGTAAGACATCTAGTTAGCGAGATTAGCTCTAAAAGAAGACCTATTCCTTGATATGATATTAGTCTCATAAGCCATAGATGGTGGCTTATATTTTTGATGGCCGGAAATTCTATTAAAAGTAAAATTATAAATTTTGAGAAATTTATATACCTAGCTGCTTTGAGATATTTTTTAGGAATGCATTTTAAGTCTATTGCAATAATTAACACGTGTTTTAAGAAACATTTTCAAAAGAATTTATAATTATTTTCCCAAGAAAACATACATCACAATGAAAAGAGGCAGCTGTAATAATAATCTTCTAAAATAAATACACGTTTCAGAGTTTGTTTTTAATATCAATATTGAACGAATAAAATATAACAGCTCGCTCAATAATATGCGAAGTATTTCTGTGTATATGCAGCCGAGCAATTTTATTTGGGTATATAAAAATGAAATTATTTTAAGGATTTTAAATACATATATTGAATTGAATGAAATAAAATATATATAATAAATTGAATCCGCAAATATATACGAGAAGGTTCAGGAAATCAGGACCTTATAACTTACGTTTTGAAAACATCGATGAGTCAGTCACCCAAGATTTCATAGGAATGACAAAATTTCAAATCATAGATGGCGTAAGCGTAGTAGGGTAGATTAAAACCAAATATAGAAACTTTTATTTATTATTTAACAAATATAGAAAAGAAAAAAAATAATTTATAGATGTGTAGGCGATCTTCGGTTGAATTGGTGAACGTAACAATGTGTAAATTCATCACTTAAGCCAGCCTCAAAGACGGGTCTTCAACTCTGTAACACCCACTCAGTACTTTCCCATATAAATAGCTTCGTCTCTGTGAGTTATCTATAATTTATCCTTTATTTTTTATTTATTTAGGCATTTCGCCTATGAAGAGTGATTTGTGCGATTTATGTAGTTAAATGTGGGTCGTATTAATAACATCGGATAGATTAACTAGAGATAGTCAATATGTTAATGATATTTTCGTTTAAAAATTTTCATATTATGGATACCATGTGACGAGTTGATAAAAAGAAGGAGATATATGCTCACTGGGAGTAAAAAATTAGCGTTGACTAACTTACTGTAAAAACAAAATCATATTTTACATAATCAAATATATTGCAAAGAAATGGCTAGCAGAAGGAATTGTGCACTGTTCGAATCCCTTGTAATATGTCACTTTGAAAGGCTCTAGGAGAGCACTCTAATATTATCTACAACATTCGGTAAATACTAAATACTACTGAATACTAGAATAATCTAGGAGGTTCGAAAAACCAGCGTTTGCGTATAAATGTCGGTTCTAGGCTGTAGCGTGAGAGTGTTTTTTGACATTTTAATTGGTGGCAAGGTGAGCCGCGGGCGACAGATGGTGTGGTCGGGGCGATATCGTGCGAAATAATCAAGCGATTTTTTTACAGTGGTGAAATAAAAAGTGCGACTTCTATGTGCGAGAATTGAATGTTCTAACGAGTGATAAGTAAAGTATTACCCAGCGATTTAGACGAGTTATAAATTGCGAAATAGTGTGATTTAAAGAATATTGTATTAATTTAATTAATATTTAATGGCTTTGGCCATATTATTTAATAATAAAATAATCATTAATTAATCGTTTCTTAATATCCAGTGTTTTTGTTTGCCCCCGTAGCCGCGACCCGTGACAGCGTGACTATGATGAATTTGCATAGAATTTATTTAATAAAATATATCGGTTATTTTATACATTATTATTTTAATTTAGGCATACGAAAATAAATCCGTAGACAAATGTTATTATTTCATCTGAATGAATGGATTAAAAATCATTCGTTTAGCCAAATATAATGATCATTTCTTAATAAGTTTCCAACTCTCCAAAATCTTTCATTGCGTAAAAATACCATTTCGAAGATTAGGTTCTATGGGGGTGGCTGTCCAGGGGTGAAAGCGGCTCAGGGGTTGAATACAATTAGTGGGGGATGATCGCTAATGAAAATAAATTGTCGGTGGGAGATTTGCGATTACACTTACCTATAAATGATGATGATCGCTAGCCTTTTCAGTTCTCTTCGCTTCTAATCACTTTCCAACTAATTTTTTTACTTAAAAAAAAAAAATTTATAATAACAAATGTCTTTCTGAAAATGAGACATTCTCATAGACCTATAAATGTAAATGAACACACATACGTGTATACCTAAATGTCGTAGGCATACATCTATATTGAAAAAATTTGCATTGTATTTGATTGAACTGAGGTTTTATTTTTAAAGTTATAATCGAGTGACATTGCAATCAATTTTCGTATATTATTTAAAATTTATACATGGTTGACATAATAAAATCACACACAACTCTAACAAAGTCATTTTACGTTAAAACTTGCTTAAATACTTGAATCATGTAGCATCTATCAGGCCTGTTGTCATCAGCATGCAGTCAGTACTTTAAAACAATCTATACTTAATGAGAATCTATGGGAAAAATAAAATTGTGTACTTAATCGATGATTTCCGAAACAGTTTGGACGTTTTAGAATTTGTTCGAAAGAAAGGATCTGGAATACACAAATCTATACCAGAAGCTTCGAGAAAATCGAGTCGTTATAAAATACCCGAAAGCGCATGCGGCAGGACAGAAGTATTTTTGCCAGATCACAGATAAGCGAACGGACGAGTATTGCCACAGAAACAGCGATCCAAGTGAACTCAGACAACCAGCGAATAAAGAGTGGAATATTCTCGAAGCGAAAGAGGGTAGTGTTCCAGTAAAGTTTGTGCCCAGTAACTTTGTACGTAATTAATAAAAGTTGAATGAATTTCATGTGTTTTATTTGGCACACACCACTGTGTGTGTTCGCAGTGCCAACAGTATTATTAAAAAATTATACGAAACAAGGTATGCAAGTTTAACAAAGATACAACGTACAAAAAATGAGGTAATCTATCATGGGTGGATTGGTGAACATTACATTGTGTAAAGTCATCACTTGAGCCAGCCGTACGGTAGGTGGTAAGCCCTATGAAAACACAAAAAGGCTTCCATAATTACTTTTCCGTATAAAAAATAACTTCGCCTCTATGAGACATCTATAATATATCTTAATTACTAGTGTTATAAAAAATTGGTAGTCTAAAAGAAAATGAAATACACAGATTAAATTACATGAAATGTTCGGTTTAGGGGATGATGAATGGTTGCGGCATATTACGCGGAGAAGACGTCGTCTAAATGAGCCGAGTTAATTAATTTTTTCCTTGATAACATTAGCAACAAATTATCCGTGCAAAACAATTTAACCTAATGACTGTGGCTTACCTCCCGGTTCCGCCATTACCGCCGGCTCAAGGGACCAAATAACTTCCCGCCCAAATGTGGAAAATTATTACGTCTACAAAAGATCGTTATGGCGTATTAAGTTAGTGGAATAAATCTTGGCTCTCGTAAGCCAGAGGTCTTACAAGTTTTATTGTAAGATATAGTGCAGGACGGCAACATGGCGGACGGCGCAGGGGAGGGGGGAGCGGGCTCCGCGATCTCATTTCCTCCCGCGGTAAACCAGACCACGCCGTATCGCGCACACACATTTGAGAATGTCAACAATCTTTTAACTTACACGAGACCTGCTCACAAAAATTGAATCGCCTAGTTACGATGACCCACATTTGCAGAAAGAGAAAAATGCGATTGACAAAGTAATTTATTTATCAAAAAAAAAATTGATTGTATTATTTGCATTTAACAACTTCTTTTATTTGATTAATTACACCAACATGTTTCAGAAAAACCTTTCCATCGATAGGGTGTTGTATAACTGTCAAAATATCAGAATGAAATGTCTTTTGTTTCTTGTTTTTCTATATTATTTTACGAAGTTCTTGATTAATCGCAATTATTGGAAAATTCTTTTTAGAATTGGGCTGGTAGTTAAATTTCATTGATTATTAATAATATTTTGTTTATTATTATTTATTATTCAATTTCAGGTCAAAATTATTTATATATGCAAATAATACAATCAATATTTTTTAAATATGTTACTGAATCAATTGAAATTTTTTTATTTATCGACCATTTAATAATAATCAATTAATTAAATAACTTTGTATTGAGCACTTGGAGTAACTCTACGTCTAACGGTTTCGATGCCACTGTATCTTTGTCATGACGAACGCAAACTAACGATCCATTACTTATTCTAGCAAACAAATCAATTTCAATCTTTTTTAAAGTTAATAAGTTAGTATTTAATTAATTAATAATTATGTTCAACCGCAAAGTTTACGCTATAAACCTCAAAAATATTAAAAAATAATTTTTACTTGTATTATTGAGTAAAAATGTATTTTTTGTGAAGCTAAAATTGTTGAAACAGGTCTTTTACAATATAAAGTTGATATTTATTTGAAATTACAATAATAAATGAATTTTTATCTTTTTTTAAATTTTAAATTTTTAACACTTTTTTAGTACGAGTCGTGGCTTTGGGAGACAATAGTGAAAATAAGTAAGGCTATATTAATTAGTAATTAATTCGTTATTAAATGGACAAAGTCACTTAACATTAATACATTTTTCTTCAAATAAGACTATTTTGCAATTTATCATGAATCTGGGTAACACTTTATTTATCACTCATTAGAGCATACGATTCTCTAACATAGAAGTCGCACTTACTTATTTCGCCACTATCGGTAAGAACTCGTTCGATATCTATCGCCCCGAAATTAGTAGGTAATGGAATCATAGTGAAAGTGATTCCATTACCTACTATATCGCATGTCATTGCTATTAATCATTAATCAAAATATATAATTCTCTACGTAACAATTTACATCACAAACGCTACCAGAATGCTCAAATAATAATGTGATATAATATACTAATGAGGTATAAGAAGCAAAAAAGGATAATTCTCTTTTTAATAATGTCCATCACTAACGTTATCGAAACGCTACTCTAGATAGCGCTGTTCTCCCAGCATCAACAGGCGGCCAATATATATAAAAAGGCACGCCATTTTTGATGGGCTTAAAATAAATAATATATAAGCAGGTATAATTGTAGTTAAATGGTTTCAAAATCTTATAAGTAATTTTAATCAATAAGATAAACTATTGTCATCTGTATCGGACTCCGAATCCTCATCTAAATTTATTAATTCTGTGGTCACCGTATCGTGACCTTGCAGTCGCCTTATCTTTAAATAAAAAATATTAAATAAAGAAACGACCGCTCCGCGAGAATGCCAGTGTGATACTGAAGTGTCCAATGGAGTGGCTATAAAAAAGGAATACCACCACACAATTTATGTGTTACAAAGGGTATCACTCACACTAATGCAAGTGGCTTTCATAAAGTGAGTGGACCCTACTTGTTAATTTTAAAAAATAACATATTCGTAAAAACCACTTCGATTAATTTAAGAAGACAAGAAATTTGACGGTTTACAAGAAATGTCAGTTTAATATAGATAACAAAAAAATAACAACGGCAAAACACGATGTAGACTTTGTCTTATTTCTTACAAAAGTATTATCTTTTAAAGGCCTTTTTAAATATTCCTCATTCTTAGAAAAGGATTATAAGACAAAATTTTCATGGAATACTTACAGATTTATTTTTGTATGCCTATTGTCTGTGAAATGAAATAAATTTCACGGGTATATCATTACATGTTTTAATTTAATTTTAAAAAAATACATAATACATACATAGATATTAGTTAAGAGCTTAACTCGAAAATCTTTTTGAATGGCTTTCAAAAATTTTCTAGTGTTCTTTTTTATCGACAGAAATCGAAGATTTTCTTACAACAACATATAATTAACGGAGTTTTTTCCATTATAAACCGAATCTTTAAGCCTGCAGAATTTATGGATAAACGTAATTAAGAAAATTATTTATTATAATAACTCTTAATATTTTATAACCTTTCGTATCACGATTTGGTCTTGAATAGGTGTATTGGAAATCATTAATTTAGTTAATGATCGTCAATACTTCGAATTTTAAAGTCACATAATTTATTTACGATAACTTAGATATTCATTATCTGGTATTATATAAACTACTGCATACCTGGAAATAAGTATTTATGAAGTAGATTAACCAGTACAAATAAGAATAAATATCCATAAACTTTAATGAAAGTAACTTTGAATCTTTTTGGCGTATACTTATTTTATTTTACGAATATTATTTATATTATTGCATGAAGCATCCAAATCAATGGGTTTGAAAATGAACATATAGAAAACAAAAAATTTAACCACATCCAAACATAAATTCACAGTAGACAACTAGAAAATAGAAAAAGTTGATGAATACATAATGTACCTTGATCATACGTGTACCTTGATCATAAAATAAAGCTAGGAAAAGAAAACCAAACAGCAAAACTATCAAGAAGAATAGGTATGGGCTGGGCAGCATTTGGTGAATTGAAACACTTTTGAAAATAAAGAAACCCCAGTATGCCCGAAAAGAAAAATGTTCGATACATGTATCCTACATATATGGCCTATAAACAGTAACACTAACAGCAAAACGCATACATAAATTTAAGTGTTCACAGCGGGCCATAGAAAGGCAGATGCGTGGCGTGAGCTTTCGAGATAAAATCAGAAATGAAGAAATACGACGCCGAATAAAAATTACCAATATTATGGACCGTATTGCGAAATTAAAATGGCAGTGGGCTGGACATATGGCTCGACAGGAGGATACTAGATTGGCACCCAGAATCTTACACGGGAGGCCCTGGATGAAAAGTAGAATCGTCGGAAGATCTCCCAAAAGGTGGTCTGATGACATAGTCCAGCAAGCAGGATGAACCGGGAAGGGGAGAAACAGAGATGAATGGAGGAAAATGGAAAAGGTCTACATCCGGCAGTGGAGGAACGAAGGCTGAGGAAAAAGAAGAAGAAAAATATTTATCAGAAATATGTACGACAATTATTAATATAAAACTACAAGATTGCAGTGTGTTTCCTTCATACATAAAAATGTTATAAATACTTTTTATTTGTATGTATTCATTTGCACTATTTCTCTCTAAATGTTCGGTATTCTGGTAAGGTGAATTACTTTTGTATTTATAGCATGGTGAGATTATTAGGATGGAATTTGTATGCCTACATTCTTTTCGTAATCATTGTTTAATTTTTCGATCATTATTTTTCCCGATCACAATCATTTTCGCCGAGAATTGTTTTACCACAATTATTTGCCTGGAAAATTGTTTGCCGAATATTTTTGATAAATATGACTGTTTTAGTTTAAAAGTTTATTTTTTTGTTGGTTTACTTCTTAAGAACGGATTATTTTAAATTAGTCCAAAGCTACTAAATTTTCGCTTTTTATAATGATAAAATTAAGAACTATACATATATAGAATATAAAGTACTTCATCAAATTTAGTCGTGACTGGTTTGTGTAAGATGAGTGTAACAATGAACTTATACAATGAAACTTGCTTTTGTCTCTCTGAGAATTTTGCTGAAATGTGAAATTACACTGCAATCAACCTGATTAATTAATGGCTTTTTGCACTGCTATATTCTTATTCGGATGGTGATTTTCTACAAAATATTGCACTGTTTTCCACTTTCTACGCATCCCCTCCATAAACACTATTTCATCGACAACTGGCGACTCCTGTTCATGAACAAACCCCAAGAATAGTACAGAAACCCCCATTCCAGGCTTTATCGGAGATTTTGAGGCAGTTAGCAACCTGATAACAATTTTTCTCACGCTCTTCTGGGATAAAGTTGCCCCTTCGGTCACCTCAAAGCCTCGCTGATGTAGTGCTTTGGCGTATTTTAAATTCCAAATGACCTAATAATCCACATGCCGGAGTAATGGAGTGGTGTTGGGAAAAAGGACCTGGATAGATAGTGAAAGAGAGAGAAGAACAATTGGCTCAGTATAAACACGTGATGATCTACAGACAAAGCATGTATTGGTACCGCAAGACCTCTCGTTTATCAAGAAAAACACTCGCAGATCAAGTTACTCGCAATCCAAGATTTTTCCTTAATTTGGTAAATTGTAGACTGCAAATAATTGTGATGAGATGCAGGCGATCAATTGGGGTCAAACAATTATGGTCGAATAGTTATATGTTTCTCGTTTCCTAAGGGTCATTGTTGATGGATTTGTCGTTTACATTGTAGAGATTATTTATCATGATCGCTAAATAATATGTAAACTTCATTGTTTGATACTTTACCTGTCGATGATACATTGTTTCTCTCGAAAGTACCAAGTGAAAAAGAAAAATTATTAAACGCACATAAAGGTAACAAAGTTAATATTTTTAAATGATATCCTCGGAGCCGATTGTTTGTTCATTGCTAATGGTAATATATAAGCAAAAAGCATAAATTTCTTCGTTTTTCCATCAATCAAACAACCCGTTTTCATAAAAATCTATGGCTATGTACAAAGATAATATACAGGTATACGAGTATTATAGATTATTATTGAAAGATTCACTAAAAGATAACTGAAAAATTAATCTGATTTCTTAAGCATGTATTCCTTGACATTACAATACATTTTGCCTTAAAGATTACAATATTTCTCAGATCTGTTACTCCGCTTTTTTCATTTCTATCTCCATCTACACCGTATGCGCACCTACACCGACAGCATTAAATAATCCACATAACATAAAACGTAATGAAGTCAATCCGATTTGTCCAATTAAAAATATCACTTTATTACATGATACAATGGGAAGATTTACCGCTCCAACAAAACAAGGCGAAGAGGAAGGCTATATTCCTTGCTCCGTACCTCCCCGGTTGGAGGAGTTCTACCTGGGAATTAATTAGCTGTATGGGGAAATACTTAGAGACTTATAGGAATACTCATCTGAATGTCTTAGTTATGCAGAATATTTGATTGAGATAATTAATTGATAACAAAATTATTATCAATTAATTCCAAGTATAATTTATTCATTATTGTAATATTAATAATTAACGTAGGAGTAATTTTATTAACATGATTTATGGTGTGTTCTATGAACAAAATTAGAAAATAAAATAAATTATTATTAAATAATTAAACCAAATAGTTCTTTTTTAGGATTGAAAGGACTATCTCACTAATATATTTTTTATATCTGTAATACTATTGATATGTAGGTACACATTCATGGTATAGAAATTATATTATTTTATTTTTGAAATGTGATTTATTAGGTAGTAAAAGAGTTTATAATTTACATAAAAATTAACAATTTTCAGTTTACAAAATTATTTCCACTTGATTTTTTTTACTTAGTTTAAAATTAATACATAGGTGGAAGTATAAATAAAAAATAAATATCAATACAGAAATAAAACATTATGGGTATATTTATATGAAATAAAACACCATTTATTACATTTTCAACGTGAAATGGTACAGATACAACTTTTTTTAGTCACATGTGGGGTATAAAATGAAAGCAGCAAAAATGAGGATCACTAATTTAGGATTTACTCAATTATAGATTTTGAAAATCGTGTTTTCTGTAAATTTAAAATTTATATTTCCTATAAATTTTTAAATTTTTACATTCTGAAATAATAATGCATTATAATAAAAAGTCAATTTTTTGCTGTTAGATATCGCTGCCTTTGCTTTTATACACCACATATATATACATTTAATATTGATTTTTCCTAAAAACATTTCTCTGACACAATTAAATACTTTATAATTTTACCCTCCTTCTTATAATTTTCTAGTTTATTATGTTTTATACGATGGAGCCGTATATATTGTATATTTGAGTTATTATGCTCCCCAGTGGCGTGTCCGATGATCTCCCCGGCAGAGAAGCAGCCGGATGCTGTGAGCTGCAGCTTGGGCTCCGGCGCAAAGTCCTGAGACAGTTTAACTGGCAGCAACTGAAGATAAACACCACTTCCTTCCGGTTCGTCCTTATCTGTGCAGCGCTTAGTACTCGCCGTCTGCGGTTGGTAGATCCTGGAAAATATGTAAACGCCATCGGTGCCACGACACCAAGTGGGTAATAATATTGTTAAAATTGTGATATTCGTTAATCACGATTTACGTATCCGAATAACCTTACATAGTATTCTTATGGCCCATATTAATGGAACGGTACACGATAAGTTTCAGTTTGTTGAGTTTTTTGTTAATTGTTAACTGAGTTTATATATAACTATAACAGTTAATTGAGTTTTAATCCTTTTTCAATCCTAAAAGTTTTATTTTTTAATACTTTATTTTATTTATTATTAAATTTATTTGGTAAATGTAGAAACTTAAGAGTGACTGTATTCAATATAATATAATTAATACACATTTATATTACACGCTTACCCACTTTTAAATGAGAATTTATTCTCGTGTTTAAAAGTGGGGGCATTGTCATATATATGGCATCATTAGTGTAAGAAATTAGATTAAATAAGTAAGATATAGACAAAGAAACATTTGATTTAGTTATAAAAATTAAGACATTAGATTATATTATAGGCCTATAATTAAAATACTTGAAGTGACTTTAATTAGATAATTTTATTATAATAAATGTAACTAAAATACTCTTTGATTGAAAACTAATAAGAAATTTACATAAAAAGTATACATTTCACGTTTGCCTGTCTATAATGATGAAATCCTTCGGACACTTGGTAAATATGAACGATTCCATTGAATTGCGTCAACAGAACCTAGACCAGAATGAATCAGCTTGGATCAATGCAAACGATGGCGGTTTCTATAGGAATCGTGATCCTAGAATGCGACTGAATAAAATTTGGATGGAGTTCAATATAATACATACATATATATGTCGGGGTAGGGGAGTAAAGAGAATGGTGCCTGTATCCCAAAATATTTGGAAAATTTGGAAGGGATTCTTCTACAAATCTGTCAACGGACAGATAGACTCGCCCGAGATCCTGGAACAATTTGGCATTATCACTGCTAGGCCGGATCTAAGAGTGCGTAGATTGTTAGAAACCACTAAATCCACAAAAAGTTACGTGTACAATGGCCCAAGAAATAGGATTGCCAATCTGAATGTGAATAGCCACTGTGTTGATATCAACTTCTTCGATGAATCATACGTCTCATTCTCATCAGCGGCAAAAAGATTGTTATCACAGTATTAAAATTACCCTCAACCCTATATGATTATACCATGTTGTTACTATGCTAGTATTGTTTTTTTATATATGTGCAATTTTCCTAATCCATTCATTTAAGTCTATTATTTTTGTAAAATCAATGTATATAGCCGATTGGCGTATGAATAAATAAATAAATAAATAAATAAATAATATAATAAAGAATTATATCGAGGACGTAGGATACCTAGCGGAAGAGAGAAGTATGTATGTAAGTAATGCAGGGTTCTAAAATTGCAAAAATCTATTTAAATCGGTGAATTTGCCTAGAATTGCATAGAGATACAGAAAACGGACAGACGTTCACTTAAACACCAATCAATATGTGTTGACCTTTTTTAATTCTCTCAGAGTGATTAAAAGTGATAGAATAGCTTGTTAGTGTAATGGTTAGTCATGTTTTCAAGCCCAAGCGTTTAGCTTAATTTGAAAATAGTAAGGATATCAAAGTGACACGTATTCCGTGTTCACATCTTTATTTTTTTTAAATGATGATTTTTTTCTGCAGAATACTGCATTTCTGCACAGTAGGTTCAATGATTTCTATTTTTAATGGAATTTAAGATTTCTTCAAAAAGAGCAAAATTATTTTGTGGCAACATTATTAATATAATTAATAAAAATGTACTTCGTTTTCGTTCATATATTGAAAATATCAGCATGTTTCAGGGCCGATGATCCCTTTGTTAGAATTTTTATTTTAAATTTGTTAAGGCGATCGTCTAACAGAGTGAGCAAATTTCACCATTTTTTCTCATATCTTCTCTTGCGTTTTTTACCACATTTTTGTATGGAAATATCTCATTTTAAAATTTATTCATCAGATTACGTTTATTTTAAATAAGAATATTTTGTTGAAATTTCGCAAACTATATTATATAAATGATTAATAAATTACAAAACCTTCGATGTTTTGAAAATGAAGAAAATTGCTCCACTTTGTGGGCCTTTTATGGCTGAACGGCCTGTTTAGATGTCTTTTTTATTCAATAATATTACAAAGTGAATGTTTTTCTTAAATTTGTTACAATTATTGCAAAATCTGTTAGTACGTTTACATGCAATTTATGTTTTAAAAAACACTGTTTTATAATTTTTTTATTATTGTGTGTTTTTGTCAATCTTTTATAGATAGTTTATAACTTTTTTTCTTTAACAAATTAAAGGAATAGACATTATTATTTTAAAATTAATACAAAAATAATCCACAAATTATTCTCGATTTCAGATTTTAGCCATTTAATCAAGGCACTGCGTATTGTGTCATAAATACGTTGCGTCTTGATTAAATATTTAAAATCAGGAATATCGACAAAGGTTTTGATTTTTTTTGTTTTTATTATAAAATTAAAATATCTATTCTTTTGACTATTGAAGTAAAAAAGTTGTCAACCATGTAAAAAGAGTTGAAAAAAACCTACAAAAAAAAAATTAAAAAAAAACAGTAATTTTTAAAAAATAAATTGCAAGTAAACAAACTAACAGATTTTGCTGTAATTGTAATAAATTGAAGGTAATTGTTAACTTTGTAATATTATTGAATAAAAAAGACATCTCAACAGGCCGTTCAGTCATAAAAGGCCCACAAAGTGGAGCAATTTTCTTCATTTTTAAAACATTGAAGGTTTGGTAATTTATTAATCAATTATATAATTTAGTTTGTGACATTTAAATAAGACATTTGCATTTAAAATATATGTAACGTGATGAATAAATTTTAAAATGAGATATTTCCCTACAAAAATGTGATAAAAAACGCAAAAGAAGATATGAGAAAAAATGATGACATTTGCTCATTCTGCTAGACGATCGCCTTAATATACATTGTATCCTGACAAAGGTACCATTGGCCCTGAAAAATGTTGATATATTCAATGTATGTATTTTTTATTAATTATATAATTAAAGGTTAATTAAATTTTAATAAATATAATTGTAAAGTTCTACGAGTTTGCGTAAAGCGTTGTTTAAATGTAATAGCTGTTTCAGTGGTCTAAGACTATTTGAAAATGCTGAAACAACGGTTACATTTAAATAAAGCTTTACGAAGAACTTTAAGATAATATTTATAATTATTTAATTAATCTTGAATTTCACTAAATAAAATACAAAAACAGTACTTATTTTATTATTTTAATATACACCCAGTACGGATCTGGCCGTGCCTGTCTACGGATATGTGGCCGAACAGCGCTACGCCAGCGCGCTCGGCGACTGATAGCTCGCCAGGAATCCGCTGCAGTTTGCCACAGATCCGGCGCAGGGCGGGCGGCGGCCGGGGAGGGCGCCGGAGGAGGCGGGCTCACAAATGATAGGATACGCCGTGACGGCTGTGCAGCTGCACGTGTACAGGTAATGCTATCACCCCCTAAGTAAGCTGCATGTCAAGGATGCAGCGTCTGGAGAAACTACGAGTTCCATCAGTGTTTACACGTATAGACATGTGTGTACTTGAAATCTTCATTGCTTTGTAGTCTCTCAGATATAAATTCATCAATTAATGGAAAAAATGCTCTATTTACTTCCTTTCTTTTAACTCGTGGCGTCTGCTTGCTTGTTTTCTTGACGAAAAAACTTTGGATCGATTTTTAACCTTTTTCCCGTGATCCAATCGAGCTGAAACTTTGCAAGCAGACTCGTGGCGACAATCAAAAAGATCTATAAAATTTTCGTTAAAAAATAATAATAATTAGAGTATAATTTTGGATTTTTGACATTTTAATGGTTTTTTCAAATTGGAATCATTACAAAAGTTTGATTACTACCAATGGCGCCGGTGGCCCGATAATGTCACGGAATATTTAAAATTTGAATTACTCCGTCGGTAGGTATATTAGGTACTTCACTACGAATTTCAAAAGTTTATGACAATTGGTTCACAGATGACAGCACACTTCGGTTTTTTGGGAAGAAATCAAATAATAAAGAGATATTTTTAGAAATTTTTGACATAGATATTTTTATCTTCTAGACATATTTCATTTTCAGTCAATCAATTATTACATGATGGTAAACTTAATTTACAAAGAAAGGGAGTAAAATAAAAACTTGGTTTTAATGGGTTAGTTTTTTTAAGAGTGGAATCGTAGAAGTGAGAACAGATCGCCACTTGCTATTTTGTAACTGTCGTCTCTACTGAAGTTTTGATGTTTATCTTCTTCTTCGGCAGTCCCTCGTTGCGAGAATGACAAGGATGAGTCTGCCATGTTATTAATAATTCTTTCGAGTGTGGCTGAAGAGCCCTATTATGGAACCGCATACTCTTCCACAAGTTGTGCACACGCATTCGGTGGGTATTCGGGTTCTGAAAGATGTAATTTTTTCTTCTTTTCTTGAAAATTGCATCGGCCCTATTCCGTTCGCTTGTTTTTCCGACGCAGTGTACTTTTTGACGTCATTGTGCCCGGTCATGGACCGCGATTTCTCAGTTTTCAGGATCCATCCCGCATCTGCTCAGATTCGCCTTTAGGGTGTTTCATGTTTTTATATTTCAATTGATTTTCTTATCTATCTAGGTTCACGAGCGGTTCTGTAAACAGAAATTTTTTAATCAAATTTGATACAATGACTGAAATTTTCGAGAAACTAAGAAAACTAAGTATCTTACAATATGTCGACATCCTCGAAGATGTAAACTGATCGTATACAATAAACCCATAGAACGGGTTATGAAATTTATGTACCTTGGGGCGGAGATATCTAGCTACAGCGATCTGTAAGACAAAAAGCAAACAAACAAAGCAGCGGTTATCTCCGGATGCTTAAGAGATACAGTTTGGGCCAATAAGCATATGCTAGTAGAAAGCAAAGTCAGAATATACAGGTTCGAACCTCACTCCAGACTTGCACGTTAGTCCTATTTTCACAGCACAAGCGTTTAGCTTAGTTTGAAAATAGTAAGAATATTGATGTGAGACGTATTCCGTGGAGGGACCACGTCGAGAGAATGGACCAGACGAGACTTCCCAGAGCCGTGATGCGCGGGATTCCAGAGGGGCGCCGATCGCCAGAGAGACCCCTAAAGAGTTGGAGAGAGAGTTGGACGTCCTCGTCACAAGACCAGGACTGACCTGTCAATACAGATGGAGATCTAACAAAATTGGCGATTTATTGGGATTTTTTTCCATTATTATTGCAATGTGCTCTTTTAAACTTCTAGTGATATTGTGTGTGGTTTGTCCTATGTAGTAGGCTCCACATTCGCATGGAAGCCCTGTACCCCCGAATACACAAAGATGTGTTGTCCTTCACACTACTAACACGCGGAAGATCAAACTATGGAGGCTGAAGAATCACACTCGGCAGATTTTTATCAAAATATCCGATGTTTCAATCCTTAATATGTCAAACAACCGTAATATGAACCTCAAATCTTTAAAAAATTCTTATATAGACAAAACAGTATCAGTCAGAAATAACTGACCAATATTTCTAATGCGCTTATTTTAGTAGCAAACATCCTGACTGTACTATTCATACAAAGTTATCTTAGAACATTTTTTAAAACACTTTTTTACGTTAAAAATATTGGTGTAGGTACTCATTTGTGTAAGTATGTTTCAAACATTGGTAAGTGAATAATTTTGTTTTAGAAGTAACTAGCTATGCCCGCGCGGCTTCGCACGCGTAAATTTTTAGTACACTACTTGGATCGTCATGGAACTTTCGCGAACCTTCTAGAACATCTCCTTCCAGAACATTCAAGAAATTTATCGAATGTACGGGTACCTCCTAGACACACCGACACATTCCGCCACTCAGTTTAGAACCTTATAGAACATTCGGGAATTTTCTAGAACCTTCTCCTTCCAGAACTTTCTAGAGCAAGTTTTTCTGGAACCTTCTAGAATCGCCGACAGAGTCGGCTCGCCTATTTTGAAACAATCTGAAGTATTTGCGGTCTTCCCATAAGAAAACAATGTGCTAGAAAGCGCATTTTTGTCTACCCACTCCCACCTAACTGGCACATTTTCGATTTGACACCAAGGGCTATCCACCACCATAACCACCGGTGGGTGGTTGTGGCTGATTGTGAAGAAAACTTGGCGGGTAGGGAAATACGGGTTTCTTTTTATATATATATATATATATATATATATATTGATAGATTATTGTTTAAAATATTTATTTTTATTATTTTTTTATTTTTTTGGTGTTTGGCGGCTGGCTAACCTGATCCAGGAGAGGGGGTATAAGAATATATATAAGATATACAGGCAGAGCGCGCGGGCGCACTCTCTTCTTCTTCCCTTCTACATACGAGCATATAGGTCACGGTAGTTAATGTCCGTCTACATACGTATTTTACAATAAAACAGAACAGCATTAACTACCGCTTCTTCTTTCATTAATAACCCTGTATTCCCAAAATGGGAATACACCACAATTTTCAATATTGTGTTTGCTTAGATTTCACTGTCAGATACAACAGATAATCCTACTTTAGTTCCGAATTCAATATAGTCAAGGAGACTGTGAATATCTTTAAAATAATAACACTAAACGTACAACAGTGTTTATTAAATATCCTTTTCAGATAATTTTTTTTCTTTGTCTATAATAGAATTAACACCATTATTAAATTTTAAACATTTAATTATTACTTTTACTTATTTTTAATTGGCAATAAGATTGATTCACTAATGTTATAGTAAATATACTTGAACAATATACTACTGGAAGAGCACTGTCTGCTATAATGCAGTAAATTACTAGTGTAGCAGGCAGGGCGCCAAATCAATTTAGTGTTTAGTGTTTACTGACTGCCAGACTCTCAGCAATAATGAAAAAAGCTTAATTAATTTTGTGAACACTGTAAACATCGTATACATTTGTAATATTGAATATTGAATATTGAGTGTAAATAACAGTACTATTTTAAAAAAATGTAAAAGAACGTGTACCCACTGTGTTAAAGCAAATAAAAAAATAAATAAAAAAATAATAATTTAATTACTGCATAAATCGATGGAGGTAACTTATAATTTTAAAATATTTAATGTATATTATAGATGTCTCACAGAGACGAAATTGTAGTTTTTTATGGGAAAGTAGGTATAGAATTCTTTTTTGGGTGTACATAGGACTTATGACCTATCATATGGTTGGCTTAAGTGATCACTTTACACAATGTAACACACTAATTGATTAAAAATGTCTCTGTGATATGAAATCCAGTACTGTTCTGAAAGATTTGAACAAACTCAAAATATTCTGAATTAAAATATTTGTGATCACTTTTGTTGAATAATTCCACTCCAGCGGAGATAGGCATCCATCGAGCCGGAGAATGATTAAATTTTGAGATAACAATTAAGTCCGCAAAATCCATTTGCTCTCATTCCGTCTTATTTACGAAACAATCCTATTTTTTATGGTTAAGGAGGAGAGAAGAAGAAAGCATCTGGGCGGAATTTTAAGACGGGGAAAACAATGAAGACGGGTTTAAACTTTTCCAAATCCCAAACCCTTTCGTTTCAATTTTGCGGCATTACCTCTCGGCCATAAAACTCAATTTCAATTAGTGCACAGTCGGGTGGCCGATGTCGATTCTTTTACCCCGCTCGATCAATTGCTTCCGTCTATCAGTTGTTTGTTTGTCGCTCCGATTGGCTGGGGGATGAGCGGGAGGGCGCGGTCATGCGCCGTGGGTGGAGTGCGAGAACGCAGCTTGTCCCTGCGATTTTATTTCTAAATGCTAACTCGCTTATGAATAGTTAAAAATCAAAACCTACCTAACTCCTGAACTATTTTTTTTTTGCAAATCAAAGAAAACCATTTCATATCTTGTTTATAACTTCAATAGAGTGATTTTTAACAATCACTCACTTCACTTGATAATATGATAGTCCATTCATATTTAAAATATAGGAATGAGCTTAGATAATATATCGACTTCGCTACGATTTTCAGGTAAGCTGTTTGAAATTTGGCTTATCGTATAAAATGAGCGTATTTTCTTTTTGTATTGGGGAGAAGAGTATTTTTATGTATTAAAAATAATTAAAAATGCAATTTTTCAGATATCCGAATCTACGTAGGGACCGTCGATATATATAAAAATAAAAATAATATCGAAAATGGAGGTTGGATATATTTTGATACTCAATAACTCGTATAAGCCATCTTATTAAATATTTTGATTTTTATTTATTTATTTAATAGATAAATACTTTTTTTACAATAATGATACTGAAAGTTTTTGCATGGTATTTCTCTTCTTTATGAGTAATCAACTAGTGAGTAGGAGAGGAGTATCATATTTAATATTATATTTAAAATGCATTTAATGGTATGTAGCACATAATATGCCTTCAATACTAATTTATTTATTTGTGTTTCTTTTTTCTTTTTAATGCTTCAATAGACCATAGGGCTTAATTTTATGGAAGCAAAATACATCACTAAAATAGCCACCGCATATTTTTATTGTGACCTCACCGGGAACTGAGCCCGAAACCCACGAAAGAGAGAAGAGAGTGTCATGCCCATTGAGCTATGAATATAACAATAATGTCTCAATAAAAATATAGACATACTCACTTGTTGATATATACATATATGTATGCAATTAAATACATAATTCTTTTTCAAAATTTTCATATTTTTCTACTATTCATTTTTGCATTTTTCTCGACGTTGCAATGATCTAAGAGCTCGTTGCTTGATCAGTAGTAATAATAATAGTTAAGCGAAAGTTTAGATATTTGCCTATACTTATCAAACAATTTCTAAAATTTAAGCTTTTTTTATAATTATTACTTACATTTATCTACTTCTGATCAAAGCCATAAGAGTAGCTATGAAAATAGTTTGTTTTTGTATGGGTATGCATATCATAAACCTTACAATATGTTTAAATTTGTAAGTTTTACTTTTAACATAAATAAACAATTTAACACAAAAAAATCATCATTGATAGGATTTCCTTCGTATAGTTCATGAGTAGTGAGAGGACATTTTTGTGAACTTTATTTTTCAATTCATCCCTAAATGAATGAAAAAATTAGGAGCACACAGATTGTAACGTAGTTGATAAAATAGAAAAAGAAATTTTGGAATAGTGTCCTGCAAAACCTGGAATAATAAGATAAACTAAATATCAGAGGACTTCCGGTTAAAATCAAAAACAACCGAATAACGTGCATCAGAAGATTTAGGAAAGTGGACCAGGCGGATAGAAGACTGTGTTTTCTTATATTCTATTCGTCTATGTCTTATTCGTTCCTCTATGCCTACTCTTAATAAAAAACAGCGTGATGGTTAGTTATTTAGTCTGTTAGTTGGTTATACATTTTTCTTTCTGCAATACACAGTCACCATTTATTTGGAACAGAGCTGCAAAAATAATTGTTCCCGTTCACCCTCGACTGAATTCTTCTTAAGGGATTAGTTTACATTTCTTCCGCTAGATGAAGCTCAATTTCTTATTACGACTATAACAAAGCTCCTCGTCAACTTGCCTAGGCATAAGGGTGGCAAAAAGCCAAAAGAGCGATTTGATAATATTGTCAAAGAGCAGAAGGAGCAGGAATAAGAAAACCTTTTTTCTGTTCTCTGTTAATTTGGTATTAAGAATCGCTCTCTGGCCGCGAAGTTGTGTCTTTGTGATGGTTTTATTTTACGGAATAAGGGTGGCTTGGCAGCTAATGCCACCCCGTAACTTATTATTATCATCATCTTAATTCCCGGCGCACCGAGGGAAATTAAAATCACCCAGACCGCAGCTTGAATTTGAATTCAAACAGATTTTGATTGGTCTGTCTCTGTATGCGCATAAATCTTCATATACATATATTTTTATAAAAAAATAAAATAATATATCTCTGTATTGATTTGAAATGTACTTAAAATTAAATTGCTACGTGTATTTTAAATAGTTTTAGTTTATGTTTAATAATTAAAGAAATTATTATTCAAAACGTTTCAGATCACTCGATCACGCAGCACATCATCATGAATGCTCAGTGGCTAGTAATAAAATCATTTATCAAACCCTTCCTTCGGGTAGTTCGTTCTACGTAAACAGACATTAAGGATTAAAATTATTTTTAACTTTTTCTTCACGTTGTCCCGCATAATGACATCAGACAGATCAGATCAGAGACAGAACAGATCAGTTCAAAAACAATGCGTGGCATATGATTGGTTTGTACACTCGCTCAACTATTATATTAATTTATTTAGGACTACGTAGGATTGACTGTCTTTATTGCATCCATTAAGTAATTAGTAATCCTTGCGAAAGGTTTGTAGGTACAGCCAGCGTCATTATAGTGCAGTACCATCATCACACGTCATCATTGTTCGATATTCTATTAGATAACATTACGATTTTAGTCAGCCTCTTTAGCCTCGAGAGTGATATCTTGGTCTATGCATATTGGTCCATCAATATACAATATTGAATTAAATTTTTCAACGGAAAATCTGTACATACCCATTAAATACTTGTTTCTAGAGTGAATAAACGGTCTATGCAAATTATTCCGTCAAAATACAATGCTAAAATAAGTGTTTCAACTGAAAATCTATATACCTATACCTATAAAATACTTGTTTCGAGTTATGCGTTCACACATTACTAAAACATGGCGGCCCTCGTAGCGCAGTGGGTATGACACTGGCTTTCCACACCGAGGGTTCCGGGTTCGATTCCCGGTGAGGTCACAATTTTAATCTACATACTCGTATGTGATTTATTCAAGCCTGGATGTTTTGTGATGCATTTCGCTTCTGCAATTGGGCCTCTTGGCCTGTTAAAGTGTAAAAATAAAATAAATAAATGTTAAAATTGACTAAAATGTAGTTAATATAAACACAGGAAAATAAGACAGAATATTTCTATTTCAGATCTTTATTTAACAAATAATCTCCTTCGTGAGTAGTGGAATATTTCTGACTTACACTAGGTACATTTATACAACAAAACGATATGGCGAACATTAATTTAATACATTAGACATTCGATTGGATATTGTAAAATACATATTTAATTTGAAATTTACAACTTGTAAAAGCAAAAGTTGAAACAATGACGGATATGTTCATTTATTATTATTCACTACCGGCAAACGTAATACGGGAAGGGCAATCCATTTAAAAAATAAATTATGTTGTTTTATATCCACTAAAATATTGACTGTTTTTATTTGAAATCAAAATTATTTTGTTTGAACATTTCGACAATTTCAATTTTACTTATGAAGTATTCCAATGGTATAAATGAAATATTTATACCATGGTCTGGTTGTCCTTTTATTCAAATGATTTTTCTGAAATCGATAGCATAATTACTTATGCGGCAGGATTTGTTGTTACCAATAATAATATTTATTATATTAATATTTTAGAGTTTCTGAATTAATTGCATATGTTTTTGTGACCTTTATATATGACCGGTAAGAGCAGGAAAGCTTTTTTAATCTTCGAAGATGTAAATATATAAAATTTAATTTTTAGATGAATTATTGTTACCTACATAATATTACTTTGCGTAATAACTTTCTTTAAATAAATTATTGTTTTTAGTGAAATTCCAATCGAAATATTTACAGTTCTTCTACAGAGTATACGTAGGAATTATGTTACATTTAAAATTTTAATGTGTACTCGTAAAAATGTGTAGGCATTACGAGAGATGATTAGTCTTTTCAACTCTTTAACTGAGAAAGAATATAGAAAAAACATATGGCAATTGATCGTCTGTACTTACTTATTTTCTTTACAAGAGCTACAAAGAACAAGTATAAATTATTGTCAAATATTAGGTCCTTACATATGAAATTGGCGTTTTGCCGTACTGGCAAATTTGATCTCAAATATCTTCTCTTTGGTTAGAAATTCCAAATCCAAATTTATACAGCTATTTACTCATGTATTTGTGTTTCGAAAATTATAATTCATTTGTTTTTTCTTCAATCGTTTTTTTCTTTGCGTCACTCAGTTTACAAAATGAAAAACTTGAAATATCGCGTTATTTACGAGTACGAGTTCCACCGTGGCACCAGTGCTGCAGAAACGGCTCGAAGGATTAATGATGTGTATGGCGACGGTGCCGAAAAAGAAAACACAGTGCGTTTTTGGTTCCAACGTTTTCGTTCTGGAAATTTCGACCTGCAGAACAAGCCCCGTGGACGGCCGGAGACCAAAGTTGATAATGAAGAATTGAAGGCTATTGTGGAAGCGGATCCATCGCAAACCACATCCGAGTTAGCTGCAGGCTGCGGTGTTAGTGATAAAACTGTTTTAATCCACTTGAAGCAAATTGGTAAGGTGAAAAAGCTTGAAAGGTGGGTACCTCACGAATTGAGTGAAGCAAATCAACAAACGCGCGTTGACTGCTGCGTTGCATTACTCAACCGGCACAATAATGAAGGGATTTTAAATCGAATCATTACCTGTGATGAAAAGTGGATCCTGTACGATAATCGGAAGCGCTCATCGCAATGGCTGAACCCTGCCGAACCAGCCAAACCATGCCCCAAGCGAAAATTGACTCCAAAAAAGTTACTTGTGAGCGTTTGGTGGACTAGTGCTGGTGTCGTTCACTACAGCTTTCTTAAATCTGGCCAGACGATTACGGCAGATGTCTATTGTCAGCAACTGCAAACCATGATGGAAAAGCTAGCTGCTAAACAACCGAGGCTGGTTAATCGCTCTAGGCCACTGCTGCTTCATGATAACGCTAGACCACACACTGCACAACAGACGGCTACCAAATTAGAGGAGCTTCAATTGGAATGTCTAAGACATCCACCGTACTCTCCGGACCTTGCCCCAACAGATTACCATTTTTTTCGAAATTTGGATAACTTCTTGCAAAGGAAAAAATTCAACTCCGATGGGGCAGTCCAAACCGCCTTCAAAGATTTTATTGATTCCCGTCCGAATGGTTTTTTTAGTAAAGGGATCGATGAACTAACTACCTATGAAATGGCAAAAGTGCATAGATAGCAAATGTACATACTTTGATTAAATAAATATATTATAATAAAAAAAAAAATCGGCTTTATGTTCCTTCCATACTAAACGCCAATTTCATATGTAAGGACCTAATAAATACTTAGTTTCTTTTTAATCATTAGTACGGTTCAACCTACACATTTAGTATGTCATAATTTTTTTTTTTTTTTTACAATTTACAAGTTTTGTTGAAAATTTAAAAACATTGCTTTATCAAAAAGTGTGTGGTAGATGCGCGGGATCTGTAAGAAATTATAAAAAAAGTATATCCTATTCAATTGTGCATAAAAGTAAGTTTTTCTTCTAGAGTAGAAAAATGCTATATTAATTGGTGGCAAATGATTTGTAATGAAATCCCACGAAAGAAGAGTGTAACATAATGAATTGCAATTTCAATGTAAGCGAACGCTACATTTATCAAAATTTCTTTAATTTTTATAACACGTACAGTACAATTTACATATTTATTTACATCTAATCCACAAAGAATCGTAAAGTGAGTTTTTAAAGTACATTGAAGAAGCCTTAAGATCTTTGGTTTGAATATTTTTGAACAGTTTTAATTTAATTTATGTATATTAAGTACCCAATTAAACATATCAATAGCCTCTTAAATTTTAAATGCCCACATTATATAATATATTGAAGTTATTTCTTTTATTATGTATATAAGACGTCAATGCAAAATCACAGATAAATAAATTATTTCAAAATAAGTAAAGTTATAACACATCTACTTATATTAATTTCTGTTCATGTCTTATGTGTATAAATCCCTTAGTACATATACATTTTTTTTATATTTGGGATAATAAAGTTGCTCTATCTACCATGCAGCGTGAGTTTTTACATTTTTGAACGATTTTTAATCTAGGAGAGTCACGCATAATTTACATAAATGATTATATATTTAACCATCAAATGGTACCTAGAAACAATAATTCAACATTTAACTTCCTAAAAATAATCAACTCATAAATCGAAACATAATCGGAAAACGAATTGGCTTTTCTAATTACTTTGGTTTAATCGCAAACATAGCAACTGTGAAACCGTCATTAAAAAGCTTTGGAATGATCTAAATTTGAGAACAATTACGAGTAAATGAAATATCAATAAAACAATTAATCTCTATCGTTAACGTGATATTGCGACATGGAACCCGGGGGTCCAGCTTCGTACAGCGACATCTTTAATCGCTTGCACTTGGCCCTCCTGTTCTTGAACCAAAACTGCACGTTCTTGGACTCCAGCCTCGGAAACTTTTGTCTGTAAGGCATTCGGTTGAGCTCTTCCGTGTATTTGAGAATCAAATTGTGCGATGGGTGAGTGTTGAGTGAAAACCATTGTTCCAGCCGAGGGACTTCGGTCACGGGATCGATGAAGGTCCTGTTCCTCTTCCGGCGTTCGTCGGCCGCACTCGCCGCCAGGGCTGATAAGTTGAGCCCGCTGGAGCCAGGGGGCGAGCTCGGCAGGCTGTGGGGGCCGTGGGAGAGCCCCGGGATGTAGTGGCTCATGTACATGATGCTGTGACTGAACATGGAATTTGGAACGAGCGGAAAGCCCGCGGCTGTCAGCCTTTCCAAATTCGATCCGGGAGGACATCTCGGCACCAGCTGACCTCCACTCATGAGGTCCGAAGGGCTCGGAGTCCTATAAGAATGCATTCGCTGTCGGTTCATATCGGCCACTCGACTTGGATTCATGGTTTGAAGAGATTCCTCGCTCATTCTCCTGTTCGCCTTTATGTCGTCGTCTGTTATGTCGTGGTCGATGTCTTCATCTTCCTCTTCATCTGAAATGTTGTTTTCCAGTTTATCTTTACTGTTGTTGTTACTAACATGATTATTGTTGTTGTTAACCGTGCAGTGATCCGGAGAGAGGTCCTGCGGTTTGGATGGGTCATCGCTCAAAGGTTCTTGTTTTATCTCGTCTATCTGGAAAAAATACTCTTCGGTTAGTTATATCTAGAATATTAGGATTTGTAATCTAAAGCAGTGTAAACATATATTTTTTATCTGATGGCATCAATCAAAACATATTGTTCTATAAATTTTAGTTCTTAGTGATGTATTAAATGTGTTATAAGTATCATGATATAAATCCAAGTATAGTTGTCACCTTCGGTATATCTGGTGGTTTCGGAGAATTTCTCCTGCCAGTCTCCGGTTCAGCTTCCTTTTTGGTCGTAATCAGGGAAAGCGGAGCTTCTGGACTTTCCGGTCTCTCCTCGTCTCGCGTCTCATCCATCAAGTCGTCATCGTCGTCAACTTCGGATCCTCCGTTTGACATATTGTCTTCGGAAATCATCGACATGTGATGTCCTCTGCCTGGGCTAATCGATAATGGGCTTTTTAAAGAATGATGCTCAGCGAGCCTATCTGACGAGAGATACGCATCGTGAGGAAGGAGCATGCTTCCATTGGGTGGACTATGGCTGCTGCTATTGTATCCGTTTAACGACAAATGGCAGGATAATCCTCCAGGACCGATGCTCCTCAATTCAGCTCTCTTTTGAGCAGCCCTGGCGTTTTTGAACCAGTAAACCACATTATTGACATCTAGCGGTTTCCTTCCTCTCCTGGATTCTAAGTTGTTTAGTTCTCTAACGTATTGCTGTATCTGTTGCCTGCTAGGGTGTTGGTTATCAGCAAACCATCTTTGCAGTTTGGGGAGCTCAAGTTCTGGATCGAAGCTGGTTCTCATTCTTGTCTTTTGCGTTGGGTACTGGCTCTGGACTGTCTGGAGAGCCGGGTGTACGTGTTCTGGAAGCGTTCCCAGGGAAGGTGGACGCTCCAGCTTGGTGAGCGGCGAGGGTGGCGCCCGGGGGCTGAAGGGCGGTGGGCGGGGCTGCACTTGAGCCGCCCACCACTGCTCGAATTTTCTCCTGGTTTCTTCCGAGGGCTCGTGGTAGCTGTGCGGTCCCGGAGGTAGAGAAGAGCTGCGACAGAGCTGTGCTAGCGTCACCTGAAACAAATGAAAAACAGCAGTTAATACTATGTATGTTAAACAATGAACTTTTTCATCTAATTTTTTTTTTAATAAATAAAGATGCGAACATGGAGTACGTGTCGCATCAATATTATAACTATTCTCAAACAAAACTAAAAGCGTGTGCTATGAAAACAGGACCAACTTGCTGGTGTCCTAGAATGTAGCTCGAACTGCCGACCACCAGATCACTAGGCTAGCGTCTAACAAGCTAAACTAACAAGTTACTCAAATACATGCGTAATTTAAAATAAAAACAAAATAAATAATTAAATGAAAATAATTTTTCTCCCTAGAAATGCGAGTATATTTTACAACTTTACGATACCGAAAGCAATTAAATTTTAATGAATTGTAAACGAAAAATCTCATAGGAAACCTTAATGCGAATCCCAAAGCAATTTTTACTCGAGTGATATGACTGACCGAATTAATTCCGAGGTTGTCTCAAAGGGCTTTAGGGAATCATTTCCATTACATAATTTCATCTCATTGCGATGCAATTTTCTTTGAATACCCGGATAATGAATAATCTAAATAGCGAGTGGCGGGATGATAAGAAGGCGAACCGCGCTCTCATAATTCATCGGGAATACTTAATTAATTTTCATGTATTACAAAATGAAATATAAATTGTCTCTATTTTTTAATTCAATATTCTGGATACCAGTCTAAGTACTTAAATGCATATTTATATGTGATATACATTTTGTAAAGAACAGTATATAGTATAGTTTGCTTTTAATGATGTCATGCAGTACTCTATTGTCAAGTAAATGAATTCTGCGTGTAGTGTTGACGTACGTCAACAGATGTCAGCACCATATATTTTAATATCATTTTCTATGGTACTTGTACAACAGATTATAAAGTACCTAATTAAATAAACATTCACTCATTTATATCATATTTTATTGTAGTACATATAAACAATTTTGTACTACAAATCAAGCAAATTGAATTTTTGGTAGTGTACACCTTATATTTGCGTTTTTATTAGGTACTATGTATTACTTATGTATTACTACTTACTACTTATGTATTATTTGGCGAGTACGCTCACTATAAAGTCGTTTTTGTTTAATTCATAAGTCGTTGTGGATTATTTAAGATTATTATAATCAATCGCAAGTTATATATTATTAAAATTTTTTAATATATGTAGTGGAAATCTATTCTAAAATATCACAAATTACGCCAAACGGCGCAAAATCTTATTAAGACTGAGCTATTTTGTCCACTCAATTACGCCAAATTGAATGAGAAACCGCTTTGCATACCGCTCAACAAAAGTTATGAATATTTATTCATTTTTTCTTTAGTATACAATTGATAAAGACTTGAAAACTCTAAGGGCTGTGTTTTTTTGAAGTATGGAACTTTAAAATGAAATAAAACATATAAAAATCATGGTAGTCGTCATGGTTTTGACTTTATTACAAATATAATATTATGCCATTTTTATTTAAATATAGGATATTTTTTCAGAGGTTTGTTTTTCGAATCGGCAACACTTTTGACAGATGATTTGAGCTCAGTTTGGTTTGCCATTTCACCGTGAATAGATTTACACTGGAACAGCGCTTGCAAATTGTGCAAATTTATTTCGAAAATCGCAAAATTAAACACTAATGGCATAAAATTATCTTTCCAATAATGCCAATACCAAATGCCAATGCCATTTATGTGTTTTCTTTCATTTAAAGTTCTATACTTCTATAAAAGCACTAAGAAATAATGTTTTTAAAATTATTTTTCAAAAATCACTGTCTTTTCCGCACTTATCGTATTTAAATTATCAGTAATTATCAAGAAAATAAATTAATATATTTAAATCGAACTATAAAAATACTATAAAAGTTAAGGATAAATTATATAAATCTCACAGAGACAAAGCTAATTTGTATATGAGTTTAAGTCTCTTATACGATGGCTCAGGGCTTACAACATGTATGAGCTGGCTTAAGTGATCTCTCTACACAATGCAACGTTCACCAATTCTATCGTAAGAACATCCACACATTATCAAATTTTGAAAGTTCTATATATGTACGATTCAAAAACCTTTCATATTACTATGGTCATGGTCTCTGCTAGAGACATCTGTTGATTTTTTCCCATTAACAAGTTAATATACACAACTTTCGTAACTAGCAATGACGCCTCTATATTTTATTTTTTAAAGTATCTAATAATAATGACATCTCTATATTTTATTTTTTAAAGTGGAGTTTTTTCGTGTATATGATAGTCTTTCGAATTATTTTGCATTGTGTAGAGTGATCACTTAAGCTAGCTCATACAAGTTGTAAGTTGTAAGCCCTGAGCCATCGTATAAGAGACTTCCATCTACTTTTCTCACATTTAAGTTACCTTCGTCTCTGTGGGACCTCTATAATTTATCCTTAACTAATTAATCATCCCTCTGGAGACAAAACCCAGTAACTGTGTTTTTCGAACATACTTTCATATAAAAAAATTGTTTAAAAACATTAAAAGTCACTATTTCCACTGACATTAGCCGATTCGTATAAATCCCGCTGAAGCATGGTCATCGCAACAAATTCCCGGTCCGGGACAAATGTCCTAAGAGGATTAGTCCTCCACTGTCTCTCAAGTTGAATAAGCAAGTGTAAGGAGCGGCTTCCGCTGCGGTACTGATCTCACCCAGGTATCGCCGAGACAACTTAATCCTCGCTTTAAGCCGAAAAGTTCCCCGTCGGAGTGAGGATTAATTTGTTAAAAATAATCGTTTGCATATTGCCGTCAGATGCAACGGGTCAGAATGGCGGGGCCTTGGCCGTCTCGCAATATCGTTACAATTACGATTTTACAATACCGTTACCACCATTTAGAATGTCAGCATTACTCGAAAATGGAAGATTAAATTTTTTTCACAAATGTTTAATCTTCATTGAATAGTTATGACAAGATACATAAAATAAAAAAATATTATTTAGATGGTTCTAGAATGATTGAGGATATATCACATTATGGTGATAGTCAGAGACGTGTAAGAGAGTTAGAAAGGTTTAACAGACATTGGTATTTCAAAACAAATGGAGTCGTAAGCAACTCGCATCTTTCTGTGCAAATATAAATAAATGACCAGATTATTTTGAGTGTGTCCAAATTTTTCAAGAACACAAAACAGGATTTAATCCTCAGGGGGACACCATTAAACAAGATGTGTTATAAATGTCTCATAGAGACGAAACTATATTTTTATATAGGAAAGTAGGTATGGAAGTCTTTTTATCGTACGGCTGGCTCAAGTGATCACTTTACACAATGTAACGTCCACCAATCCCACACATAAAAGTATGTACAATCTAATAAGTATATAAAATTGATCGTAATTTTAATGTGATCTTTTTACCATTGTAGACAATATTAGCTCTATTTTTATTTTTATTTTTTAGTATTTTAAAGTTGTCCCATAATATTATTATACGATTTTTCCGCTTTTATTTGAAATCATTGCTTAATAAATGGGTAGACTGAATCTTAATTTCGTTTATTTATTATTAATTATTAAGACAGGGCACTGTTGCCCGATAAATAAGTCAAAGCGTATATTTATTTCTTAAAATTTTGCAAATTTCCTTTGTGGCACCATTTTATAAATGTATTAAATAACACATCGTATAACAATTAATTTAAAAAAAAGAAATAATAATTCATTGTGGCTAAAACGAAGTGTCAAATATTTTATATAAAGTTTATTTATTTAACATTGGTTTTATTTAAGTCAGTCCTGTTTGCTTTTTCTTATCGATTTTTTATTAATACTATTAATAAAAATAAAATTAGTTTTCACCACTTTTGTATTGAAAATATCAACATGTTTCAGAGCCCATGGCCCCTTCGTCAGGATACACATGTATGTCAAGATACAATGTATAATGATGATGATAATGAATGATGAAAACTAAATTTATTTTTATTAATTGTATTAATAATGTCACCACAAAATTATTTTGCTGTTTTTGAAGATTAATTATTACACTTTACGCCAAAATTTATATACAACAAATCATTGAATATTAAAAAATACTGTCTGTTTTGTTGTACTCGGTTGCCTTAAATGGTGCATATTAATAGCACTTGATTTATGGCTGACGAAAGGACGTATAATCAAACAGCAGCAATGTATCCAAATAAGACTTTTTAATAACCATATACTAAGCCGATAAAGTGGAACGCCAGATTTTCCAACACCTTATGAGTTTAGGCGTAAGAATATTACTTACAAAATATAATTCAAATTCAGATTTTTTTTGCATATTTAACGACCTGAACTGAGTTATAACAAAGTTATGATTAATTTATTATTAATGATATAATCAAATAAAAATTATAATATTGCTATTGATATCTTAATAAGGTTTAAAATACTGCAAGATTATACAAGGAATACGGCATAATAATAACAAAAAAATACTATATTTCGATTAATTTTGTTAATAAATTATGACTATAAAAATCAGTAATATCTTGTTATTATTATCATGGGATATTTCTAGCTTATAAAAATGTTTGTTTTATTGGATCTATTAGATAAGTTTTCCAATTAATTCTGATATTGTTATTAGCGTTAGTTTATATATTATAATCTGGATTTTCAAGTCAAATCTAAAAGATTGAGTATCATTGGTTGAAAAGTAAAGTCTTCATACAGCCTCCGCGGGAAGTAAATATTTATCACATTTTAATCTCTGTGTTTGCAACACATCTTCCATAATCATAATATATTACTCCTCTAATTCCCTCGACTGTGTTTTCAGCTCTCGCGGCAGGAATCAACAACCATATGAGCAACTCTGTCTCTATAAGCCCTTTTAACAAAAAAATAAAAAAACTTCAAAAATTTAGATTAGAAAGCGAAACATGAAAGTAATATGATTCTGACCTGAGTAACTGTCGCCTATTTATTTTTGAGCAATGGAAAAATTATAAAAGTCTCGTGAACTTGCATGGTTATATTGCGAATAAACCCGACACGAATTTTTAAAACTTAAAATTATAGTTCATTGTCATATCGTCATCATTCCCAGCAAGATTACAATATTATTAAAGAAAAATCTGTAGTCTTCTAAACATGAGTTTTCCATATTATTATTAAAATTGTGAGATAATTATATGTACAAGTCTTTCGGTACTGACGTGGCATGTCAGTGCCATCACTCAGCCAATAACATTATTAAAGAACACATTCTAAATGTGAAGTTGCAATTTTTTCACAACAAAGCTCTGTGAAATTTAGAACCAAATTAATTAATCAATTAGAAAGACAAACCGAAAAATCAAATCCACGAAAAAATATTTGGCTGCTACCGAGATTCGAACCATGGATCTCCTCCTATCGGGGCAGGGGCGTTATCCAATTACGCTATAGCGGCCTTGTACATTTACATGAACGAACGAGAATAAAGAGACATAATTTAAAAGATGCACCAGATTGACCTTCGGTAACAGTGAGTATTAAAAAAAAATGAAAACTGAATACAGTGAACACATTTCAATAATATGGCTGATTGTATGGCACATAATTTATATAAAACTTTCACGGGACCGTTCGCAAGGGACAGAACTATTTTTCACGACCCCTCTTAATCGCTTCCTGGTATTCCTAGAGAGGTAATCTCATCGAAAGTGTATAGTTCGTTTAGAGCATCTATTTTAGTAATAGCACTATCGACCATTACCTAACTAGGTAGGAATACCAAGATGTAACATTGTTGAAAAAAGATTGAAACAATTTTACAGTGTTTGATCTGACAGACGGATCTGATTGCCGACATAATGCAAGACATGCGTTTCTTTGATTGTTCCTTTGACTGAATTTGAGGAGGGAGAGTCTTAATTACAACGTTTCTCAAATTGCAGGTAAAAGATGTTTCTTGTTTGGATTGTCGAAGGCTGCAAGATGACCTACATCGTCTGAACACGTATTGCAATGCCCACAGCCTGGAAATAAATGTTTCTAAATGCTTCGTTGTACGCTTTACAAGAAATAAAAAGGTATTCTCTAATGAATATTCAATTAATAATATAACATTATCTACCAAATCCGAAAGCAAAGACCTTGGGGTGATACTTGACAGTAAATTAAATTTCAACAAACATATCGATTATATAGTCACCAACGCATCATCTATGCTTGGTTTTGTCATACGCACATGTAAACATTTCAAAAATATCAGTACCCTCAAGACACTTTATTTCTCATACGTTCGTAGTATTTTAGAATATGCATCTCAGGTGTGGAATCCAGGTTATGCAGTACACGAAAATAGAATTGAAAGCGTCCAAAACAGATTCCTAAGATACCTAGACCTGCGTTCATTTAGATCTCATATAAGCAATGAAGACTCTGCGAAGTTTTTTAACATGCAGACCCTAACTCGTCGAAGAAACATAGCTGACGCGGTGATGCTATTCAAAATAACACACAATCTAGTTGATAGTCCGGAACTTCTTCAACGAATATCTTACCACATCCCAACTCGCAATAACAGACATTCACCTACTTTTCATCTCCCCTTTTGTAAGACCAACTCAAAACAAAACTCCTTTATGTACAGATCCACAAATTCATTTAACACAAACTATCACCACATTGACATTTTCAACGCAACAATAAGAAACATAAAACAAACAATATCTACACTACCGCACCCAAACTAATTTGTACATTATATCTTCCCTTCTACTCCCGTCCCACATTCCCCTCCACCCTCTCCATTCGCTATTAATGTATGTTAAAGTAAATTTTTAAATTCAGTGGAAAATTTTTAAGATTGTTTTGCTGTTAACTTTTCCCAAAACAAAATAAATAAATAAACACACAAATACACACACTCACACAAACTCACTATTGGACATGTTTTTTTCTTATTTTTTATCGATTGTATATATGTGTTTTCTTGTAATTGGCCCAAAACTCTGTACATCAATTATTGTTTTTTTCAAGATTGATTAATTATATGGCTGTAAGAAAACCAATAAATGAAAATAAAAATAAAAAAATAAAAAATACTTTTTTGAGTCTGGTTAATTATATAAAACCGATGACAGGTCACCTGGTGTCGCCTTACAACACAATATTATTGGGGAGACATTCAGCAGATGTTTCTTTAAAATTCTTTGAAATCAAATTGCAAACTAAGATTTAAACTTATGACGCTAACGAGGCTAAAAAGAATCACGCACTCATGTCAAGTGACAGTTGTTTGAAATGATCACAACACTATCGAAGATTCTAAAACGGCCTAGAGTAATTTACGACTTTCGGGAAGCATCGAGAAACGTTTAAAAAAGCCTGGAAGCCACGAGAAAGTTCTCATAAACACTAGGAACGCCTAGAAAGCTTGATATTAGCATTAGCCAATATATGCCGTAAAATTACTGTGCACTTTGGCATATGTATCTATGGAATAAGTATTTTAAAAAAATATGAAAAAAATAGGACCCGTACGGGAGTAATTGTAGTTATTTTTGGGCGATTGATTGGGCGAAACCGAAGTGAAGGCAGCCGCGAGCTGCGAAGGCCAGGATGGCCAAGCGAGCGGTAATTCGACAGCGAATAATCTGGAAAGTTCTTACGTAGCGAAATAAACCGGAGCGAATAATGCGTACGGAAATTGGATGGGATGTTCTAGTGTTCCATTCCATTTTTTCCATTAGTGTTCAATTCCAGCGTTTTCATTAATTCCTCCCATAGCCATGACGCGTGACAATACTAATATTACATGCGAACTAACAATAAGTAGTAATAATCAATAGAAGTAGAGTTATAATGTATTGAAATAAGCTTAAATAATGATACCTATATATTTTTTTAAATATCGCAAGATGGCGTCGACGAATAATGACCGATTTAAAAAACTTTTTAAATGATTTTTTTTTATTGGCATGAAATTATTGGTTGCCCACCCCTGAGTTTCAGATACTTTTTACGCCTCCCGAGGAAACTGTGAAAGCCCACAGTAAATATATACGTGTACGTGCTGGATGATTTCTTAAATTCGCGCCGAGATACTAAATCTTAATTGCGGAGTTTGAAGTTTCGGCTTCCACAACGTTCGGAGGCTCCGACGGCAACGGTAACGAAAACGAACGGTTATGATACCAACATTGTGACGTTTCGGTAATGGAACATTATTTAAAGGTGATGAAAAACTCAACGGATTTGGATAACGTGTGAATTCGTACACATGACGAAAATTTCATGCACCATGTTGTATTTGTTTTATTATTCGTGGCGGAAAGAATAAATAAATAAATGTCTTTGTTGTCTAAGAAATCGTATTTCAAAGATGCAATAAAAAATCATATAATCCTTCAATTGTTATCCAATATCCATGTATCTAAAGAAAGTTAACTTTCTCAAGATCCATGTGCAATAACTCCATGATCTTAGCAAGCCCAGTGAGGCTTATAAATGCAATTGTGTATTTTGATGTTATATATAAATAAATAAAATAAAATACACTAAACTTATGCATAAACTTATTTATACCAGGACCATTCTGAAGATTTATTAAAAAATATGGAATATGCACAATAACAAACGAGTCTAAATATAATTGATTGAATATATGTATTACAAAAATATCAATTCAAAATAAATATATACAAAGATATATTCACAATATTATGTAATAATTAAGAACTTGCTTTTTTTGTGGATTGTTTTTTTAAATATTTTAACCCCCCACAATGATTAAAATATTTTATTGATTTATCCTTTATTTCATACTTGTTTTTCTAACCGTATGTACTAGAGCTATATAAAAGGATCATTTTTATGATGATACGCAAAAGGATCTATTTAAAGGATCTATCAAGCGCCCTTGAGGTGAGTATTTGCGAAAACGGCGCTGTATAAATTATCCAAAAAAATATTATTATTATTAATTATACGTCATAATGTAACAAGAAATTTGCTTAAAAATGAAACATCAAACATACAGATTAAACATAGTCCATGTTAAAATTCATCTAATTTACCAGTTTTTGCACCTGCGCAGATATCAGAACCATCAAATAACTTATTAAAATAACAATTTGCACTATCAACGTTTAGATCTATATCCTATATGAGGTAATATACCTCCATACCTTTTAATAAAGCCGTTCGTTAGGATTGTAAACTGTACACTAACGGCATCTGTGTACCCGTGTTGTTAGAGTTTCTACAAAATACCAACAGATGTCATCACCACGTGATAAAAATAATTGATACGTAATATTATCAGTGTCGTAGAGTAAATAAAAATAAAATTATGCATTGGAAATGCAAACATTGCTTCAACACAATAGAATCTGCCATTAGGCGAGCAGCTCGCTTATCTCGACACAAAGCTGAGTAATAAATCTAGCCAGTGCTCAGGTCTTAGAGCCGTGCCAACAAGATGGTGGCTGTTAAGCATCGAGTCATCTGATCATTCAGATGAGATAAATGTTTATCCTAATGAGAGCAGCGCACTACTGCAGTAAGAAACTTGGCTTAAGTCTTGCAATCGTTCGGCAAACATTCCAGATGAGAAAAATACTTTATTAAAAAATACAATACAAAACAATTTACATAATAACGTCTCGAAATAGTCATGATGACAGTTAAATCATGATGTTAGAGGATGTGTTTTATCGATCTCGTCTACATGATATCTAATTAATGAAGTCTTACTAAAGAGTTCGTGGATAGTACCAAAAGTCGGCTATGAAACACCAAGAATACAAAAATATGATGAAGAGAAATCTCAGATAAAGCTAGATATATATTATTTATATTCTATAGTTATAACTTTTAACATTTTTTATAATTTTTAAATAATCATATCGACATGAAGGGTGAACATGAACATTTGATTTTTTCGTATAATTTTATTTCGATTTAAGTATAAGTTAGTATAATAAATAATTGAATTAGCAAAATACAATTATATATCTTATCTTATGATAAAATTAGTAAACAGAAAGACAGTTAATTTTGCTAAACACGTGATACAATTATTAGGGTTTTGTATATGTTATATATTTATATACCTATTAGGTCAAAAAATGATTACGTTATTTATTTTAATAGTTATATATTTACAAGGATTTTTATGAATTTTGAGATGAGGAAGTTAGTATCTACTTACTATTTTCATAGTATGGGCGTATAGTTTAGTTTGGAAATACATAGTAATAATATTGACATATAAATTTGGCATTTGTGTATATACTTGGGAAATGGTTCAATGAAGTGTACATCCATATATGCAATATTCTGCATTTTACAACGATCAAAGTATGTTTTGTCATTTCTCACACATCAAAATCTCATCTCATTTCTCATCACATCAAAAATCAAAACCACGTTTATTTATAGAAAAAAAATCTTCCTTCGCTAAAATTAAAACTTAGATAAATTTCACACCTATATAAAACGAAAGGATTAATTTTCTATTCAATGACACCCCGAACTCAAGTACCTATATGGTAATCATCATATTTATAATAATTAATATTAAGAGAAATAAAAGTTTTGAAAATTCACCAACTAGAACGTAGATCAAGTTGGATCATAGCTGAGATAATAACATGGTAAAAAATTCAGCTCATAGTTAATTAACCCCAATGTGTTGAGAATAGAAATGTGATAAGAATTCGGAGAAAATTCGTGATTTATCTTATTTGTACATATAGAAAACGGGAGTGGTTTTGGTATCCCCATTAAATTGAAGAAAGTGCATTGAAATTTTCCGAAAATTACGAGACCTTATACAATAATTCACAGTGCTATCGAATTCTATCTAAAACGATTGAAAATAAAGTTAATGTGAATATTAATCAAATATTCTTAATGCGTTTTGATTATAGTTCATCTGCGTCATCAGAAATAGCTTCAAGGCAGATAGATATATTGTTCTCATTAAACGTGCTCGTATCAGTCCGCCATAAACTAAAATCTTAGCAGAATGAGCCTGTTTACCATGTTAGATAAAAGTTCGCGGGAAACTAAGATGAGCAGGCCTGGAATATCTTCCGCGTAAATCAGAATTTATGGAAGAAATTTGGTCTAGAAAAACCTAGCCATAAAATGTCTTGTAAGAGTTTTATAAAAATAAAAGTAGTATTTTAAATGGAATGTGATCCTTTAAACTGCCGAAAGAAATTTTAAATTTCTGGAACGGGAAAATACACAAGAAAATGGATAGTCGAGAAGTGGGAGGAACCATGAACTGCAAGTTTTGTATGACGAACCAGATAGTTAATGGAGTAATCTGTTATGCAATTATAAACAAAATTATAAAAATGTCGTAGAAAAACTAAAGACCGTTCAACTATGCTGCGGCGATAATGAACATAATATTGTCGATATCATGCATAGTATTATACTTGTTTCTATGATTCAACATGTGAAAATATTTTGAGGGAAGTATTTTTTGTTTAATTTAATATAATGCACGTGGAGGATTTCCATAGGATGCCAGCCAATAAACATATTCTACGCTGAAATTTATATTATAGAATATCAGAAATAAAATTCGTATAGAATTCTAGCTAATAAGTATATTCTACGTTAAAATTCATATATAATATTATACGTTGGGTATAAAAGTAAAGGCAGCAATACCAACAAATATAAGGTCGTCATCGAGGATTACTAATTTATAATGGACCTACTGGATCGGGGATTTTATCGGAAACATAGCCTATTCATTTATAGGAAATATGATCATGGAAGGGATAGATACAAAACATCTAGAATACAGTACATTTTAAATTAATAATCCTCTTCATAATGACTGCATTCAAAACATTTTTTAAATTTTTTGTTTATTGCGTTTTTGATTTGATACCCCAAGATAGAATACCATACAGAATTTGCAAGTGGGTTCTGACGCAAATATCAGAACTGTCTTTGAACTGAATCTTTTATAACAACTTGATTTTGACACGTTTTGACATTTTTGCAGATACCATATCATCATTTGAGAAGTCACTCCCACACAACATGTATTTTTTGTTACTCTCTTTATTTTAACTCGTGGCGTCTGATTGATTGATTGATTGACTGACGCAAAAACTTTGGATCGATTTTTAACCCTTTTCCCGTGATCCAATCGAGCTGAAACTTTGTAAGCAGACTCGTGGCGACGATCAAAGAGATCTATCTAGTATAATCTTGGATTTTTCAAATTTTTAATGGTTTTTTCATACAAATCAGTAAGTTGTATGGAGATTCCGACGCATATGATAGACACGAAACCCGAAAATGAGAAAGGGAGTATTTTAAAAACTTTTTATGGGTTACTTTTTTACAATAATGTAACGAAATGGTAAGTAGAAGGAATTGCGCAGTGTCCGAATCCCTTGTAATATGTCACTTTGGAACAACACTATGGATGCCCTAGCCTACGGTACTCTAGGATTCTTTAAAACATTCTGGAGATGTCTGGAACAGCCTAGAAGTGACACACTAGAAAGGAAAATAATATTCTCGAGAGTTCGTAAGACCAGAGTATCGCATGTATGCGTGTTGCTACAGCACGCCGAAGACACTTTTAATTGGGATAGTGGGCTGAGTTTTAAATATACACAATGTATTGTTTATTTGTGTATTGTGTACCAGAATTCTGCAAGTGTCTCGTTAAAAAAAATGGAAATACAATTGAAGACCCCATGACAAGAAGTTGTTAACTAACATTCAAATCATTTTGAAACAATTAGACATTTGCATTTCGCCTTTGAAAAATATGTTTTATTGCTAATTCTAGATTAATTTTTATTGATTTATGTCACTAAAATATCAAAAAAATATTTACAAAGTAAAAAAACGCATTTAAGCACAAGAAAATATACTAATTTTCTGTAAAAAAATGTAGTTAACAACCATTTTTTCGCCTCTGGAACTCATTTTAATAGAATAACACCTTTTTAAAAATGGTAAAACACGAACATCAAACAACCTTTCAAATGCTACCCGTTTTTACCATCAATTATCCAAAATTACAAAATACCTGGCATGTTAATTAATATTATAAAACATGGTATGTACCATTCAAAATTATTTAAAAATAATATATAAGTACATAGTATAATAGTCTTTAAGTAAAAACAAATATATGACAGTTCTGCCAGAGTAAAATTTATATTAACCATAAATATTCCAATCAAATTAAAAGACGTGTTAATTTCAGAATAATGGCATGAACATGTCAATATTGAAGATAACATGTTCTTCCCATTAGTAACTGATTTGATATTTATGAAAAAGTGTAGATAACATGTTCATCCCTATGATTTGAACATGTTCTAATTATTTTTAAGTTCTGAATTTATTTCCAATGGAAAGATCGTACAATATTTAGTTTCGACGGCTTATTAACTCATTTTTGACAAAAATGTTAGTTAAAAACTTTTTGCCATGGGGTCTTTAATTAGTGGCGATGTGCGAAGGTTTTGGAGCCGTGCCCCCAGTGACAGGCGGCCGCGGCGCCGCACGGTGAGCGATTTCCTCTGTTTGTTTTCTTCAGCGTTTTGTCATCCCGGCTGACGCTTTATTCACGTTAATAAATCTGCGCCGCGTTTACCGCATTTCATTATCTCCCCAATAAATTACTCCACATTAGCGACTGCCTCTCCTTACATGCTCTTGCGCATTTTCCGCTGAGCTCGACAAACACATTTTCATCGCGGAGATTTCAGTTTCTTATTAAAAAAGTGTGATGAACTCGCTGTCCGCTTGTGGAGCTAATTGACTAAATCCGCAGCAAATTAATGACGAAGTTTACAGGGAAATTTTAAGGATATAAATGGATGATCATGAATATAATAAACATCTTTTGGAAACATACCATTATTTTGATATTAATAAAGGTTTGAAAAAATTAGAAAAAGTGTTTTTCGTAATTTAAATATTATAAATAAATAACCAGATCCTTTTTACAAATAGTTTTAAATTTCACATTAGTTTCTTATGAATAAATAAAGGAGATGAATAACAATTTGTTGTCCCATCTATTTATTTTTTAATTTTTTAATGTCTATACATAGATTTTTAGTACGCGTTGAATACTGATGAAAGGAACATTGGCCCCAATACGTTTTGATAATTCAAAAAATTAGTGGTTTATTCAAAATGTTTTCTTGTTAATTATAAAAGCATGTTTACGTGACTTCAATAGTAATTTTATATTTTATTACTTATATTTCCAAAGTAACAGAAAAAAAGTCTCATCAACAGGTGAAATATTAAACTTATTAATAATAAAAAATACTTCACATGTTGACGAGTGATTCTGTTGTTCTCGACACTTAAGTTGTAAAATATAAAATTATTAGTAATCTCACGAAGAGGTAATGAACCTAATTTGATGATCATAGTGGATACATAACTTTTAATATGAAAAATCCATTTGTTATGATCCCAAGCAAATGCTTTGTTATTTATTTTCTTTTAACAACAAAAGATTTCGCATCTTGCAAGAAAAAATAATCTACCGACCGCTATGACCAAATTGTTTACGTATGACATTTAATGATATTTATAATTTATCTGTGGATCAAATTAATCAATTACAGGGTTATAATTTTTCCTAACTCATGTGAGATAGATGGACAACAAATAATATTTTTTTTATCATTAATATTTGTTTTGACAATGTTTTGTAATTTAATATTATGAAACTACCTGTAACCCGTAAAAAATGATGGAATATTGGTTCGCGTGTTTGCTAAGACCTAGTGTATATTTACAGTATCTTTTTGGCAGTCAACGGAGAGACTGCCGTAGCAACATGCGTAGAGCGACCGCTTCGAGTTTGCTGGGCCGTGGTTCAAGCCCCATCTCCGGCCGTTTTCGCTACACTAAGTTACGGGGACAGACAACGAAATTATAATGTTTGATTGATAGTAAATACCTATATCAATCATTTGAAACCCTTAACTCTTATATAAATGTTCTTTTTAGCAAATGGCAATGATCTCATTTATTAAATAGATTCATTCCACATCAGAACTAGGTACTACAACAATATTGTATGAAAATATGATCCCAAATTGTACTCAAGTACCTATATGGTATCCGCGGGAGAAGAATATGGCGATCTATCCTCTCTGCCTACCCCTGCGGAGAAACGGCGTGAAGGTTAATTAGTTAGTTAGTTAATGCGAATATCTTTTAGATTTTTCAATATCTATAATTTTTATATCTCACGCTTGCATTATTATTTCTTTTATTTATTTTACATTTCACATAGCAAAGATATACGTACATATTACCTATATATGTTTATTTTTGCGATGTCAACAGAATTTTTACTAATAAAATTAATTACGAATATTACGTAACATATCGGAGTCCTTATATAAACAGTGTATTGACTGAACTAAGATAAAAACATCAAGCAAATTAATCTTCATAAACGTTTCTTGAATACGTTCTATAAGCGGAACAAACTATCTTCTCAGATATTTTAATCTATGGTCTATTAAATCTTCCCTTACAATTTACTTCCCAATCCAATGATTTATACAAATTAATGAAGATTCTATCATTCGCGCCATTAAAAGGGATGCCTTTGAGAAGATAAATTACTTTGGAGTATTGATCTATGAGTACTTGTACAACTCTAAGTCAGAGACTAAGCCGAAGTTCAGTGGGAACTTTTGTATTGGGAAAGGAAGTGGGTAAATTAACCAAGAGATCTCGATAAGTTCTCTGCAAGAAAATGCTAAGACAGGTGTCCCAAAGCTGGGGTTTTCACTGTAATAAGGAAAAGAGAAGTTAGATGATATTTTTTATATTTTCTTTTTCTTAAGACCACATCTACCAACTATTGGATAATGGCCTCTCTTCTGTCTTTTTTGAAAATTTTCTTATGTCTTAGGTCCAGCGATTTGGAGGATGAAACGTACATAGGTCGTTCAGCCGCTCTTCAGACCATTTCGCTTCATAAAACTCATTTACTGTAGCCAAACATATTACAAGAACACTCACGCTTGAGAAAATTACATAGATATATTGTGACCTAACCGAGAATGGAACCTCGTAGACCTCTTTCTATTTAAGAAACACAATAAAATTAGTATGTGTAAGCCGTGCATATGAAGAAAATTATACGGGTATAAACACCAACGTAACGAAACAAGGTGCATCGGATGCAAGTCTTACATATACCTATTCGATTGTCTTTCTTAAATGGAAAAAAAGGTCTACCCCCGGTATAAGAAGCCAGTCTCCATACGAAGGTGATGTTGGATAAATGCCTCATTTAATGATCGCTGTTCCTGTCTATCGTCTGTCCTCCGTACCCAACTACTTTCCTAAACCATCGGTCAGTGGATTAGGGGACGATCTACATTTTGGCTTTCAGTACAAGATCTTAATCCTAGAACTGTCCATTCTTTCAGTTAAAATGTCCAGTTTGTTGTCAATTCAACTTTGTTATATGGCGAATTAATGTCTTCTACTTTGATCCTAATGTAAATGTATTTTTTTTGATATCGCAAGAATAATCTGAGCGTACTCCGTTCCATCTTGAAATTGTGGATGAGGCCTGCTGTAAGTATCCTAGATTCGGTAGTGTAGTTGCATGTAGTTGTGGTGTAGAACAAGGTTAGTAAAGTAAGGATACATTTATTACTAGTATTGTGGATGCTATTTTAGTTCTATAACCAATAACATTTCAAAGGTATGAAGCTTAATATTTCGCCGTGGCCCGAGGAAGTATACCGCGGCTTTTGGAGTTAAAGACTGGAGGATGGAGGTGGTTGAAGAGCTTCAGCTGGGGAGACCAAGACTGTCAAAACCCTCTTACAAAGGTACGCCCAGCAGATTGGACTACGAAGACGATCTGAAGGAATGGATTTCACATTGAGAATAGTATTTTATATCGTCTTTATTAATATTAACAGCCGTTTTCAATCCACTAGACTAGGGAAAGGCTTCCAAAATTTTCTTAGTTCATGTTCTTCACTGTCACGTATTATCGCAGAACTTGATTTTTTCCTCAATCTAGCGGGATTTATTTGTTTCTGGCTGATCTTTGTCTCTTGATTCTGCTCAGATATCATTAGATGACTAAATCGTCCTTTGAGCAATGCAATCTACCCCTTGCCAGTGCAATTTCTAAAGGATACTAAATTATAAAATGAACTAAGACAAAGTGGCAGGTTTTTACAAATACTGCTATTTATATAGACAAAGATGAAGTTAATTAGAGCAAAGTATTAATGACACTAACTATAAAACAGTGTAAACAAAATATATGAAAAATAAGTATTTTGTCGCTGTATTAAATCTTATACTGTATATCTTGATTAATAAAAATGATTGCGTTACGTTTACAAAATCTGACTGGCCTCAATTCAACAATAAAGCATTGAAATTCCATACAATTTTTAGTGGTAAGATAACTGTAAGGCAGATACTTAAGATGTTTGTGGATAGTAATAAAGTAGAAAATGACACCAAGAACAACAACATGTGACGAAGGGAAAAAGCTAGTAAAACGAGTATTATTTTTACTAGGTTAGAAATCAAGCGCAGAGTCGTGGTTTTTAAGATGTGGATTTATAGACTCATATTGAAAGTTTCCTGGGTGAATAGAGTGACGAATGATGAAGTCCTCCGGTGAAAGGAAAAAGACCGAGAACTATCAAGACAAGAAAGCTTGAGTATCTCGGACATATTATGAGAGTACCAAAATATAGCCTAAACCAACTCATCGTCCACTAGAAATTAAGTGGTAAAAGAAGCGTAGGAAGACGCCACATCTCATGGCTGAGTAACTTAAGGGACTGGTATAAGTGTAACTCGACCGAGTTGTTCCGTGCGGCTGTAAATAAAGTCGTAATCGCCAGAATGATCGCCGACCTCCGATAGAATAAGAGAAGAAAAAGAAATCAAGCATTCTTACTTAACTAACTAACACCGTATTCAGTAATATTTTTTTGCCTATTCCACGATTCACTCTAGCGACTTAATTTAGTGATAATATAAAGGTATATAACAAAAACGATTTTGTTAAATATTACGAAGCTGATAAATAAAAAAAGTTTAAATATTAAGAGTTGAACCCCTGGATTAAAATGGTCCAAAGCATTCCATAAAATGATAATAATATTCAGATGGAGTTATCTTAACCGAATGTTAAGTAGATACGAATTGAGGCGGTAACTTAGTATTTATATCGCCAAAGGCATAACTCACAAAGGCGATTGCAAGATATTCCAAATTCCTATTTGAGCAGTGAAAGGAGGGAAATTACTCCTCTTATTGGAGTTCACCGTGAAGGACGAGGGGATGTATGAGCCTGAGAACGTTTCAAACGGAGGTTGGGACTATCGACCTGAAGTGACGATCATCCTGGACTAACTGAACACACGACCACTTGCATTTTTCCTTCTTTAACCATCATCATCTTTTTTTGTCACGTTTGAGTAGTCTTTAGGACAAAAGTGACAAAAGCATTTAAACTTATTACGGCACAAGTTAGATTTTCACGTGATTTACCAACAAAAGCGGAAATATTATTTTATTAAGTAGTGACCATAACGCGTCCTGATAATATACGTAAACAAAATTATTTGTATTTATCTAATTATCTAAATCTTAATAATTTAGCGCAAAACCTTTTTACCTGAAGATGTAAAAACTGTCGGATAGCGTTGTAAAATTTGAACTTATTCTGTCAGGAATATATTTAGGTCAATGTGACTTTTTCAGCTAGCAACGTTATTTTCATCATGAAATATGATGAGCTTTGAATTAGCCAGTTGAGTGAGTATCTTTATATAATAAACTACGCTTTATTCTTTGTACGATAATTTAAAGAGAAAAAATATTTCAATTTAATTGAATTTATTGAGACACGTTTTTAATAAATAATTTGTGATTTTTCGGCTTTTTTCTTTATTGCAGGTATATTTTTTTAAACGTTTTTCAACCACCGACTAAGGAAGATGAAAGACAAATTATGTAGGTGATGCAAATTGGGTTACAACAGTGACTATGTACCGGTCTGTCTAATCTAGCCTGGTTGTCTAATCTGACTAATGTACAACGTTGCTGGATTTAAGTACAATAAAAATCATTACTGGAATATAACACCGTGATCAAATTCTCGCTTACATATTACTAGCTTTCGTTTGAAATTAGTTGAATAGTTTATAAGTTTGTTGTTATTTAATTAAAATATTTCGAACACAAATTGTTTCGTCGTTTTTTCTGTAAGTCCCTTAATAAGAAAATGCTACATCCTTTTATCTTCAATACACAATTTTAAAGGCGAATCTGTGTATTCTCGGAAGCCTTTGTTCCGTTTTAAATAATCTTCAAACTCTGGGAATAATCCGCCCTCTGCAGACACAAAGCCCAAAGAACGTCAAAATATTGTACCCGCTAATGTAACCCTTCCTCCGACAACTTACCCCTAACTACTAGACGCAGTGTTGCTTAAAATTGATAGAAAATTAAATGCGTAATGATTTATAGAAGGCATTCCCCACATACCAAAAATATTGTCACGGTATGTGGCTTTAGGAGGCAAATGAAAAAACTTAAATAATTTAAACTTTTATTATTAAATACGAGCTAAATCAAAGTGCCATTCTTAAATTTATAGTTATCAAATATCTTTAGAATATTCCACACACTTGTTATTACATTGTTTCTTAATTCGCACTATTTCACGCTGTTTTTATCGTTTAGATCACTTTCTAGAAAACTCTGTTCACTATTTGAATGTAGAAAAACTTCTTGCCCCGGTAGGATCTTTCTTTATTAAAACCGTCGCTGGAATACACGCTGGTCGTTCGCTGTGTTGCCTTTATCGAGTGGTTTATCCGTCACGAATGATTGATTGTGCGTTGCGTGACGCTCTTGTATTTATAGGTATTTACGAAAGACTTGTGGAGTTTCTAGATGATTCCAAAGTACTCGTATTCCATAGTGCGTCCCAGAATGTAAAGGAATTTTCGAGAGAAGTCGATCGTATCGTTGTCAGTATTCCGTAGGCTCACCATCTCATTACAATATTAATATCCTTTATTTTTATTTTTTATTTTACAGAGTATTAACAATTTAAACGTAAAACAGGGGTAAAATCAAATATATTATAATGAAATTTCTTTCAAATGCTTACTAAGTACAATGCTGTAGCCAACATATACTACAGTGTGTACGAATATGAATAGGCATATGAATGATGAAAAATGAAGTTTTTCATTTCTGAACATATTATGAAGTAAAATAAAATAATGAATTAAACGGTTACAAAATAGGCATTATCCAAGAATATAGAAATAATAATGAAAAAAAGCAGTTAATTGGTGTTTCGGGGGATTTTATGTTCATTTTATTAAATTGAGATTTAACTTTCGCAGGATAATATATTTTTTCATGTAATGAAGTATTTTCATAAGTAATAAAAACTACTTTAAAATAACCTAACCAAATATAACCTTACCATAAAAAAGTCTCGCGCTGCATCGCATATAAATAAAACATCAGATTTGTGTCCAAGGCTTCTTATTGTACATTACAATAATATTAAGAGATTAATAAAATTTTCAATAAATTCACTTTATTTAACAGTAAAAAAATAAGGCTTGGCGCTTAACTGTGTGTTCAATATATTTCAATATAAAAAAAACATTTTGAAAATGTATTGTTTTTAAAAACAAGCACTACATTTATTTGAATGTGTTGCAAGCAGGTTCGCATTTATTAAAAAATTTGTGATGGCTTGGCGTAATTTTTATTTTATTTTAATGATAGCATCAATTTTTAGCGTATTTTAAGAATGTATACAAGTATCTAAACAAGGGCTGTAAGCTGATTAATAATAAAAGAAAATTTTTGTGTAAAAGAATTGTATAAAATCTTAAGAATACGCCAGATAAAGGCTATAAAATAGCGGAGGGCGCCAATCATCTCGAAACATCCTTGCTATGGGACCAAGCTCGCCATTACTCCAGGGAGGTACAGTGCAGTGCCAACTACATTTTGAACACTACCTATAGGCCTCTGTCACGATCAAACCAATCGACTCATCGAATATCAACCATGACAGAAGTCTTCCTCGCTAAATGCTAAATGAAAACATTAAAGGACGGGAGCCGCTCACAAAATGTTGTAGAACCTTAGATTCCACCCCGCCGTGTAGGGGTAGACAAAATATTGTAATAATATTTTAGGAAATAACAGGGCTGTCGATACGGCGCGGCGCGGGGCGGCGCGGGCAGGGTACATCTCGGCGCTAACCTCGCTCCTAATAAGATTATAAAGCATTATTTCATAGTACTGATAAGATCAAAAGCGCTCTTACGGCTGAAGCTCCCCTTAACCCCGCTACTTCTTAAGGCTTTCCATCGGATCGTTTTTACCGAAGAAAAGTTGTGGAAAACAACCGGTTGTTGGAACAAAACGTTTTTTAAAATTGAATTAAATGTGAAACCTCTTTGCACAATAGTAGCATCTATTTTATACGTAAAAACATTTATATAATACGTAGGAAATCTACAATTATACAATTTATCATTAATTTTGTTTAAGTATATAAATTTAGTTATCCAATCGGTTCCGCAGACAATCGTTTTCTGAGTCAGTATGATCAAAAAGCCCATCAAAAATATATAATTATTACCTTTTGTTTGAAATATTTAATCATACAAAAAATAATTCTAGTTCATGACTGTGTTAATATAAAAATATGTTTAATATTATGAAAATATGTTAAATATTGGAAGTTATTAGAAATATTTTAGAAGATGACAGTTGGTGAAATTTAGTTGGTTATTTATGATATTTTAATTACTTAAACTTGTGTATGCTTTTTTTCGAACTACTTCATATTATGATAAATTTAATAATGAATCTAAAATATCTCTTTATTTCATATGAGGAGTATCGAAAAAAATCTCCGCTTTGCAATTGACGAAATACAAGATATTCTTAAATAATTTTATAACCATATATAAGATATACAATTTAAAATGTTGCTTTTGATAATATTCTTATAAAACGTACAAACATGTTTTTAGAAGCAGCTATCAATTGTAAAACCGCCATCGTTTGCCAAATAATTTTTAATTATTAATTATTGTTAATTAAATTATAAGTCACGAAGTTAAGTTTCTATACTTCCCATACATAACTTTAAATATTAAGTACATATTAGGTCCTTACATATGAAATTGGCGTTTTGCTGTACTGGCAAATTTGATCTCAAATATCTTCTCTTTGGTTAGGAATTCCAAATCCAAATTTATACAGCTATTTACTCATGTATTTGTGTTTTGAAAATTATAATTCATTTGTTTTTTCCTCAATTGTTTTTTTCTTTGCGTCAATCAGTTTACAAAATGAAAAACTTGAAATATCGCGTTATTTACGAGTACGAGTTCCACCGTGGCACCAGTGCTGCAGAAACGGCTCGAAGGATTAATGATGTGTATGGCGACGGTGCCGCCAAAGAAAACACAGTGCGTTTTTGGTTCCAACGTTTCCGTTCTGAAAATTTCGACCTGCAGAACAAGCCCCGTGGACGGCCGGAGACCAAAGTTGATAATGAAGAATTGAAAACTATTGTGGAAGCGGATCCATCGCAAATCACATCCGAGTTAGCTACAGGCTGCGGTGTTAGTGATAAAACTGTTTTAATCCACTTGAAGCAAATTGGTAACGTGAAAAAGCTTGAAAGGTGGGTACCTCACAAATTGAGTGAAGCAAATCAACAAACGCGCATTGACTGCTGCGTTGCATTACTCAACCGGCACAATAATGAAGGGATTTTAAATCGAATCATTACCTGTGATAAAAAGTGGATCCTGTACGATAATCGGAAGCGCTCATCGCAATGGCTGAACCCTGCCGAACCAGCCAAACCATGCCCCAAGCGAAAATTGACTCCAAAAAAGTTACTTGTGAGCGTTTGGTGGACTAGTGCTGGTGTCGTTCACTACAGCTTTCTTAAATCTGGCCAGACGATTACGGCAGATGTCTATTGTCAGCAACTGCAAACCATGATGGAAAAGCTAGCTGCTAAACAACCGAGGCTGGTTAATCGCTCTAGGCCACTGCTGCTTCATGATAACGCTAGACCACACACTGCACAACAGACGGCTACCAAATTAGAGGAGCTTCAATTGGAATGTCTAAGACATCCACCGTACTCTCCGGACCTTGCCCCAACAGATTACCATTTTTTTTCGAAATTTGGATAACTTCTTGCAAAGGAAAAAATTCAACTCCGATGGGGCAGTCCAAACCGCCTTCAAAGATTTTATTGATTCCTGTCCGAATGGTTTTTTTAGTAAAGGGATCGTTGAACTACCTATGAGATGGCAAAAGTGCATAGATAGCAATGGTACATACTTTGATTAAGTAAATATATTATAATAAAAAAAAAATCGGCTTTATGTTCCTTCCATACTAAACGCCAATTTCATATGTAAGGACCTAATATATATGAACAACAATTCCAATCGCAACATCAATTTGTCGGGCACATCATGCATCAAAGTGAAAACCTAGAAAAGGGTGATTATCTCGGACGAAGCAGACCTGGACGAGTGTCACAACAGTGAATAGATGCGCAGGAGAGACCCTAGAATGTTATAAGGGTGAACCAATACCAAGGAGGTGCATTGCCAGTCGTATCTCCTCTGATTAAGGACACTACATAAATGACAATACTGATGAACGAAGACATTTAAGTCCGTACGCAAACAATTCAAATGACATAAATTAACACGTTGAGTTCGATGGTCAAGCAGGAGAATTAACAAATATAGCTAACAAATCTGTGAATTCATTTCTTAAATTTTTTCTTAAACTCTAACCAAACTGGTATTCTGAATACACGTATATGCTTCAAGTGACGAGTTTCAAAATGTTTTTAATTACATATATGTGTTTAAAACGGGCTTTAAATGAATGCGTCTCATTACATTACAAATTGCAAAAATCGACCTTCAATTTCGAAATAAAAAACCTCACCTGTTAAGAAGCGTACTTCTATTACCATTACCTATAAAACTATTACATCTAAATACGTCACGATAAATGAAAACTTCAGTGTTATATGATAACAAATAAAACGTAATTGTTGTTTCAGCAAACGGTGGACGGAGAGTTATGCGAAACCTTACATCCTGGACATGTTTAGTTATTCTAAATTAAATGGTACCGAATACCTGTGAATTACTCCTGTATGTTCCTGGTAACTATCTAATATGACAAGAACACAGGTTGTTATATAATAGGACCAACATATGTTATTGAACTGTTACAATAGTAAAGTAATTTAAATAAACATTACCTAGTGTGTATATCTAGAATAAATTAAATTTTTATATTTTTTCTAATTATCATAAACTAGCTTTAACCCAGCAAAGACGCGAACCAATGTTCCATCATTTTTGACGGGTTACAGCAAGTATATATAATTTTGACAATTGTAAAATTGGAATATAAAGATATGTGTGAAATGTAGGTATACATGGAATATTCAAATAAAAGTTAAATTTAAGAATCATCTCGTTAATGAATACAATAAAACAATAGTTGATCGATTGTAAATAAGTATTAATAAAATAATCTTCTGTCATGTTTTTCTTATAAGGTATTCCTTATAAAACCCTTAAAATATTAAGTATAACCCCTTTGGAAAACTTTGGCCAAAGACACTTTAGAGGGGGATGGTAAATCCTAAACTGGGGGTGAGTCGCACTTAAAAGGTTGATTTATTTGCTTTGGTATTAATAATAATAATAAATGGCACTTAAGAATGGAAGTTTTTATCCTTCAATTGATTTTCGCGAGGGGGTTGATAAATATCTAGAAACTGAACTCTTCCAACATTGCTCTTCAAACTTTTGAGGGCAAATTTTAGGGCAAATCCACCTGGAATTTATGAGAAAATTCTCAAGGATTGACAAATGACTATTTTAGCTTTAAAAATATACAGAGAATTCAGTATACTACATAAGTTATAAGACTTTTCAAATATTTCAATAATAATCAATACACAATGATAAGTTAATAATATTTAAATTATTTTTTGTCAAATTTTATGCGCTACACATGTAGGCCAGTCATTTTACCAAAAAATAAATTATTAAACTTCAAATGAGCTAAACATAAAATTATGTATAATATACTAATATAGGTATCTACCATGAAATTAAAGAATAGATTTTTCTTCTTAATTTCTCATGTATTTCAACAATAACAAAATTATGATTTTTTTTTTATGTATTTTAAAATATAAATTAACATAAGTAGTGCGGTTAAAGTAATTGTTTGTTGCATTGCAGATGGCAGTGTGATTTCAAGTATAGGGTAGTTATACTTGTCACGGATTAGATTTTTATTAGATAGAAGGTCAAAAAATAGATGTAAATTTATTATTTCATAGGTAAGTTTGTAGAACTCCATAATCACACATATGGAAATAAAAACAATTGTTTTTTAGGTTCTAATCCCCGCATTTGAAAAATTATCATAAGCGCTCAAACATATTTGTTATTAAGAATAATGCTGTCAGGAATCCACGCGTTTGAAAATTATCATTAGTGCACAAACATAATTTGTTACCAAGAATATCACATTTATATCAAGTTGTAAATCTATTCTCATCCTTATATGTATTACTTGTCGTTAGTGTTTGAACAGGATTGTTATTTAGAGACCTTAATTAATACTTAAAATTATATAGCATCTCTTTCTAATACTTTTAATATAAATACAAATTGTTGAATGTAAAATATTAAGATGGATAATGCCGTCACAAGGCGAAACACGTCTCAAAAAATTAAAAAGGTAAAACTTAAAAAAAAAAAGATTTATTTCTATATGCAAATTGTCTGACATGATGTCTGGCATGTAAAACGGAATTTAGAATGTAGTCGAGAAATCTATATCGATTCGTTCTCTGCAGTGTATTGTACTGCTATAGTATCGTAACGAAATGGCAAAAGGTTTTACGTACAGAATCCACCGTAATATATCAATGACGACAATACCATCGACTCCTACAAAAGCCTAAAAGCGACGAGAACCTTCTCCTGAACACAAGAAAAATCATGGAGGTTCGATAATCTAATTTTTGGATATAAATAGTGCGGATCTAGGCCGACACCTGAATTGTCATGTTTGACAGTTCATTCCGTGCGAAATTGGCAGCGAAACATGCGCAAAACGACGGCCAGTCGTGAATCGCGAAGCGATAAATAAAGAAAATAATCTAGCGAAGTACTTAATTGACATTGAAAATAAATGCGATAAATAATACGAGCAAAAATTGTATGGAATATTCTAGTGAATGTTAAATTCGTTTACCAAGCGATAATAAAATACAGCGAAATAGTATAATTTTAAGACTAGCGTTAAGATAAATTCGTTTTAAGTGATTTTGTACATTAAATAATTAATTAAGAAATCGCTAATTAAATTCCTGTGTTTTCATTCATTCCTATCTAGCCACGACACGTGATAGAGTTTTCTTCTCTTGTATTCATACATGATCTGCAGTCACGGTATTGATTCATACATTATTTTTTATTGTATTTCTTGGGTATATCTTACTAGTACTGGCCTAAATACCTATCGATTGTATGACAGTGAATAGCGTTAACGTAGTTTTGCCGAAAATAATAATTAGTACTCGACTTTTTTACTGATTGAAAATAATGTAAAAAATGTGAGATGAGAACCATTGTCAGATTAATATTCCTGCAATTGATGCGATTAATAATTAATGCAACAAGGCTCGAACCCCAAATAAGTAGAATGTACTAAAAATATGGGAGCATTAATTAATTCCTAAAACGGTTTCAAGTGGTGGGGTCGCAGTGCAATCCCTACAAAAACAATCTTTGATAGGTAAATCAAGATGCAAATGTAATGCAGAAGAACAAACAAAAATGGTGTGCACTCTCTGCACTGCAAGAATAAACGCCGCTTAAGCTGAGAAAACAATGAGCAACCCGCTAATAAGGGTTAAATAATATAAAGTACGGGGAGGCGCCCCCGCTAAATACACCGCAGGACCGAGACGCTGCACAATGCTACCCTTCTCACTAGCCTGCTTCCACCCTACCACGTTCCCAGCGAAGGATCTGCGGAACAAACGTCTGATCCCATCACGTCTTGGTGAAACAATACTACGTTTGTGCATTACACCGCGAGCGCAGGTGATTCGCGCTGCAGGAGCACACAGACGTGAAATTCTAAGACGTCACCGCGTACTGTGTTCTGTACAGATTCACAGCATTTTATTAGGATGCTAATCGCGTGTTTATGGTTTAATTCTTGAATATCCTGAATTTTTTGTAGAGAGGCTAATAAATCAGGAATCTATCGAGCCTGTCCCATTTTTGAAAAAAAATCCAAATGCTTCAAAAATTCAATGGATATGATTCCATAAATGTAAAGCGAAATGTGGATTTATTTATTATACTTCTTATAGAATCGGTGTCAATTTAGTAAAATTTAATAATGATCTTTGTTTAGGATGATTTTGCATAATAAATAACGCAATAACAGACATTCACCTACTTTTCATCTCCCCTTTTGTAAGACCAACTCAAAACAAAACTCCTTTATGTACAGATCCACAAATTCATTTAACACAAACTATCACCACATTGACATTTTCAACGCAACAATAAGAAACATAAAACAAACAATATCTACACTACCGCACCCAAACTAATTTGTACATTATATCTTCCCTTCTACTCCCGTCCCACATTCCCCTCCACCCTCTCCATTCGCTATTAATGTATGTTAAAGTAAATTTTAAATTCAGTGGAAAATTTTTAAGATTGTTTTGCTGTTAACTTTTCCCAGAAGAAAATAAATAAATAAATAAACACACAAATACACACACTCACACAAACTCACTATTGGACATGTTTTTTCTTATTTTTTATCGATTGTATATATGTGTTTTCTTGTAATTGGCCCAAAACTCTGTACATCAATTATTGTTTTTTTCAAGATTGATTAATTATATGGCTGTAAGAAAACCAATAAATGAAAATAAAATAAAAAATAAATACTGTTATAACTCTAATTTGAATTTTTTAACACTGCTCGAGTTTTGAGAGAACCAGTACCTCTCATTGATAGGTGAAGATATGAATATATAATATATATAGTTAAAAATTTATTTAATTAATTTAAATTAAAATTAATATAAACACCTATATATTTTATAGATTCGTCGATGAGAGCTACTGATTCTCTCTAAACTCGAGCACCTGGTGTTATTAAACTCTGTTTATTTCTTATATTTTATAGAAATAAACTTTGTTTACACCACTTTTTTGTTGAAAAAAGTTTTTCATCAAAAAACACACTTTTCTGTTTATTTCGCTAAATTATCCCAAACGAAGTGTTCATTTATTTTAATCTTCTTCAATTATAGGTAAATAACTTTATTGTAATAACTTTATTTATAATAAAAAAAAGAAAAACACTTTGTATATAACCATTATATATTGAATTATCCAAGTTTCGGGGATAATAGCCCCTTCATTAGGATATAACCTATACTTATAAAGTATCTGTATACGTTATATCCCGATGAAGGGACCATTGACCCAGAAACGTGTTGATAATTCAATATTTAGTGGTTTTATACCATTTTATAATTATTATTAATTTATATTATTCTTTGGAAGTGACAGCATCGATGCCTATACCATTCTTACATGACTATAAATAAAAATAATTGTGAATCCATTTTTAAAAGTATAATTTAATATTTGAATTCGTATGTAAAAATAATTTAATTCAATAAAGTTTACAGGATATTCAGCCAGGGTAACTTTGTCATTTCATACATTAACTGAACAGTTACAGCAAAAATAAAGATTGCATGTATATTTTTGAACACGTTTAAGCGCAAAAACATAATGTAAAATGATATGTATTTATGTACGTAGATATCTTCTTTAAGCCGAAGAATGATTTTTTAAATTTATAATATAATATTAATACAGATAAATTATACAATAAAACTTCTACAAAATATTAATTTGGTTTAAAAGTTTAAATTATTTATACATGCATACATATACGGAAATAAATAGCAAATCATGACCGTGATCACTCGAGCATTTTCCACCTACAAACGATCCAAGCGTACATGTACTCCTCCATTTTGTTTAGAGGCTTTAATGAGCAGGTAGGTTAGGGGGAGGGTTGTAGCTGCTGATGGTAACATTTCATTATTGTTACACGACCAAGACTGGCTGAGATGCGGATGCTGTGAGGCATTGTCCCGTCAGCACGTGACACGAGTTAAGATAAGCGTGTATTACAACGCACGATTGTATCAAATAAATCCTCTGAACCCATTCATTGGAACATTGTCAAAACTTTGCTTTGATTCGCTCCTCGCAAACCGAAATTAATATGAGATATTTTGTATTCATTAAGCAAAAATCTTTGTGCAGTCGGGAGTTAACCCCGTCTCAACAAAACAATGTATTGTACTTTTGTACATGTATTGTGCGAACTGTGCCGCATGTTTCTCGCAACATCTGTTAATCGTGTTATAAGGATAGGACCCTTCTGTATAAAGGATGATCAAAAAGATGACTGTAATAATTAATACATTATAAAATAAATAAATAAACAATTATATATTATTATGTAAAAGCAGAACCACAAAAAAGATTCTCACTATTTGAAAATAAAAGGAATATAGGTAATTTTAAATAATAAACATTCAGAATTAAATTTATAAGATTTATGATGTATGATTTTAAGAGCTAAAGTGTACGATTCTGGATAATTTAAGAATTTCCTTAGGACATTTCTCATAAAATACTAACTAATAAATAATTAAAATAATTATGAAAAGCGACGTATTCAATTATTTTTATTATTATCTGGTCCAAACTTTAACACATTTGAAATTATTTCAAAACTAAAATTAATTATTTATCAACAACATTAATAATAATTACTGGAATCTAGGGTATATTTTTCCCCTCTCATGATGTGACCAAAATACGACATTAATATACACCCTCAACATTAAAGTTTATATTTTCGTTATAAATGAAACTGTTAAACTCGATAAACGTTTCAAATAAAACTCATTTACTAGGTATCATTACTAGCTGCGAAGTATATCTATACTAGTCACGAGAAAAGACCACAGATGCCTCTAGCATAGTCTAATCAAATATGCGGATGTTCCCAGATTTGGAATATATATCGAACGTTAAAATTTTTGATAATGTGTGGATGCTCTTTGGATAGAATTGGTGAACGTTGCATTGTGTAAAGTGATCACTTAAGCCAGCTCATGGCTCATCGTGTAAAAGACTTCCACACATGTTTCTCATATATGTAAATAGATTCTTCTCTGTGAGACTTCTACAATTCATCGTAATTATGTACATTTTACTTTACTGTATGATCAGGTTACGTTATGTTATTTCATGTTTATAAAAAGTCCATGTAGAAGATGGAACAAACCTATTTAAAAATGGGAAAAAATATGGAAGTATGAAAAATCTACCTCATCCAGCGGACAGCCGGTTGACAGCAGCAGCGCGTGTCCGTGAAGCAGCAGAAGACGCAGTAATTTGTCTCTCATATCTTGGGTGAGCGGGGTCCTGGGCCTCAGGAGCTGGATCCTCAGGGTGGCCAGAGCCGTCAGCTCGCCCAGAACTTCCCCCACGGTGGCCAGGGGAGAGGAGCACACCAGCTCCAGGGGGAGAGGCTTCCAGTTTTTTATCACCACGCACCCTAGGACAGAGAACACATCAGTGTTATATAAATAGTGCAGACATTATTACGGGGTTTTTAAATATAACTTTGGCATTGCCAATTCATGTAATATATATTACGAATATTTATTGATGCACTTGTAGTGATAAGTAGGCGGTCTAGTGGCAAATAGAGCAGATACTCAGAAAATCGCAGAATCTCGGGCATTGTAATTGTAATTTGCCGAAGAAATATACTTGCGTATGCCTCATTTCAGTTTATTTATTTGCAAGAATATGATTGCACACTAGACAACTTTTCTTGTAAGAAGTTGAAAATTAAAAGGCTTAGTTGAAGTAAAATAAAATCTTAAGGTAAGGTATGGTCTGGAGATAAAGAAACTATATTAAGCACCTCTTCGACGCTGGTTTTGAACTAGGTCTGTATAAGTTCACTCTCTGGAGCTTGATCTTACTGGTGAATATTACTATAAATTAAGCATAGGAATTCCATGGAATGGTAAATAAAGTTAGCCGAAATACAAGAGTAAGACCTACCTTTGGCAATAGGCGCGCAGTCCTGAGGATATCCCAGCCGGACGAGGGCGGCGGGCACCAGGTCCCTGAAGGCTGTGGCAGCAGGGATGATGACGTAGCTGTCGGCCTCCACCGTGGGGCGGCGCGCCGGGGCCGGCCCGGGGAGCGAGCCTGCCGTCTCCAGAGCCTCCAGCGAGGACACCCCCTCCACCACGCAGTGGACCGGAAGAGATTTGGCTACAACAAATTAAGAAGAAGTTAGATTAAGATTTTGTGGTTAGACAAATCCACTATACCGTGACTTACATTTTGTGTAAGGTGTATGAAAGTGAAAGAATGCCAACACTGCTACATGAGGGGCATAAAAGCTAAGACAGCAATATACAAAAAATTAAAAAATATTTTGAATGCAGTCACCGAGAATTACTAATTTAAAATGTGCTGAATTCTAGATTTTATGTATCCATCCCTTCCAATATCATGTTTCCAATAAAATTTATAGTCTATGTTTCCTATTAATTCTCAAATTCAGTACTTGTAAATTAGTAATCCTTGATGACTGCATTAAATTTTTTTTGGATATTGCTGTTTTTGCTTTTATATCCTTTTATGTTTTTGTTTTATGATCCTGTAAATTACCGTCAAATTTCTATCTATTATGATAAATAAACCTTAGTATTTTAGTGAAATATCTTTTTAATAAACACAATTTATAGAATTATTTATTAGGATTCGTTGTTAATCTGTTTTTATACAGAAAGATATTGATTTAAAATTTTATCTTGTTTCATTACTGTTACTGGTGTGAATTGATACGATTTATATCAAAAAGTCCGATAACTTAAAAATGGTTCAGATTTCGTATATAAAGCATATTTTCAAGGAATTGGAGAATGATATAGTCTGTCTTCTTTATCGAAGGTGGCCAAAATTTGGAAGAACCAGTCCATACCGAGAAATATGAAAGTCCGATTGGTTAAAGCCCTGGTAGGAATCAAAAGACCCTGGGAGTGAAAATAAAGAAATATGCGAGACGAAGGAATGTCTAAAATATTGAAGAGCTCCGTACTAAAGAAAAGCTTTCCACAATATGCAGGAAATAATCATTTTGTTGTACTTTGGACATGTTGCTAGAAGAGAGTGAGACAACGTGGTGAAGTTGATGGTTTCCGAGTATGTACAAGAAGCGGTCGATCTCCAATAAGATGTACAGAACGATATGACCATGATCTCTCTTAATATGCACATGTTGCTAGAAGAGAGTGAGACAACGTGGTGAAGTTGATGGTTTCCGAGTATGTACAAGAAGCGGTCGATCTCCAATAAGATGTACAGAACGATATGACCATGATCTCTCTTAATATGCACATGTTGCTAGAAGAGAGTGAGACAACGTGGTGAAGTTGATGGTTTCCGAGTATGTACGAGAAGTGGTCGATCTCCAATAAGATGTACAGAAAGATATGACCATGATCTCTCTTAATATGGCTCACGACCGCGAAGTGTTAAGAAAAACAGTTACACGATGTTCAATCATGAACTCATCGCCTAAGAGAATACTTTAAAATATTGTCTCAGTTTTAAATTTTCATTTATTAACATATATAGTTATATATTCATTTTCGATTTCATATCAAATTTATATAAACCTTGAAAAAAGCGATAAAAGAACATACATACAAATATTCTGGTATGTCAGTTTTCTGTATCACTGAGAGTAGGTATTAAAGTGAAACAAATCAATGGAAATTAATCCCACTAATTAAAAATCACAAAGTGCCGTCTTAAATAACAAAATAGCAAATGAATGCGCCAGACAAAATTAATGCATTCACAAAGGAAGTCTTTGATAGCAGACCCCATTCTTTGTTCTTGCAGGGGAAGCAAGATTTCTTCTTTTTAACAGTTTTAAAATAAAAATCTTTGTTTTGTATTGTATGGCTTTCCGAGTTTTGTAAGAAAATAAAGACCGCCTCTAAGTCGCGCACCGTGAAAGAGTTTATTTTGCATTATTATATTACACAGAGTATTATTCCAAGTTACCTCGGGGTAGTTTGCATCTTATTGCGAAGCTCAAACATACGTGCTGCTATTTTCATTTTTTAACAAAAAATATAATTTACACTTCGTTACTAAAATGTTAATATTAATACATAAATACGACATTTGCCATTTTAAAGGAGAGTCATTTTAAATAGGTCGAAAGTATGCTTTCAAATTGAGCTATTTCCATTTTTTTTAATTCTCTTCCAATTAGAAACCACATAAGAACCTATTGAGATTTAGTAATTTTATTGTATTAAAACAATTATCAACAGGTTTGGATGCAGTTTTCGAAAACATTTAGGGATTGTAATAAAGTTTATAAAAAAATATATTCCGGTCATGTCAAACATGTATAGGTATGTACGACAATATAATACATTTATTAACATTTTTGAAAAATCTATTAAATGTAAATATTTCAAAAAAAGTTAATCCTGGTTAAACTTGTACCAAACTATAAATATTATTAAAAATCATATTAATAATCATTTTAATAGACTTTTTTCACGTCTAATTTGCTTTTTTTCACAGTAGACTAGTGGTGCGTACCCTAGTTGTGTTGCTGGAGGCCGGGGTTTTATTCCCCGTCAGAATTTTTTTTAATTTTAATTCTATTTATCTAATTGAATTTAAGAATATTTATCCGAACAAGAAAAATATATTTTCGGGTCTTTGATATCATGAAGTTTCTGAGATATATAAAATATTAAGTTCAATGTAATAATTCATTGGATTTTTTGGACAATATCATTTAATTATTCATTTTATTTTGTAAAATTAATTAGGAACCTACATACTTACTAAATACAAGAACTGACATTATGAAGATGATTATAAAATAATGGAATAATTTTAACATTTTTGAAAATAATAATACGCGTGCATTATTTGCAATTATTTGAATTAATTTTTAAAATTCAATTTTAATCCGCAAACCATCATTAATCTTATTTTAAAAATATATATGAAAGTTAATTGCAGTGTCTCACTCATAGAACAGGTTATGAAATTTAAGTACCTTGGGGTGGAGATATCTAGCTACAACGATCTGTATAACGAAGTTAAAGAGCAGACAAACAAAGTAGCGGTTATTTGAGGATATTTAAGAGACACTGTATGGGCCAATAAGCATATGCTTGTAGAAACCAATGTCAGAATATACAAAACATGCATAAGACCTATCATGACATACGGTATCGAAGCAAGAGCGGACACGGTGAGAACTAAACACCTCCTCAGAACTACCGAGAAGAAGACTCTAAGACCCATTGCGGGCAAGACCCTCAGAGACAGAGTACCCAATGCGAAAATCCGCAGAACCTGCGACATACAAGACATTGAAAGATGGAATAGGGAGAAAAGGCGTTTAGGGACCATGTAGAGAGAATGGAGCAGACGAGACTTCCCAGAGCTGTCATTCGCGGAATTCCAGAGGGGCGCCTACCACTAGGGAGACCAACAAAAAGATGGAGAAAGAGCTGGACGTCCTCGCCACAAGACCAGGACTGACCTGTTAGCACAGCTGGAGTAGCTAAAGTAGCTAAATGGAGGCGATCCGCTGCTTGATGCATTCAATGCTATCATTAAATACATCGACATGATCGCACAGTTCATTTAGGAGTTGCACATTACGCGTTATTTTTTTCTTACGTTCTACATTTTGGGACATGAAATAGCGCGTGACCTCGATTTCGCAAATAATTGTTTGGTACAAACAGGGCATAATTCTCTAGCAGGTTCGGGGCGTCAATTTTATTTCTTAAAATTTTAACCCCCAACATGACTAGACCCTCCTGTCTGCGCGACTCGAGGCTGCGGTAGTTGCATTTCCTCAACAGTACTTCATGGTTCATGAATGTAGGATGTTCTCCTGTTCTGCGCACGTATAAAAAGCGCAAGAATTTCTTTTGAATCTGCTCAATCATGTCGATGTATTTCCTTTGGTGTGGGCTTCACAGTCTCCACACTGTCAATCCATATTCCAATTTTGAACGAATGATGAAATTGTACAATTGCTCGATGCACTTTTCATTCGAAAATCCTTTTGATCAAGGATCTAACAAAATAAGAAGAAGAAGAAGAAGAAGAATCGCAGTAGAGTGTATTAATATTGTAATAATTGATATGTAATAGTAATAATTAATAGTAATAAGTAATAGATGATATATTTACAAAATATATAACATATTACGAACGTTTCTTTGAAAATCTTCAATGTACAGTTTAACCCCAGCACGACGCATATTTAATTATGTACGGCTTTAATTAAGCATCCTTTGGTCCGAATCCAGGTCCGGCGCTCGTAAATCCCACAAGTTTGGCAAAGTAAAACGGTCTTTGGCCCACAATACACACCCCGCCCGCCGCCGGGGGTGGGGGCTCAGGTTAACACCTCCGGTTTAATATCGGCCGTGGATTAGTTGGGCTTTGGCCGGCCGGTCAGTTGCACCCCGAATATCACCCCTAAGGACTCGTCTGACCGGACAAGACTGTGTCGCGCAATGACGTCACATATTTCGCTTCCTTCAGTAATTTTAAATATTCACTATATAATGCTAAGGGTATTATTATAAAAATGTATGGCCCATTCAAAAAGGCAATATTCTAATTTTAAATTTCGCCTAGGTCCTCAAATACTATTGAAACAATTTTTTTTGCCAAAAAATACAGTATAATTTTAATTTCTCGATTTCATTTTAATATTATCTGTATAATTCTCTCATTCATTCATCCTCATCCTCTTGTCCTAGTAGGATCAGGGGCCCAAAGACTCGACAAGGTGTTTCCGTGTCCCCTATCTTGCGCTGCTTCTGCATGAGTCATCCAGTCAAGAGCCATTCTGTTTTCGTACACATTTTTTCGTTGCCTCTTCCAGCTTAATGTGGGGCGACCCACCGATCGTCTTCCTTCCGGGGTTTCCAGGAGGATTCTTCTTGGTATTCGTTCTTCTGGCATTCTTAGCACGTGTCCAAGCCACGTCAATTGTGAATGTGTAGCAGTAGGGGTTCCATGCCGAGTGTGTGCCTTATGTCGGCACTTCTCACTCTGTACATAAATGTGTTTCCCGCTACCCTCCGCAGAAATATGAAATCATTTCGGCAGCCTGGATCCTGGATTGCTTCACTCTCTCCGTCAGGATGCAAATTTGATAGCCATAATTCTATTCATAATATAATTTTAATATTCTCGTTTTTAATTTCGCCTTGCTCTTAAATTATTTTTTCAAAAAATAAAATAATCGTTTCTCCTCTTCCTAAATATATATATATATATATAATTATATTGTATATAATAATAGACATGGTTTTTTTCCTACGTTACAACAATACTCGTATCTTGAAAAGTATATAACGCAGGTTGAAATCAATGCATTGAGGACGAATGTAAATTTTTTTAGAGTGCATCAGTTGTCATTTTATTGTGTTCATTTATGGGTATTGTAATATCTTTTAAGATACTTTGTTTTTATATTTAAATTCATGACGGCATTTGAAACTGAAAAGTAGTGATAGTTCTTGTAATAAGATCACAAAGAAATTTTCACTCTACCAAAACATATATTTACAATTTATATTTGATCTTAACCAACCTTGACGGTTTTTAGAGAGGATAATTAATTTGCTTACATGGACAAATATAAATATGTTTAATAATTAAGGTAAAACTAACATGTTTATTTTTTTGTTTGTTAAAATAGAAAAAATGAATGAAGGGGATATTGCATAGTGTGTATGTATATAGAAAATATAGTTTTGACTTGGTTCTAAATATTCTACGTAAGGACGGGTCCCTTGGCGTCTTCCTGCGGGAGTCTACCTAGGAAGTTTAATCCTGAGCCTGCCCTGGTAATACTACAAACTCTCGCCGGACAGGACTCGGCCCACTAATACCACGGACATATTCATAAAGGATTTAGGCAGTATTAGCTGGACCCGGGGAGGTGGAGGGGAGTATCGGAAATCTATTTATCTGACCAGGAGGGCGGCTAAGAAGACGGACCACAGGATTATAACTAGAAATTGTATTTTTAATTAATTAAATATATTTGTTAATTTTTTTATAAGTTATTCGTAATATTAAGTTTTGTAGTTTTATTGATGACTTTTTATTATAATAATATAATCATCTCACTATACGTGCTATATTAGTCTATATAATATCGTTATATGTTAAAAATTAAGTAAACATATTTCGCACACTTTTGTGTAAGTTTTTATTAGTCCTACTAAAAAGCAAATTAATATAACTGCGAGGCCATTATTATTGACCACTAATAAATTCTCTGGACTCTAATTCTAATTAGAATAAAATAACACATTAATGCTTAACAAATATTGGGTTTTTTGAATTTGCCGATAATCTAATTAATTTTGATCGTACATTTGATAATAATACAGGGACACAAATTTTAAACAAAAACTGAATAGGTTTGTGCCTCAATCGGGATGCATTAGAAATAAATAAAATTATCAATAACAATAGTCAAATAATAAATAAACAAATAAATTTATCTAATAGTCAGATTTTAAAGTTGTTCCTTCTCTCTTCACTTAACTCCTCCACTTTCTGTCCCACCCTAATTTTCTTTCTCTATGTAAAAGTCTGTACTTAGATTAACCTATATTATATTGCCCTGATGAAGTTTGAGACCAACCGAAACTAGTATAAATATATAGTAAAATAAGCGGTTTATAACTAAAGATTTAATTTTTTTTCAAATTTTAAATAAAGCAAACAAATAAGTCTTAGTATATATGTTAGTTTCAAAATCACCATTCAGTATTGCTACTATATTTTTTAAAAGTCTTAATCTTTAGTATATTTGATTTTTATTTTACCGTTCAATGTCAACCCTGTTTCTCAAGGGTAAGAATGGCCCTGTTAGCGGACATATTGTAATTCTAACGGCGTGATTAAATATTTCGGCCAGTTAACCGGACGCTAACGGACCGTTAGGGGTGGCGGTCGTGGTGGGGTGGGGGGTGAACAATAGTTTGGCCCTCCTCAGGGATTGAACCTGGATTTAATTTGGTCACCGAAAGGAGATTTGGTTATGCGGATATTAGCCAGCGTACCTGTATTGTTATAATATTAAATTGTAAATAGTTTTACCATAAATTAGAAAGGTTGCTACTGTATCCTCCTTTCAATTTTCAATGCAGTTTACAATGTATTTAAGTAAAATGTAGATAAACCCTATCTACAACATTTTATGTGTAACTTATCTTAAATAATGTTCGAATTCATTAAATTTATTAGAGATTTTTTTTAAACAGAGCTGCCATACAAGAAGTACTGTGGTATAAATATTCTTAAAATTTTCAAATTAAGCTAAATGCTTCTGCTATGAAAATATGACTAATTTGGTGGTCTTCTGCAACGACAACAATAACAACAATGAATTAAATAAAGAAGACATTGTTAACATATAATTTCAATTAATATATTTATTTTATGTTTTGGAAATTTTTTTTGAAAAGAGAAAAAAATATTACTTTTGAATTGCTGTGATTAAATAAATTACAATATATACCAATTAAATTCAATGATGATAGCATCGTGGTAGAACTACCGACATGTGAACATTAAAATATGACAAGGCGACCTGCTTCCCGTATAATAAGACGTATTAAACTCCAAAGTGGATCGGCAGCATTCTAACAACGCAAAATCTATGTTAGCTTTACAACTATGTATTTATAGGGCCGATAGAAATAAAGAATTCTAAACGTTGGTTTTCTGTGTTTTGTTAAAAAAAATATATTATTTCTGGGTTTATTTTACGCTTTATATATGTGTTTCTAGATACTTATATTTTCAAATGTATTACGCTTTCTTGTTTTATTTATGATACATGTACCTATTTCGCTTTTTAAAGTTTATATTTTAGTTATATGTAAAACTTAACCCCCAGTTAAATCCTCAGTTGTTTCTAATTGTGTTAATATTTTATTTTTAATTATAGATTATGTTATGCGTTTATATGTCAGTAGTACGTTACACCACAGACGTTCATTTTAAAAACTTCATTGTTGTGGACTTCATTTATATTGCATTGTTAACGCACTATTTTTATTAACTTAAGTATTTGGATGCTACGATGGGTAGTCGTATTGCATTAAATGCTTGTTGAGCATTTGTAAGAGTTAATCAATCATTGTTAATTTTTTACCACATCAAATTGTTTGTTACATAAAATATAAAATAAAATTACACAACCGTTCAATATTTCTATGACTTAAAAAAGTATTTTTTAAATAAAATTATAGCATATGCGGACTAATACTACCTTCCAAGGGTAATAGTTAAGAAGCCTGTTAATTAGATTCCTTGATTCCATTGTTAGGTGAGATGCTCTTGTACGTGCATTACTAAAATACTAGATTCACCCTTCTTTGGCTTACGTTGAAATAAATCAGGGATGATACAAATTTAAATAAAATTCTGCAAAGTAATTTATAATCGTTATAGTTCTGTGTCGTAAAATAAACAAATTAAGAAGTAGATCACAACCGAGACAGATATTAATTATGCATATTTAATATAGGGCATCTCTAGGCACGGGCTACTAACTTTTGTATTATTTTTATTTATATATTTATGTTATATTTTTGTTTACTAACGTATTTTTTCTCATCAATTGTACAGTACACAATATTTAAAATAATATTTTGTAAATTTTAAAAAAAATTTTCATTTCTCTCTTAGATATGATGGTTATTTGGTTTGATTTCGTATCTTATTTTCTCTTTCTTTTCACAGCTTATCGATCTAGTGTTAAAATAGACTTACAAGCCTTAAGCCTCGTGTCTTAAGTAGAATTTATATCTGATAAATATACTTTATTTAAATTTCATTCAAGCAGCAATTTGTAAAACATTTGTATAATTTTATTTAAATAAAACAAAACTGTTTTCTCTACAGAAGTGTGACTAGCACTAGTATTAGGAAAAAATTCTTTATAACGATACATCTATACCTATAAAACTAAACTTCTGTCTGTCTGTCTGTTTGTTCTCTATACCGTTTGTCCGATTCGATTCAAATTTTGCATACTTATGCTTTAGGACCCGGCGGGTAACATAGGTGACATTTTTTGCTATTCTTTTACCCCTTCCCCTCCTCTTGATAAATTTTCGATGCAAATCTGTACCGTTTGATCGATCGGACTCGAAATTTGGAAACTTACTCTTTAGAACTCGGCGGGTAACATAGGTGACTTTTCCCTATTCTTATACCCCTTCCACTTCCCCTGATACATTTTCCATGAAAATCTGTGTCGTTTGACCGATCGGACTCAAAATTTGGAAACATATTCTTTAGGACTCGGTGAGTAATGTAGGCGACATTTCCCCCCTGTTCTTTTACCCCTACCCTCCCCCTGATATATTTTCGATAAACATCTGTACCGTTCGACCGATCGGACCTAAAATTTGGAAACTTATTATTTAGGACTTGGCGGGTAACATAGGCGACATTTCCCTCCTATTCTATTACTTCTTCCCCTCTCCCTGATATATTTTCGATGCAAACCTATACCGTTCAAATCGAACCTTTGTTTACCCTCACAAATTTATTTTCAACTTAATCCTTAACCCGCGCAATGCCGGGTAAAAACAGCTAGTATAATATAAAAACATTTTGTAATAGTTAAATATAACTTTTTACTGAATACACTTTTAATGATTTTTTATGATGATTTTTTTATGATGAAAGTTTTAATGATGAAAGAAATTAGAAACAATATATAAAATAAAATTAAAAACTATGCAATAAACTGACCAGTTACATGAAATTTACTCATACAATAGAAACAATAATTGTTATAGCAACGTAGATAGATGCGTATATTTTTTAAAATTATTATGATTTTTAGCTAACAACCTTTTACGTACATATACATATATATATATATATATATATATATGTAACAATTTACTTCTGAAATTATAATTAATTAGAGTCAACAGTGTTTTATCAAAAGAGACAACCCTGTTTGCACTTGCAAATACAAGAAGCTTCGCTCTTACTAACGTCTGTGCCCTCTTTGTATCTTCAGCAAAGCTTCCCTATACCGACAATAACTTTCAAGCATAGACTAAGCGAAGTAGAGATAATAAATGTCTAGAAAGACGAAAGCTGCTTTCGTTCAGTTCAAAGGTTTTGAAAGCAGTCATGTTGGTGAATCATATTATATTCAGAAAGTTATTAATTGCACAAATCCTTATATTTATCTTAATATAAATAAATATTGTTTTTAGAAATCGTCAAAGTATTAAAGTGTATTAAAAAATTAAGCGCACCTTGTATTATTGACACTTAGGACGGCTAGGACCCACGCAGGGTTGATGCTCCTTTGACAATAATTTATTTATTTATTTCAATATATGGCACAGAAGTACCTTTTACATAATAATATATACAAGAAATCCAAAGCAAAAACAGCAAAAAATTACAGAATAGACATAGTACCTATAGATAGTTGTTTAAAGTTATAATAGTAATTTAGAAAAAGGAGATGTGAAATATATACCTACAAGGTTAAACAAATAGGTGTAATAATTTGTTTGTGATTGCATTATGAATTCAGGACGGCAGGGTTTAGAGCTTCTAGTAGCAAATCTTTATATTGTGCTAAACTGGAATTAAAAATATCAGAGATATGCGCATATGTGTTACCTAGCCTGCACGGTCTGGGTACAAGAGAGTTAAAATGTGAATTGGATCTAGTGTTGTCATAGTAAATAGTGTAGGTATTCGTGTAGCTCTTTGTACTATTTAATACTAATTAATACCATTTTGTGCGAAAATTCCAGTATATTCGCCATTATTAAAAATATTCTGCATTACTATGGTGTTTTTGATGATCTTTTAATGTTATTGTAGTTTTAAAAATATATAATTCCAATGTTTTTGTGTGTACTAAACCAAATTCGAATTTGCATACGTATTAAGATGATGATCCAAACGATGAGAGGGCCTGCTCTCGAAACTATAGTAGTAATTAATAACTCATATTGTGTTTGTGTATTACAAAGCTAAAATAAAACATATTTTTTATTAAAATGTTGCATAACGAAGTATCTGCCAAATCTTTCAATAATCCAAATTTTTTTTGATTTTGAGCACGACCAACAAGTTGATTGTTTGATGGTTCTGACGTGATTCCTGATAACCTTACGTGAACCTAGCCCATAACCTAAAAATATTTTATTATTACCTAACCTGAATTCGTCGTACACTTAATTTCTGCATCCATGTTTAAGAATGGCCAAACTTTTCATACGATAATAAAAGAAGGGAAGTGAAAAGCGAATTTAAAAACTAGTAGGTATATTTAGAAATATGTGAAAATAATAATTAAAATTTTTGGGTGTCATATTTCAGGTTTGGTCTTAGTCACGTAAATTAATTATACATTATAACAAAATAATACTCATAAAAAAAACTCATTCACAGTCTTTAAAAATATTCTGTGCTTACAAATTAAGTTTCATCAAATGGGATACTTATTTAAAATAATAAATGTATTTTCTTCCATTACCGAACCAAATTTGCTCCAATGTAAGAGAATTCAAAAACTTTGTTAACATTTTTCGCAACAAAAAATAAAAATGTGACAATTGTGCATGAATTATATTGTCATAATGTAATAAGTAGAGTTTTAAGACTTCCACCAAAAAAACAATCAAGTATATTTTTATAACTGTGTTCTTTGAGAAAAGTTTCTGCTGGTTAAATTATTTTTATAAGGGTGTATTTTTATTAAAAAGTAACACACGACATGCGTAAAAGATGACTTTGTGGTAATTATTTACATAATTGTCAAGAAAACACTTTGTATCAACCATTGTTTTTTAAATTTTAGAAATTAAAAAGTATTTATAGCAAATTAAATACTTAAAATAACCATGTCTTTTTTGCAAATATGTAGTTAGATATTTAATTTATTTTCACGTAAGTTATTTATTATTTTATAGTTATTTAACTCCCATATATTTATTTTGATTTTTGCAATGTCTATATTTCGATTTTAAATTTTTAATATACCTTGTATCCTGATAAAGGGATCATTGGCCCTGAGTCATGATGATAATATAACAAAATTGTGATGATAATTATATAGGAAGATTATTTAAAGATTTAAAATTTAAACCTATATATTCAAGGGCAGAAACGAATAATTTTACTGGCCCATCTCTATGTGGTTGTATTTCGAGTAGCAAGGGCACAAGGGCCTGAAAATCTATAAATACGTACAAACACTATTTTGTTTGATCGTAGGTCTATTTAGTGAACATTTCTTCACCTTGCATGGCGTAGCAGTGACGTAGCACCCTCGTAGGGGGGCGCAGATCTTACAGTACTTTGGGAAATCTTAACGCAAATCCGGCATAAAATTAAATCGTATTAGCGGATGCTCCGGATGTGTGTCGGTGGGGGCGTAGCCCCAGTTGCTAAGGCGGCACTATATCTTAATAATATATTTAAACTTTAATTTGCTAATATAAAGTAATATTTAAAAATATTACAATTTATTAGAATAAAATTTGTCGTACAGTAAAATGGTTAAAATGGCGTAAATAGCAACACATTCTCCCAGGAAAAGAAACTAATTTCTTCGTATCCAGCTATATACCAAATATTTTATTGGATGACACATTTTTCTGATTATCTTTATAGTTAATTCATGTATGTAATTAGTTTTTTCTTCACTTTTTAAATAATACTTTAAGTAAAATAAAATTATAAAGTGAATTATGTTTCCTCTTTCAATATTCAGTATTACTAGTCGGCTCTCAATATGCATTTTTCAATTCATAAATTATGTTATGTTGAAAGCTCTATCTACACTACATGTCTCATTTAAAATCGACGCCTCGATATTAAAATTTAAAGTTGTCATTAATGTAAATACATATATTGATTTAGTATTGTTACGTATACGCTATAAAACGTTGTATTTTATAATAAATGTACAGTATTGATTCATACACAGGGATTGAAGAAAGTAAAACATATGTATAAAAATATTTTAGTGACATTGAAATACTTCTTATTATTCTTCTTCTTTCTGTGCCTTGTCAGGTCCCCCGACTTTGGTTATGCAAAATCCTCTCTGTCCTGCGCTGCCCAGAATAAATCCAGAACCTGGATTGTTTTGGTCCACTCTGACGTTGCGCAGCCAGGACATTTGTCCTTTACCAACTGCCCGTCTTCCTTCTATCTTGCCCTCGAGTATTAGTTATCGTTGTAGTCGTAGTCAAGCATATCGGAGGAGGCAATATTCTTATATATTTCTTATTATGATCAAATTTTCACTGTTTCTGTTTACATATTGATTTTCTTTTATTTCTCACTACTTTCTTTTTTTCTAACAAATTTTTTACCGTATTTTATTACTTACTGTATTTTCTTGTGTCTTTTCTGTATTTATATTTTTAATATTATATCATTTTTAATGTTATTTCTATGTACTGAGATAGTTATGATGTAAAAGTCCGTATCAGAGCGTGTATATTATAAAAAATAAATTAAATTGTGTTATGGAACACTCAGAAAAGAAGATATATATATTTTATTGTAATATTTTAATGTCACAACAAACCACGCGTCCCAATTACTGTAGCGAAATATATAAAAAAAACACCAAAACTTGAGTAAATCACATAGATGTATTGTGACCTCACCAGAAAATGGACTCTGAATGAATGCATTAATTAATGAATGAATGAATGAAAATGCATCCTCGGTATGAGCCAGTTTCATGCAGGCTCACTGGACTACGGGAGCCGCTTTATTGGAAATTTTTTCACGCGATATTTATTTTTACAATCATAATTTTACGTACGTTGTTTGACGTGCCGCCGGTGAAGTTGTACGCCGCTCCGATGAGCTGCCGAGGGTAGGTGTACAGCCCCTACTTAACTAGGGGTAAGTAGTGTGTGAATTAAAACTTTAGACAAACAAGAATTAAGCCGTGTCTACACTCATATATACTTATTCCGAGGATATGGAGGGTTGGCGCTGGTAAAATCTTCGCCCACTGTATTTACGGGTGAAACAATATTTATTTTTGCATTCGTGTCCATAAATTCATTAATTTCACTAGAATTTAGAATTACTTTTTGACAAGTAAATTCATAATAGAAGGAAAAATAATTTTATCAACTGGCACGGAAATTGTGATAATTTACTCGTACTTTTTCGATCATGTTATGCAAAGCAGATAATTAATATATTGTAACAACAGTAGGTATTTTTTTTAAAAATTCGCTTGAAAAATTCATGAGAATCGACATGACAAAAATATAGAATGAGACTAACTTTCAAGAGATGTTATCTCTGAAAATTCTTCTTCAGGTTCAAATATTTAAAATCTCTGTTATATGTGCAATTTAGTGCAATGAAGATCTTTAAAAAATGCCCTAAAATATAATGAAAGGAATAAAACTATCTGTACCTACATAGGATAAAACATAGAAAAAATAAATTATGTGAATTCTAGATATCGTCGCTGTATATATAATAAAGCCAATGTACTGTTTAGTACATTCTGAGATGAACGAATCAATTTGTCAATTTTTCATATAAATAATGGAGATATACTAAAAAAAATATTGCCTTTCATCTGGAAAGTCTGCCAAGTAATTATTTAATATATTTTCAATAAATCTCGTTTGTGCAATTATTTTTTAAAACAGTTTCATTCATATATCTCAGAATATACTAAAACGGCACATAGGATTAATTATATATACAGCGAAGATATGCTAATCTTTTGGAATATATAAATATATTATATGAGAGCATTTGTACGTATTCATTAACGCTCTTTTTAAAGAATAATAAAATAAATAAACAACAATTTTATAAAATATTCAACTGTTCCCTCTTTAGGGTGGTATTTATCTTTATAATTTGTAAATAAGGATATGTCTACTTATTGCAATCTGCCAATTAAAATATAGTATTGTTTTTCAGACCGCCTGTAATAAGCCCGGGCGCTATAAAAACTAGGTGCCGCTTCCACCCCCAACCGGCTCTGGCGGCGGTGGCAGGTACCACCCTTAACAACTGTTTAACATGTTTTAACCCTCTCCGCTATTTGCAGTGGGGATCACGCCGTACCATCGGCGGGAAGAATTGTTAAGAACGGATCGCGCGCAACTTTCTGTAAGAGTTCTCTGTGCATATTTTTGCATTTCACATTCCGGCAGTGGTGAGGCTTACGAAATATCTACAGAACGCTATGGTTCAATTTTCAGGTAGGCAACGCGTGTAATATTTATGCAATGAGATGTAAATACTTCAGCTCGTTCCGGTATTTCTAGTATTGTAATAAACCCTCTCGATTTTTAATTTAAAGTTAGTTTTAACAAACATTTTCTGTATGCACACGGGCATATACAAAACTTCAAAACTATACCAAGTAAAAAACAAAAAGAAGCATGTAAGAACCAACAAGAAAACATATTCAAAATGTGTAAAATCTTACCGATTCAAAAACAACTTTAGATTTTAAACATTAGTTCAACATGAATGTACGAGAAGACAAAGAACGAATAAGAAACTAGAAAAAAAAAAAACAACAATTATTACGGAGACTGAACCAAACAGTGCGTTATGCCAAAACTATTCAAAAAACTACGGGATAGAATAAAAAATGTAACGGGACAAAAAATGTAGAAAAAATAGTTTAGTTAAGAATAATTTATATCCACATTTTAATTATATAATTTATATCCACGTTTTAACGATAATTTGCATCCACGTTTTAATTAGTTTTTTTTTTAAATAAGGGTTTGACATTTAGTTAACAAAAAATATATAAGCAAAAGAAATTATAACAGATGTAAAAATGGCATTTTTTCTTTTAAATAGACTGAAAAGTCAAACACAACGATGTATCAGCTGATGCGTTGAATTAATTTCTTGACTTCGAACATCGAACAAAAGTTCTTACTTTTTTTACATCCTATAGTTCTAGGGGAAAAATTCTATATAATATGTATTGATTATTCTGAATAAATCTAGTCGATAGATTTTCTATTATTGAGGAATCGAAATTTTGTTCACAATGCTGTCGGTTTAAAGTCGATAATAGTATGATTGAGGATGATATTTCTTGTTCTAAAAAAATCGTCTCATTTAAAAAAAATATCCTGTTTGTTGTTTAGTGAAGAAACGAACAACGGTATTGAGATTTCAAAAATTATTTAGCATAGCATTTTGGCACCACGATTCCGCTTTCAAAGACGTTTTTCTTTTATAAAAAGATAATCAAAGCCTCGCTGTTGCACGCGTCTGGTAGTGGAGGCGTAGCTCTGGTGGCATTACGTATAGGGGGCACGCGATCTTTGCATGCATATTAGGATTAGCGGACTGGCCGGCGGCGGTCGGGTCGGATATCTAACTGGATTTCTCTCGGCTTACCTACTCAAGGAGGCTAGCAGGGGGATGAAGGCTTTCTGGGGTTTCAGGCTTTCGTGCTTACGGTTTCGTGGCTATGCAGATATCAAGCCGCATTCTGATCGAGTTGTTGTTGCATACATCTTTGTACAAATTTATTAAATCCTAAATTCTCTACTTTTTTCCGAAGAACGCCAACAGTATGTGACTTGACAATATAATTAAATAAAAAGATATTTAGTTTTAAACTTCTTTATAATACCAATTAGTTTCTTCAGGACAAGACAAAACAATATAATCTAACAAGTAGAGAAATGTATATAAAAGGTTAAGAAATTAATTGATTTCTCAACCTTCTATGTAAATGTTTGAACTTAGGTTAGTCAGTCCGTTAGTTAGTATTAAATAGTCGCGTTGACCTAGAAATTCCAGACGGAATAAACTGTAAATACTACGCCAGAGCGCATCGTTCGAGGATATTTGCTGCTTGGCGTAAATAACTTTCCATTTTACAATTAGATTATGTAACTTTTGTCTTAAGAATCTACTGTAATTTTATTTTTGTTTGACGATATTTAAAACATTTCTTTTCAGTAATCAAATAAATATACGGAGAACCTTAAGACGCATTGTGAGGAGTCAGAATTAGAATGAGTACATCCCCCGCATTCATTGCCACAGAGGGCGTGGCCTTTGTCTTGCGTGGTTAATAAACCTTCGGAAGGTTCTATGCTCTGGTAAGTGATCAGATATGAATAGATACTTTTTCCTTTTTTTATAAGTTTAATTTAGGTGTGTTTGTGCGAATCAGCAAAAACTCTCGAACAGTGTGCTCTGGTATCGTGATATGTATACAGCTTATTCCGTTTGCAATATCTAGGTCAACACTAGTATTTTTAGCTCGCAATATCATTTCCATCAAGAGATATATAGCCATAAAGAACCCAATTGACACAAAATAATACGAAATAAATATTATTTCGTATACTTTTTTCTCGTTAAAAATTTGATACTATATATTTATTTGTTGTAAGTATTTTGAATCAATATGTTTTTATTAGCTTTTGTGTAAAGAAAACAGATTGGTCATTTTTATATGTGGGTAAGTTCTAAGAACACAGTTACTGGGTTTTGTTCCCAGAAAAGAAAAGAAAAAGTCAGTAATCCAGCATGGTCCATTCAAGTAAATTTGATAATGTGTGGATGTTCTTACGATGAAATTGGTGAACATGAGACTTCTATAATGTATCTTAATTTGTTGGAAATCTCGAATGTTCTGACGACTCAACCACATAAGATAAACAACCCTCTTATGCTTTTGCAAATTCTTCCCTATTTATTTTATGTATTTTATTTTTTATGACTATTTTTATAACGTCAAACAGTATCTTACAAGTTGAAATAATCTATTCATACATAAAGTCTTGGGTATAATTCTTGAGACTTTAATTTAAAGAGCAATTTTGAAAGCTGAGCTCTAAATTATATTTTAAATAATGAATTATTACCGATTCTCCGTATGACGTTGAGAAATCGTTTAAAATATTGAAAGAACAATATATATTAAATACGTTTTATTAAAAAGTGTAGCAGAATTTGGCAGTCGTAGCTCGGAAGGAGTTCATCCTGAAAATGAGCCTTCCCTAACAATGATGTCGGGCGGGGGATCAGCGCGGGGTTGTCAGCGATGTGACACCGGCTCTGTCATCCGCTAAGCTGCGCCGCCCCCTCATCCTTCAACGTCCCACAACCCCCTCCCCATACATGACGGTGATACACTTTTTATTTTGCTGTTTATATGTTTGTATTTTTGAGATGGAAAGTAAAAATTATTAGGAAGTTTGTGAAAAAATATTTAGCACACAATATACGTACGTTATTAAATATTCAAAAAATGTAAAAAAATGTTTTCAATGCAGTCACCGAAGAGTGTTAATTTAGCAAGGGCGTGCAGTGAGAACAAGAAGCGTGACTTTTCCTAAGCATATATTTTGAAAAGAAACCGAAACAAGAGATGTATCTCGTAATACTCCAATCACAATAATTAACATATTATTCAGATTTTAATATTTTATTATATTCTGCCAGGTAAATATTTAATTTCGATTTTTTTCCCCCAATATGCGGTTAAATAAAAGTCACGCTTCTTGTTACCACTGCACGCGCCTGTAATTTAGAATGTACTGAATTCAAGATTTTATAGGAAATATAGCACTATCCCTTCCAAAATCATGCTTCCAAATCAATATTAAAAGCACCATATCCACTTCAACCAATCAACCCCAAGGATGTGGCTGCTTCATACTTAAGTGAGAATTTAGTTCAATTTTAAATTGAAACATCATATCAAAGACAGCATTACCCAATTATGTAAATAGCAAAAGCAACAGTGTCACTATTTGGTAGCAAACACGTACATGTATATAAAATAAAAACAGGGGTGGCAGTTATTTTTAAAAGCTTATTTCCAATATGATTTCATAGATTACACAGAAATTTGCTCGAGTTGTAAGAATATTTTATATTTGCATTTTTACCCCTAAAAATGTATCAAAATGTGCAACCCTATATTATAAATAAATATATTCTCATCCCAAATTATAATAATTTCGTTATCTGTCCACCTGTTTGTCCGTCCGTCCGTCTGTCTGTCACCGTAACTTATTTTATAAACCTTTTTTTTTAAGAACGATATAAACTCCACAGAAATTTGGTTCAAATAAAAAATGTCCACGACAAAAATCCGACGTCACAAAATTATTATGTTATTATCCCAATAATAATAATTTTGTTGTTTGTCTGCCTGTAACGTTATTTTAAAAAAACACTTGTTTACTTTTTATTAATAAATAAATATTTATTCTTTTATGCGTAAACGTACGTCTTTTTTGACGGGGTTACAGCTAGTGTTATAATAAGTCTTGAAGATTTCTTTAGCAATTCATTGACGACCAGTGATTTAAGCATACAAAAATCAATCATGGAATAGACTGTGATTCATATTTGATCATAGTGATGATTAGTAACATTAATTTTAAGATAAAAGGTATAGTTTTATAGAGGACCAGAGATTTATTTCTGAATTATGAGCTATTAATCATACATAAAGATTAACATAAATACATGTATAAATAATGTATAACATATCAAAAAGATGAGCGTTTTTTTACTTTGAATTAATATAAATACGAATCAATTGACGAGAGTTCTGAAAATATTGTTTAAAAATAGACATACAAGAGTAGAAATAAAAAATAATAATATCCTAGGATTGAAATTACTAAAAAAAATTTTTTTGCTTTCTCGGAAGTGAGCTCAAGTAGAATTAATAAAAATCTTGTCTTGAATTATTTAAAGTAGTATAATTTTCAATAGGTCTTATCAAACCATTAAAATATCTAAACTAAAAGTCGATAGAACAGAATAATAATTAGTCATTTCTGATAATTATTATCGTGGCTACGAAAACATATGACACTAAGCGTAGGTACGAGGTAGAGGTACTTAGCTTAAAGGTTCCATCGATGAAATAAATTTCTTTACCTGCCAATTTCATACACTGGATGTCATACTTAAAAAGGTTCAGAAAATGGAACATATTTCAGAACCTCTCGAGTGTCTGTACAATAAACACGAAGGAGTATTTTCCACCAGTATTTCATCCCGCCTAAAGTAATGGGGATTAACTTCAACAACAAAGGACTTGTCAATAGGCACTCTGAAGTTTTTGCCCCAAACAAATCAGCGGGAGAATAAATTATTTGATCGTGTACAGGTTTAAAATCGCGAAGACTCTTCCCGAAACAAAAAGCAGATCGCGCTCCCCCATGTGAACACAATTGGGGATAATTTCTAGGGAAAAACAATGGAGTTTTCATAACTCCTAGTTCTTTCGGGCTGTTTGCTGTAAATTAGTCGTCTCTTTATTCTAGGCAGGGAATTACGAAACGTGCCACGACGGCAGGGTATTTTCTCTTATTTCATCTCGTGTATTTATTATATTTTCTCATTTCAATCGTCGTGCTTATTGATAAAGAGAATGAAATATAAAGATCTAAGTCTCTTCGTCCACTTCTGTATATTATCTGTATATATCTATATCTATATATTATATAATATTTTTAATGTCAGAATATCCAGTAGTAATTAAATATACAGGATGTAACAGAGCTAGTCCACAAATATTTGTGTATAGCGTTAAGTTTGTGGTTGGACATAATTATTAATTTTAATTAAATAACTTTGTATAAACCACTTAAATAATGACTCTACGTCTACCGGTTTCGATACCACCGATACCACGATATTGACATCAGGAATGATGTACAACTGTTGTACGTCAGTCCTGATTAACATACGGTGGTATCAAAACCGGTAGACGTAGAGTCATTATTTAAGCGGTTTATACAAAGTTATTTAATTAAAATTTATGATAACGTACCTAGTTAATATAATTAGATATTTTTAATAATCTCACTTCCTTTGAATTTGAACAATGTTTGAATTTTTTCCAGTATTTCTGGGTTATTTTCAATAAAACGTTGGACTATCTATACACAAACTTACAGCAAATATTAAAAAAAAAGTCAGAAATATTGTAAAAAAATGAAATTTCGTTTTTTTTTTAGTTCCGTTATATCATGTATAGATTCTATGTAATCAGTAATGAAAAATAAGTATTCTGTAAAAAAAATATTTTCATAGCAGCGTTTTCAATGTTCTATGCTAATATTCTGAAGTTTTCTATTTTAATTGTCATAATTTTTTATTATTTTCATTTAATGAAGATTTTGGAGTGTACATGAAGATAACGTCCTCAAAGATATCTCTGCCTTAGAGCTTCGAAACTGGCGAGAGCTGGCACTAGACCGAGATGAGTAGAGGAAAATTATTGAGGAGGCCAAGACCCACCAAGGGTTGTAGGACCAAGAATGATGATGATGACATGAAGATCATGTATATATGTTATTCGGACAATTGATGGATATAAATCTAAGGATCATCAATACCTCTACGATCTACGAGTATTTCGGATCTTTGTTCATCTAACTTTACAAGTTGTTCTCTAGTTTATAAACGTGGAGTTTTTTATAAATATTTTTCTAAACTATCTTAGAGGTTTTTTTCGCAGTTTCTTACTTTGTCGGTGGTGATGTGGGGCCATGTATGGGTGTCTCGGAGGAGACATTCTTTGGACATGTCGGTCCCCGTGTAATGGTGGAGATGATAATTAATAATATAATATATTATACGATTTTTTGGTTGTAGAAAAGTAAACATAAAGTTATAGTGTGTTTCAGATAAAATTGTTACCTAAGTGAAAAATATTACACAATTAGAAAATAACTCGTGTTTTTTACAACGTAAGGGGTCAGCAATTACAGCCGGTACCTGACATATAGATGTCTGTACAATCGCACTCGTATGTACAAACAATTATAACACGATACAATACTGAGACGATAAAACATCACAAGCTACTCAAATTGGTATAAGAGTGGTATATATAATAGGTCTTTCCATTTAAGAAATACAATCGAATTAGTATGTGTAAGCCGTGCGCACGTGGTACATTGTTTATATCCGTAAACACCAACATACGAAACAATGTACGTCGTACGCACGGCTTATACATACTAATGCGATTGTATTTCTTAAACTTAAGGTATAGATCAAGGCTGCCCAACCTTTTTAATAGTCGGGCAAAATTAACGATTCAAAACTCACTGGTGGGCCTCTGACCACTGATGGTTCCTATTTTTATTACTTTTGTTAACAATTTAAACTAAACCTTTATTATTAAGGTATTGTGCAACAAAAGAAATGCAATATTGTGATATTGCATATGATATTAAAATAATAAAATAAATAGCATTTTCAGCCAAATATAGAAAGAAAATTAAAAAAAATAAAAATCTAGATAATTGGTACAATTAATGTGATTTATGAAATTGTTTCTATTTTAATAATTCTATGTTAGGCGTCAGATCAGATATTGACAATAACAAATCAGAAATATGTTACTCAGAGATGTGCGGTAATTATTTTTTATATAATTAAGATTTGAAAACCTCTTTTCACAGAAATATGTTGATTCGAAACTACTAAATAGTCTAAAAGCCAGCAGCAGTTGTTGCGGGAAAGTCTTCTTTTAGCACCTATTTTCAGAAGTTCTTCCTCTTTGACAGAAATTTTAATACTCAAGAGGGCCATTTATAACGCATCTACGGGCTTGGTATAGATGATACAATAATGGTTCTTAATAATTAAAATTATGGCGACACAGTGTCCCTGGCAAAATATTAAAACACGTGTACGATGAAAAATGTGCATCCTACAGTGTTAGAAGCACATTCGTCATGCAGCGGCGGTGGCTTACGTGGAAATATGGAAATTCTGGAACCGCGAGCGTTTTTAATCTGCCTCTCATCCAGGATTAGCGGAATCCCCCAGGAGTAATGCTCCGGCACAAAGCGGGCCGTGCCTGGAGCCGCCTCCACCCGCGACCGCAGCGCTGCAGGCCCGGGCGGCAGGTGGGACGGCCTCGAGGGCCTCGAGTGATGGCGGGCTCTGATCCGTGACTGGATCAAAAGAAAGCGACAAGGAGGTGGAGTTGGATCCTTCTTCTCTGTGACAAAGATCAAAGTATCCGCGAATCAAGTTTAAAATGTGTTTCGGAAAATGTATCGAGCTTATTGTTGGATTTGTGAGATATCGTTGGCTCAATACCATACTAGGTAACTGAAAAAAGTGTGACAGTTTAGATTCCTTTGTAAATCGTTTTTGTGACTATTGTAATTCAAATACCTTCTCATAAATATGATTTCTTTTTTTTTCTCTATGTGATGTGAATTATATGATTTGTTTTTATCTCTATCTGAAATGAATTTGTTAAGTGTACTATATAATTATTACACACTTCATAATTATTAACAAAATTTCAAAAATAGTACAGGTAGTTGCTTTAGAACAGACTAGTCTAGTTAAGCAACTACCTTTATCTTGTCTATGTAATAAATAATTTAGAATAAATAAAATAAATAGTAAATAGTAAAAATTACAGTAAAAGTTTTCTTTTTTATTAAATAACTTTTTCTCTGCTTTATTAAACCCTTCGTGCAAATTTTTTCTAATTATTTTATAAACAACATTATTATGAACCCCAGAGATAAATTAATGAAATGTCAATGGAAAAAAATAGATACCGCCAAATATTTAGTTTTTTTTACGCTTCAAGAGGCCAAGAGGCCCAATTACAGAAGCGAAATACATCATAAAACACCCAGGGTTGAGTAAATCACTTACATTTATTGTGACCTCACTGGGAATCGAACCAGGAACCCTCGGTGTGAGAAGCCAGTGTCATACTAGGGCTACTTATACTGTTATAGCATTTAATATTCATTTATTTTTCTTGTTGTCTATATTTGTAAATGATTAATAACATGTATAAATTATCTAGTTTTAGAATTAAACTAGCCTTAAACACATTAAAAATCGCGGGACACAATAATAATTAATAATGACCCTTGCTTGTAACTTGAGCTGCGTGCTGATTGACGCGTCCCACTCGGGCGCCCGCGTCTCAATAGCAGCGGCTAGACTAAATTAGGAAACTTGATAATTTACTATGATATTTATAGGTTTTTTGGTGTAAATATCTCAAAACTGCCAAAATTCGAGTTAGTTCCTAATTCTTGGATAATTTCATTTTTAAATAGCTAAAAATAAAATATGTTTCCATTTTAAAATAAATAAGTTGATACATTTTAAATTTATTTTACTGATTACAGTTTAGAAATAAAATAATTATTTAATCGAAATTATTCGTCACCTTATATTAAATGAAGTTTGATGTATCGAACATACATAAATGTACATATTGTATAATACGTAAACTGATAATTAAATTTACAAATCAAGTATGTTTTAATATAAATATTGGAAATAAAAAACTTTTACTGATACTGCAAGAAATATACAGAGGTAAATATGTGGAGGGCTAATTTTCCTGAATGAACTTATGTGTGCTGCATTGCTCCCTTGTCCAAAGGCCCAAGGCCCCACCCGATGCTGGGGAGTAACCCCAGTGGAAATTCGGCCCCCTGAAGAAGTCAAGTGTTCACTTCAATGCAGACACAAAAAGTACACAGGTCCATTCATCAGATCCCAGACATGAAACGCAAATTAGGCTGCTCTAAAATGGCTGGATTATGATGGCTTAAGCTGCATTTACCTCAACTCTCGTGAATTTATGCTATATTTTTCTCATACCATTTTCTAAAAACTATTCTTACAAAATAATATTTTTTTATTTTATTATTAAATATTTGTTATTGAATATGCTTATTAAAACGGTTTTCCAGATTTTATAAACACAATATTTCCACACTTTTTTTGCTTTTTATTAAAAAAACATGAACGACCAATTTGTCTTCATAAATATCAATTATTATGAAACGTAGTTTGAGTTGTACGTAGTAAAAGTTGTAAGCTGTATGAAAAATATACATGTAATATACACAACAAAAGATTTAGATAACTAATATATGAAAGAATGTTTTAAAAACAGAAAAATTCACGTTGTAGAGGTTTTTTACACTTTTTTGAAACTTGTAAGTGAAATATAAAATAAAATAATTGGTTTGATGGATGATGCTACCTTATAGCAGTTGTAGAGATTAGTTAGCTATGTTTGGTAAGTAAGGGTAAAGGGCTTGTAGGCTGTACGGATATGGGGTTGTGAGTGGACCAGGGGGGGCCTGGGGGTGGATAGAGTCTTAATTCTCACGGACTGGACTGCGTAGCCAGACGGCTTGTCCCGAACACCAAAGTCTGAATCCTAAATATTTAGTCAGAGGTTTCCAACGTAGTAATGTGAATATATATTTTAATATACCTATCAGAAACTTGATAAATGTACAGAATTTAATAAAGTAATTAAGTTTCATGGTACGATTGGCATTTCGATATCGTGCAACTAATTATTTTGTTAAGTTTTACACTTATGATATCGGGTGATACATTTTATAAATTATCAAATATGATCTCTAATTTTATTCTATTGAAAAGTCTGTTTTCTACAACAAATAAGTTCACTCAAACTGTGATATCTTTAAGTTAGAGTTCGAATAGTTTTAATGAGCTTGATAAAACAATATACAAAAGTTTATGATTTCTAATATAATTTTAGAATCATGAAAAATGTAAACATAATGAGTAGCTTGTTGGCTTTGGAGTAAAAACACCTGTCGGTAGTTGAAGCTTCATTCCAGGGGACTAATAAACTAATCGTATTTTAAACAATTTTTATTAATCAATTAGAAAAGACCTACAGAAAATCAGATTAACGAAAAAATATTTAAATGCCACCGGGACTCGAACCATGGACCTCACATTCTATCCGGGAATGGCGCGTTTCCAATTTCTAATTGATAAACATTTTTATTCCATTTTTAAAGCAATCCATTTTTCATAATGCAATAGTCACGAATACCTTCGCGTATCTACCGCTAGAGGACGCCAGAAATTAATTAATATCATTTTAATTTTTGGAAATATTTGATACAACATATATATATATATATATATATATATTGAAGGAAACAAACAATTAGAATGTGTTTCCTTTAATATAATCGTATTTTTATGGCAAAGACGAGCAAGCCGTTAGCTTAGTCTGAAATTGAAAATAAAATAAGAATATTGATAAAATAAAAATCACGGAATCTCAAAAATAAGTCTCGGTTTGTTAAATTTTATAACAGATTTAATTGTCATTCACAACTCTACGTATTTGCGGTCCCGGATTTATCTCCCCTCGCTCGCGTTAGGTTTCAAATTCGGTATTGTCCCTTATCCAGTTAAGGCCTAACTCAGTTGCTGACCGCCAGGCTCGTGGAGGGGTGTTGAGGGTGGCTCCGGTCAGCAGGCGGGGGGAGGATTAGTAGAAGGAGAAATTCGGGGAAATATGCGGTTGAGACGTCTGAGTGACATTGTGATTTCGCATGGCAGTTTTGTGAAATGATTGTTATTGTCATTACCTATATTTCAAAGTAAGATTATACCTGACATGCTTCGAGATAATCAACATTTTTATAAGGTTTGTCTGCCTGTAATGATATAAATTCATAAATTACTTTTTACGAATTATTTATTTTTATTTATTTAAGAATAAAATCCTTGTTGTACAATTTATTTTATACGTGAATATGTGGATCATAATAATGTATATCATTTTATTTACAATATTACTTATCTAAATACACATATTTTAATTATGTTTTGTGGATTACTACTACTCAACTAGACGTAGCCTGTGCTAGAGTAGCTAATTGTATACGTGTTATTTGTTACAGTTTGTCAACACTAATGAAGGACAAGTTTGCATAAGTTATATAATTAATATATTGGTGCATTATAATATATAACATGTACCTATATCCTAACTTGAAATAAACTATCGTCCAAACATATAATACACACCATAAATTAAATTCGCAATTATCGTTTATTTCAAAGACGTGAGTTGTTGACCTTGAAACGCATGCACTCTATACTTGTCCGGCGATTAAAATTTTGTATAACTTGTTTATTTATAACAAAACTCTTAACTTTATTTTCTACAGTGTTTCAGAATTTTCATCAATTATGTGTTATAGCACTGATTATCATAAAATGTTGTTAAATTGTACTTTAATTTTATATAAAGAACATCTATCAGTATCATTTAAGATCTGTTGATAAAACCTATATGATATTTGAGTTGATATGGATATGTGCTCTGTTATAAAGTGAATTTTATTTTTATATTTTCTTAGCCACGAGTGATCACACATTCTATAAATGTGAGCTATTTATAAAGTTTTTACAGACTGAATAAAATAATAAATTAATTTGAATATTGGGGAAAAATTATTAAAACTTTAACCCTCGTCTTTGTAAAATCTGATTTTTGTCAGAAAGCTTTATTGATATCAGCGACCCAATAAAATAAAATATTTCTCGTCAATGTCATTAACATAAAATACATAAAGAATTATAAAGTAATTTTTAACATTTAATTCGAATACTTTTTTATTTTATGTGATAAAATAAAAATAATAATAATTTTATATACAGCACAATATACATATTATATATGTTTCATAGAAACGAAACAGTTTTTGAACCCCCAAAAAGACTTCCATGCCTATTTTCTATATCTACCCCTTTGTTCTTCCCGTAACGTGCCATGAACTTGAGGAATTTCTGCACACCCTCGGTATGTTCTCGTTCGGCTCCTGGATGTATCGCAAATCTTTTATCAAACAAAAATAATCATCCCTCAGTCGCTGGACCAGGGGCATCCTTAAGGAGAGGCCTAATACCCCAAGAGGGGGTGGTAAAATGGACCATATCCTAGAAACATGGGCTTAATATTAATTTTGTATATTAAATGCTGGACGTTCTCCTCTTTCCTCCCTGTCTTGCTTATGCTTGAAATCTGGTCATCGATCTTGGAACAGGAATACACTTATTGACGTAGGATAACAGGATGACTATACATAATAATAGATTCTTATTTCTATCGGTGAGCTCAAATATCTTTCCATATAAATTCAGACATCGTAAAAAAACTGGCTGTAATCGTTCATAAATGTATTTATCGTCATAAAAACGTTCATAACTTTTAAAAATATTTTTCAATATTTTGTTTTTATTTCCATATTATATTTTCCAGATAAAGTATTTAGCTATATTTTATTAATTATTTAATACGAAAAAAAATGTTTAGTAACGCATTGTTTCATAAGTAAAAGAAGATTTTGTGTATTCTATGTTGCCATGTGACAAAATGAGTTTGCTATGATTGGATTTATGAAACCAAGTAAAAAATTGTCTGATACTGTAAAAATAGGTCAAATAATAAATATAATAAAAGCTTTACGAATCTTTATACATATGTTAACAAGAAGAAGAAATTGTGTGTAGTATTTTTTCTTGGATGGAAGAGCGATGTTACTGGTGCATATAATAAAAAATGCAAACAATAAAATTTTAGATTAAGTAAAAGTATTCAAATTCTGTACATCCAGTTTTATACACTAATAATAAATTAAAAATAATATGTTAAATAATAAGGATAAGGATAATATTTAAAAAAATCGAGGTTTTATAAATTGATTTGAAAAGATTGTAATTATTTTGATATGGGAAAAACGTGAGAAATTTTGATGTTTGAGTTAAGGAATACAGAAGGTTTTTAAATAACAACAACTATTCCGAACTTGCTAATAATTTTTTGGGAACAAAACACCCTTTTCATATTTAGAAGTTTTACATACAAATAATAAGGGATTATAGGTGGATAAATTAAAAATTTTGGAAATAAGAAAAAGTGTACATTAAAAAACAATAAATTAAATATTACAAATAACCAGGTCGTTTTTGAAATCTTTATTTTATTTTATTTTACATTTTAAATTTGTTTTCACATTAGTACTTATAAGATATTCGTCTATCATATATATATATATTTTGAAATGTCTATACTTCGATTTTTACTTTTACAAATATGTTGTATCCTGATTGGCCCCGAATCATATTGATACTTCAACAAATAAGTGGTTAATACAACGTATATTCTTATTATCTTATTAATTATACTAATTGTATTATTACAAAATTTGCAGTTATTTAATTTGTTAAAAATCTTCAGTTAAGTATTAAATATTTAAGTCTTTGTGTCCAAGAAATAATTAGATTTCCTAATCAAGCGTTCGATTGCTCCGTTCTATCCTCAAGGAATGCCCCGAGGATTTAATATTTACATAAACCACCCTTAACGAATGTAAATAGTGGAGGACTAGTTTGTGGGGGTGGATTAGACAGGGATTACCGGAAGGACGGCCGCCGGAAGTCCGACGTCTTGCGGGGAAGCCTTCCGTGGTCAATACAGCCTTTCCGGTAGGTAAATACACTGTGTCGGGCGGGATTAAGGAATATTTAGTGTGTTCTTCAGGTAAGTAGAGATTTATTATTTCAATAAATATATCTACCTTTTAAAGTTTCAGACAGTTTAGAGATAATAATGCCAACATTAAAATACCATAAGATTATTTAAACACGTTTATTAATTATATGTTACTAGTAAGATTATGAAATTGATTAAATTAAAAAAAAATTATTGTTTGTTTGTGTCCATCTACATATGTAGAAACAAACAAATAATAAAATCTTTTATTTAAATATCAATCTACAAAGTTTGCTCAACCGATTGAAAAAAAAGACTAAATTTTTAAGTAACACAACAATAGAAAAACATTTTCTGAGCTTTTTGATTAAAATCAAAAAAAATATATATTGTATGTTTGAATCTACATATACAAACAAATAATAAAATCTATTTTTTTAAATGTCAATCTACAAAGTGTGTTGAAATAAAAGACAAAAAAAAACATTTTCTGAGCTTTCCAAAGAATTTGTCCATTATTTATATGAATATGGTGACGTGATAATTTGAAATGTAGGGAGTAAGTTTAAGGGTGCAAATGCAAAGTTGTGTAATATTTCAATTATGAATAAGGAATATTATTTTTAGTTTGTTGTGATTCTTGATTTACACCCTTACTGAATTTCGTATCATTTTTGCCATCCAACGAGGACAGCAACGTGTAACGGATGACCACGTTTTCAAATAAGGTCCCTCACAATATAACTGAAATTATTTTGGAATTAATTAACACGCAAATAATTTTCGTCACTTAAACGATACTATTTTTTATTATAAATCTAAAAATTTTTTTGTCCGAAACTATCGTAAATTTTTCGAACGATGCTGTCAATATTGCACAGATTATTCTATTTGGTCGCAAATATTTTTGGCAAGCAACAAAATTCCACCATGATGTATGATCCTTTGAAATTTCTGTTTAACTGACATATTGTGTGTTCCATGTTTTTCGATCTTGACTAAGAAACACAATCATTGCAATCTATTGATATAAAATAAATTATGAGACAGTACAATTTTAAGATGAAAAACATTTTTGAATGTTGTTGAGACTTGCTTTTCGTTCTAATTAGCATTAATTTTATCAGCGTTTTTCAGTCAAATATAAGGATATATGAATTTTATGTCATCAAATCCAAATAAAGCCAGTATATTATATATTTTAAAATGTGCATCAAATTCCAAAGAAGACGTTAATAGTAAAGCTAGTCGGAGGCCTGACCTTTTAAACAATCGAATAATTTACCCAATCGAAATCTCACGACACTCATATACATATATCAAAATAAATGTATACAGGATTATTTGGAAAACATTAATAATCTCACAGGACTATATTCGAGTCTTGATTATCAGTCGACAATGTTTGAGCTGATCTGACCAATCATATATCAATTGTTATGGAGATATGAGATATCTAAGCTTGCATTTTTTCTTAATATTTCTGACTTATTTTTTGTAAAACGTTGGAATATCTTAGGGTAATTTATATCGAATATGAAACACTCATTTCCTTTAATATAAGCTAAATAAAATAATAAAAACATTACAATTCCAATTGAAATTTTTGCATGGTTTTTATCATTTTATTTAACTTGTATTTAAACGAATGAAGTTTTCGTAATCTATATAAGTTAATGTAATGATATTTTAACGTATTGTAAAAAATAATTTAGAAATATTGAAAAAAAATACAAAATTTGATATTGCATAACTCCTTAACCATTGATATTAGGTCATATCTGCTAGAACATTTTCGACTCATAATCAAGGCAAAAATATAGTCCTGCGAGGTTATTGATGTTTTCCAAATAACCCTGTATATCTAATTATCGTTAAAAAATAAGAAAGTAGTAATATGTTTAAATATTCAGTTGTAGCATTTCTTTTCACGGCAAGCGTCTCGCATGAGGTACCTTTCCGCAGTTGAACAGTCGGCCAACTATTACAAATAAGCCATTTGTAAAGCTGATCCAAATATTAGAAGCAGTACAACTTATGAAGATTATTATTTAACAGTATTAAGAAGCGGATAAAAATTATCGATTTCCAGAAACCGAATAATATAAAGGAAACGAAATAATTCGACCTTACTCGTAAGTAGATTAGTGGGAAACTCATACGCTTGCACGCGAGAGCAATACGAAATCATGTTACCGGCCGATATCCGATTCCAAAACCTTTTGACAAAAAATAATAGGATGACGGGGTGAAGGGTCTGCCGGAAACCACCAAACCAACCTTTATGAGAACCTGCTTCGATAACCTTACATCATTGGCGTATTGAAATCCACAAACAAGAGTTAAAAACAAGTGAATTGTAATTTATAAATTTCGAAAAATTACAAACTTTATATGTACCCACGACTTAAACTTATTACTTCCTTTCTTTTAACTCGTGGCGTCTGCTTGCTTGTTTTCTTGACGAAAAAACTTTGGATCGATTTTTAACCCTTTTCCCGTGATCCAATCGAGCTGAAACTTTGCAAGCAGACTCGTGGCGACGATAAAGAAGATCTATCAAATTTTCGTTAAATATTAAAATTTGGAACCATAAAATTGGAAACCATACAAATGTTTGATTGCTACCAACAGCGGCTTGATGGCGTCACGGAATATTTAAAATTTGAATTACTCCGTCGATATATGTAATAGGTACTTCACTACGAATTTCGAAAATTTATGACAATTGGTTCACAGATGACAGCAAAATTCACAAATATATCAAAATCTTGATTAAATTGACTGACAAATGTTTTTAGAATTTAATCTTCAAAGCATGAAGTGTCATATCAAAGCTCAAAACATCTGATATTTTAGAAATATATTAATTTCCTGTAAGTTTAGTGTTATGTTATATGTTTTAATTCGTCTTTAATTGTTGTTATATTTTACAAAGAAAGGGAGTATAACAAAAACTTGGTTTTTATGGGTTAGTTTTTATTTATTTCTAACTTCAAGCGGTTTGTATGCCACTCTTCTTCCTCACAATAACTGTTCCATTAATTAAAATATGTAAAGGAAGCAATCTTTTTAGGTTAGGAGCGTGGCTTCAATCTTAGGGATGCAGGGTGGAGATTGACAGAGAGACATTGAAATAAGGAATACATTAAATAACGAGTCAGTCGTTTGGTTCAGTTGCTTGTTTATTAATTATGCTGGATTTGGACGGGAGAATTAAAAAACTCACTGCTGTCTATACACATTAATTTTTTAATAAACTATTATATTAATGTCAAACCATAAGGTTAACGCTATAAACACAAGAAAGGTATTTCCGTAAAATAAACTCCACCTAAAAACTGCATTAGCTAGTGTTCACTACAAAAAAATGGTGATTTATATTCTGCGTTTTCAGGTATTGGTATATATTTTTATGGGATTTATATGGTGCAATAATTTTGTAGAATTTAAAGGATAAATCATTATTTGTGGGGTATAAAAACTGTCTCTAAATGGGGAAATTATTTATTAATATGTTCACATATTTACAGCATATGTGGGGTATAAATGGAAAGGCAGCAATGTATAAAATTGAACGTAATCATCGAGGATTATTAATTTATAATGTACTGAATTTGAAATTTTATACGAAACATAGTCTATAAATTTATAGGAAAAATAATTTTGACATGTACATAAATCTAGAAATCAGGACATTTTAAATTAGTAATCCTCGGTGACTGCATTCAAAACATTTAAAAATTTTTTTTTTGGATATGTCTGCCTTTGCTTTTATAACCCCACATATATGTTAAGTTATTAAGGGATATACGTGTGGGTATTTAGAAAAATCTGGATCTAGGTGGTAAAAGAAATATATATAATAAAACTCAAATGAACATAGATGCTGTCAATTTATATTAACCCAATAGTGTTAGAAATATACGTTAAACCTTTACTCTTTATTACAGGCCAGTTCTTAGAATATGTAGGGTGCACATGTTATTTGAATTATGTTAATAAAGACAGTACCTACACAAGACGATTTCAATTTATAGTTTATCATATTAGACTGCTGTTTAGAAAAAAATGTATTAAAATTGATTTGTAGAATGAATTTTTGCAATTAGGTGTGATTTGTTGCACGAGCGTATATTATCCTCGCGTGCCTGAAGAGAGAGGGTGAAAGGTGGAGGTGGGGCGGGATGTGTGTGTGTGTGTGCGTGTGTGTGTGTGTGTGTGTGTGTGTGTGTGTGTGTGTGCCGTTTTAATCCTTAAGACGGCGCAAAGCTCCGTAATATGCAGAAACCTTCTTAACCTAACAGGATTAGCATAGACAAGCAAACGGGCTCACACGAGCAGAACCGGACTAGTCTAGCCAAAGTGTAGAAAATAAATGCTTCTTTTACTCTAGAAAAACAAACATTCAGTATCTCAGACGTGAAAAGAATAAGTTTTTGAAGCAATCATTTAAAAAAAAAGTGTTTTACATACCTCATAGAACACCATAACTCTTCGCATACTATTTGGACTAATTATGTATCAAATTTTTGTAATCGACGATTAAATATTTACATAAAAATTAATTTGGAAAAAATTGTGTTTTTGATTATTTTGACAAAGATCAAGCCTGTAATATTTCCTTAAATGCGAACAATATTAAATTATTGCTCCAATTGAAATCAGCACATTTATCAATGTGTATGTAACATTAAATATCTACTCAATACATAGAGAAAATACCCTTCAACAACTACTTTAAAGGCTAGATTCAACGCATTTTTTTCATCTTTTTTCATAATTTAAAATGTTAAAAAATACAATTGCTCATGATAACATGAATTCACATAATGCTGCATACGTCGTGTAGTCGAATTTTAAAAAGTACCCACAATTTAATTATAATAATGTCTGGATATTTTTCATTGCGGTATCTAAAATATAAGATGATTTTCTAAATCTCATTTGTGGAAAATTCTTGCAATAGAAAATGATTTGGATTGAAAGATTGCTTTGGCAGTGCTCCTTGATTTTATACGCTTTGTATTTAATTCTTTGTAATCATTTTGAGGAAGTCATTTATTTTGTAAGAATAATGGTTAAGTCACTTGTGAGTTTATGTGAGCTTAGCATTTATCCCGCGTGCTATGAAATATTACGTAATACTCATTTTTCTAAGGGTTTTTATAAAATTCGGTTTTTTTACAGTACATATTTTTCCCTTTTCAGTACATTCAGTTTTTTACAGTACATATTTTTCCCTTTTCAATACATATTTTTCAGTCTAAATAAAAATAGTTAAAGAAATATGGAAATAAATTACTTATCTCAGAATCTCTGATCTGAGAATCTAATTCTAACTCTTAAATCACTAAATAATTATCTTACCGATAGAGTAGATAAGAAAGTTATTATTTTATTTTTGCAATAAAGTTGAAATTATTATCGCAAGTATATTTTATTGGTAATAAGTAATGATTAATTGATGATGTTCTTGTTTGTTAAAAATACAACATAGAAAATATTTAAAAATTTGATAATTTTAAATTGTGAACATGTAATAAAAAATTAATTTATCATAGACGGATAATATAGTGATATATTGAGTACAACTTCTTATAATAATTTATAAGAAGCGAATATACGTGAATAAACTGAAAAGTAATAAATAAAATCTTCTTTTTCAAACACGGCAAAATTATTTTGTGGTGACATTATAATAAATAAAATGTTGAAATATTGTAATTTTACTGAAATATTACTGAAATTGAAAAAATTAGAAACATTGTTAAAGTAGTTTTGTTATAAATGTAAACCTCTTAGATGAGCACTGAATCAATTTTATTTTGGCGTTTTATTGCCTGATTTCGCTCTCCTCAGAGCCAATTCTGTGGTAGACAGGCAGAAAATGCGGGCAAATCGCTGACACTGCCACGTGTATACGTACACATTCACATCTGCAGTAAAGGAAAATCTTTCGTTTCTCGTTATTCACGTATAGTTTTGGAACCTAGAATTGCCAGAATTAAGTATTATCCATTGTCTTTATTCGTAATGAAAAGGTTTTTTTTATTATATATTTTGAAAATATTATAATATATATTATATTTATTATTTATTATAAAATATTAATTTGCGTTTGATCCCCAAATGTGATCATTAAATTATTTGAAGAAATATTAGATTAAAAAATATATATAAATAAAATGATAGAGTAGGTTTTCTTTACTTATTGACAAGAGAATCTATTAGGAAACACATAATGTAGATTTGTATATACACATAAAAGTGCAAATGAAAAGTTGATTGATATTTTATTTAATTTTATGAAATAAGCATTAAGGATTATAACGTTAATAGATTAATATTGTAATCATCTTTTGGAAACAAAACATTATATTCATAAGTGCTTAGAAATTTAATATGCATACAAATAACAAAGGATTACGTTAAGATAAATAAAAAACTTAAAAAATTAGAAAAAGTTTGAAAGGAAATTAAATTTTATTAAATACCAAATCCTTTTTGTAAATAGTTACATTGTAAATTTGTTTTCACCTTAATTCTCAATTAGTTATTGTCTAATGTATTTATTTTATGTTTTTGTTAATATCTTTACTTCGAATTTTAAGTTTTAGTGTACGCTGTATCCTTTTGAAGGGATTATTGGACCCGAAACATGTGGATAATTAAAAATTACGGTTTATTTAAAAAGTTTTTTTATTAGTATAAATATAAATATCTATGTTTGAAAAAATACTACAGTCGACAGAATATTTATTCTTAAACGCCATAGTGGACGTGTGAGTGAGTGTCATTAAATTTGTAGCCATTATACACCCATTCTTAAATCATCTTGTACCAAAACAGGGTCGTAACATTTTTCTTAGTGCAATATTTCTCTCGATTCCAAAGCGAATTCACGGGTTTATCTTAATGTGGTCGATAAGGAAGCCACGTTTGCGACTCCGTGGAAGCATCCCGCCGAAGAGATGTGGCAATGCGTGTTTCCGTTTGTTTATTGCTCATATCTCGAATCGGCTCAATCCCAGACCAATAAATGCACAAGTACCCAGCGACTTCTGATACTGAAAATGAATGGCGCTGTGCTATACTACTCTTGAACACTGACATTCAGTGAATCATTTGAATGGTTTCTTGGATATTTCATTGCGTTGAAAAATCCTAAATGTGGAAGAGAAGTGTAGTGTATCCCAATCTATCTAACGAATTGTGGAGAAATATGTAATGTGTACATAAATTCCTCCCAAATCTTGGTAGAATAAATATTAAAATCGAACATAACCTATCTGAGTATTGCCGTGATCTATTATATTATATTTGAATTAATGAAAAGTATTGATCATAGAAAGATAAGAAATAGCAAAGGTAGGGTATAATATTGGACGATTGTGGAGAATTGTGAACTAATCAATTATTTTAAAATCTTAATAAAATAAAGAATGAGTGATAACAAAATCTAAGCTAACGTTTTTGGCAGTATTTTGTATATATATTAATCATCATCATCAATAGCTCCACAGCCTATTGTGGGCCTTGGCCTCCTCCAACATTCCTCTCCGTCTTCCTCTATCCTGACCAATCCCTTATGCTTATAGTTTTCACGTCTTCCTGCATTCCATCCAGCCATCGGAGATTGGGTCTACCAACGCTGCGTCTACCTTGGGGCTTTGTGTGGAGAATCTTTTTTAACATTCTCTCTTCACTCATTTTTTCTACGTGCCCTGCCCATCGCAGCCTCCCTATTTTGATAAATTGTATATTGTACATAACATTTAATTCCTGCAAAGGATTCACTATGGAAGGAAGGACTAGGAAATAATAAAAGAACAGTTAGAATTCCAGACACATAAAATATCATTAAATTTTTAAAATTTGCGTTTAATTACTTAAAGAGAAGATTTTTATAAAACTAAAAAAATTGTTGGTTTTAAAATAATTACATGCTATGGGTGAACATAAAAAATAAACTCATCAACTTCAAACCAAAGTTAAATACTTATCCATTTTGAAAAGTAAACTAATTACATATTTCTTTATATATATTCAATCAAACATCTTCTCGAGGGGATATTGGACTGAGTACTGATAATGTTCCTGAAGGGAGATCGAGAATGATCGTTGGGGAGGGGTGAGCGGGGGTGGTTTTCTTTTGAAGAATGATCTCCGCGTAAAGTTAAAATAGAAGGGTGTCAAACTGATTTCTTTATCTACATCAATGTTTCCTTGTTATTCGAGACATTTTAAGGCTTACTTCGCTTTAAAGGCTAGACATAACGACGTGAATGCTTATAAATGGAGTGCTTTTCGTTTTGTCAAAATATCTTTATTGTTATTTTTCAATTATTCTTAGTATTAAAGCATTACTTTAGGAACCTTTCACAAAAATTATAAGAATTCTGAGCTTTACGTAAGTAGGTACTTATTGATTGAATTGAATTAAAATACGCGTAATTGAAAATACATATTTACATTTTTGATTGCATTAATCAATAATTTATATTTGTTGATAGCTCAAATAAAGTATTCATAATGAGATTTCATATTTTTAAATTCTGATTCTTACCACTCAACCAGCACTAGGGCATATATGTGAGTGTGGCGTTTAATCAGGTTCTTCAAAATAAAGGTTTTTGCTTCGTTCGAAAACTTTTGTTTATTGTTTAACCATCTTACTAATATATGTTACATCTAGTCTAGCGGTAAGAAACCGGAGAAAAAATGATCGGGGGTCGAGCTTAGTCCTGAAAAACCACCAAGTTAGTCGTATTCTCGTAGCATAAGCTTGATTTAGTTTTATAATAGTTAGAATATTTACTTACATAAAAAATGTTTACTTTTGTACATATATATGCAGTTTATTTACAGTAGTATTTATTCTGATTTAAATATGTTTATTTATTTAGATCTAATAAAACATACTTATATTGTATATTGTTGGGTAGTGAGAGTGAAGAAAAAGAGTGAAACGTGATAGTGAAACGATGATGATGATGATTTTGATACATTAGATTTGTCACCTTAGAAAATCGTACTTACGAATCTTTTGCATAGATTATTAGATATACCAAAATTGATAATGGAACTCTTTTCTTTTTCTTTATTTTGGTTTATTAAACTGGCTGCCAGCCGAGTTAGTTATTTTAAAAAAAAACTGTTGAAATACCCGTGTGTTATAATTATACGTGTGAAGTTTGAAAACTCGTGTAATGAACTCCCAGTAAATCCGAATTTAATTTCCTCACGACATTATCGTATAAAAATTATGGGATGTACCACGATTCTCTCTAAAGTTACGGCAATCTTACATCATTATGTGGGGTAGGAACAAACTTACGTCTCCTGTAGCTCAGAATGAATCGGAAATGAATTCGCGTTACGAAACAACTGTCATAGAGATCGTTTGGCGAATGATGGAGGGATGGTTGGCAAATCTCGGCCAGGGTGAGGGGAGAGGGGTGAGGGGTGAGGGGGTGGTGTTATCTCAACCATTAACACGAAAAGTGCGAGCTGGAATGTACCGTAAGTATGTGTGTAACTAACAGTTTAGAGATGCCAACTTTGAAAAAGAAACGAAATGATATTTTTCGCAGTACGGTAGTTATAAAAAGAATTTGTATCTTTTTTTCTAACACAGAGATGCGAACACAGAATATTAATATTGTTTTCAAACTAAGCTATAAGCATGTACTATGAAAATAGGACTAACTTGCTGATGTTATCGAATGGAGCCCTAACCACCAACCACCAGATCACTAGATGAGCGTCGTGATCACTACACCAACAAGAAACTCATTACAATTTACTGAATTTACTCTACTAACTTCTCTTTAGTATACTTAATACTCTTTTTGAGTAATGAAACTTCAATAATAATTTGAATTATGTATATTATATCATTAATTACAACATTCGATTTATCAAACACATCCAAAATAAGCGATGTCACTATTCAGATGATTGCCATCATGTTGAAATACTACACAATATTTTCACCGTCATCACTACATTCGCTTATCTTACTATCGGAGGATTGGAGGCTCCAAAATTCGAAATTTTGTGATTTATCAAGTCCCAGTGTTTTTGCAGTTTATCCTAGCTTAGTCAGAGGCGACCCAATGGAGTTACCGAGCATATATATTTTGAATGTCCCACCTCTCGTTTTTGCAGGATGTATCCAAGCCATCTTAAATAAGTGTAAATTAGGAAACGGTCCATTTGCTACTATTCCACGGTAATTCATTAGGTACGGCAGTCTGGATTCTCGATCTCAATTTCTCTGTGAAAAATCCACAATTGGTGACTATTCATATGGACGGTTTCTCCGTAAACTCGAACATCTAACAAAAACGCATTTATGAATTTTTTGTACCAATATACAGAAAAACTCTTCTCCACAATAAAAATATTTTTTAAAACTACTTCTTTTGAGTAAAAAAAGGACGTAAATATGGACAAATACGCTCATTTTGTATTTTTATGATATATTTTTTTTATAGTTTTATTGTTTATACTTGGATTTTTGACTTTTCACTTTTTAGTATTCTCCCGAAGGGACCATTGGCTCTGAAACATGTTGATATTTTCAATAAACAAGTGGTGAAAACAAAGTACATTTTAATTAATTATATTTTATTTTTATATTATAAATATTTTTTAATCATGGCAAGACTATTTTGCTAAAGCTATTTTGTGGCGTATTGTTAGTTTAGATATACTATAAGTAATCCAAATTGTCGATAAAATGAATATATTTTGACTACCGTTTTTTATTTTAATTTTATTTATAATCATATTTATTGTGTTCCGTCAATCAAAATGAAACTTTTTATTTTCGTAATTAGTAATTAATAAACTATTTGAATTATGAAAAGAATTAAAATGATCAGTCAATAATAAATCGTTTGGGAGAAGGGGTGAATATTTGTGGCAGTGGCGGCGCGGTAAGGGGATTATCCGGCCCGGGCGCGCGGAGGGGGCCGCTAATTGCGGGAATCCAACTGGAGGATTATGCATTATTACTTTTATCATACTATTGATTGCATTCATCTGCATTACCGTCAATATTCATTCATATTGCAAACGTTACAGTACTTGTGTGAAAATTAAAAAAAAATGGTATTTTTTGACTACTTTGAATGAATTTTAACGAAATATTTCTTTGAACGTTTCATTCTTCAGCCCAGGTTCATCCATTGTTAAATAATGGCTTCTATTGATGATGGCTATTCATCTCTCTTCTTTTCCGTTTCACCATTAGAATTAAAATACTAATTGTAGAATATGTTACCAGTAATTACTAAAAAAATTATTAATTCAATATGTCTTATTTTTGCCTCATTTCCATCCTCTGGTCGATAAAAATAATATACTTTTTTATACATAGGTATGCAAAGGAATTATAACTCTGCAAATACGCGTTCTCTTTCTATTTCAAGTATGCAGTGGTTATTTTTAAGACTTCTTACAAACGTTAATCGAAATAATAGTGGGTTTTAGTGTATCATAAAATATTATTATTCTTCTTCTTCTTTAGCCTTCTCTCCACTGCTGGATATAGGCCTCTTCCATACCCTTCCATACTTCCTTGTTATTTGCTAATTGTAGCCATTTCTTTCCCCCCAAAGCGGTTATGTCATCGGCCCATCTCTTTTGAATTCTTCCGACGCCTCTTTTATTCTCCCAAGGTCTCCACTTCAGAACTCTGGGAGTCCATCTTGTAGAATTCTACCTTGCAACCTGCCCTGTCCATTGCCATATTAGCTTCACTACACGATCCATGATATCCACTACTCTAGTTCTTTTCCCAATTTCATCATTTCTTATTCTATATGTGTATAAAATATATAAAATATCATTAAGGAATGATAATAACTAATCTACTTTTTTAAAGGTATATACTATACCTTTAAAAAAAGACTATATAAATTATGTATCTCACATTCATAAAAATAAAAATAATTATAATTATCATTATTATTGACGTTATGTGTAGTTGTCTAAATACAATAACCAACAATAGAGTTAAATCAAAAACCTGTTCTAATTGGTATTATATTATAGAATTGTGATACAATATTGAGCCATTTGGCTGATTATTGTACTGCGTGAAGCTCTATACTACTACCTCGCAGTGCAGGTTTAAGCAACCATTTGAATGAAATAATCAGCTATTTAAAAAATAACAATGTATCTCTACTTTAAAAAATCTGTTTCAAGGCTCCAGAGACAGTATAAATAAATTTTACTTCTATTTAAAAAAAAAACACATGTCTTTATTTCAAATATAGCATCATTATTGTGGATTAATATTAGAAAATATGCACGCAATAATTAAAAATATACGGTATATTTTTACAATTAATAGATAATTTATATATTCTACAATTAATAGATTTAAGACATTATTTTAGATTTAGTTTATTCCATCCCATTTATATGTTATATATAATATATTCCTTCAGTTTGTTTTCGATGATACATCCAACGATATTTTGAATAGACATCGCGATGCGATGAAAAATTTCTGATTGGTGCCAGGAAGCAAAATAATTTTAAAACCCAGGATTTCAAATTTTCCTTTGGTGGCAATTCCGTTTTTGTAAATACGAACTTCAGTTGTGTAATTTTTTTATTTTTTAACCTGTGCAAGAGTTTACTTAATGTGAGAAGGGTTTATTAGATACAAAGTAATTAATTCATTAACATTCTTGGTCTCTCCACCTAGTTGGAGTTGCAATACTATAGCTTTTGAATCAAATCACCTCGGTTCTCTAAGTCTGACTAATTTTTTTCTGTGTGAATTTGCAACTTTCCTAAATTACTTGAAAGATCTTCTGATTCATAGATTTTCTCTGAAATTCAACATCAATTTTCAGTTGGGTATACTTAGAATGTTTAAAATTCTCGATAGAAATCCAAACTAGTATTAGTTGAAACTAGTGATGCAACGAATACGAATATTCGTATTCGCCGAATAGTAGATATTTACCGAATATTCGTATTCACCGAATATCATCACGAATATTAAAAACACACTTTTTATAACTGAACGCAACGCAAATTTCGGTTTGTCTGTGCACTGTGTATCCGAACACATCTACGCACTCAATTATCAGGGATACCCCTAACATTGAATGAATGGATTTGTTTAGTTCTCAAGTTGTCAATTGTTACTTATTTTACAGCATAACATGAGTTCTTTCATCTAGTTTCGTTGGGTTATTAATAAGGTTAGGTGCACACTTCATGTAGTTTTTGTTTCGTAATACGTATCGTTCGTTTCATTTTATTACCGTTGTATGTAAAAGTGTTAACTCTTATAAAATAATTTCAAATTAAATCTAATAGCATGACCTCTCGTAAACGTGAAAAAAGTGATATTTATTTTCGAACGCTGACAATGTACAAATGGATAAAATAAATGTTGTGCTTTTTGCACAAAAATTTGCCGGTAGTAAATTTCAACTATTAAATCTCTTAGTAAAAAAGAACAGTGGTGTACTAATTATTAACTTGTTAAATTATTCGTATTCGTATTCGCCGAAAAGTACGCTTGATATTCGTATTCGTGAAAGTAGTATTCATTGCATCACTAGTTGAAACATATTGATTGGCACTAGGACTTAAGGTAACAGAAAGGAGATTATGATAGAGAATTTATTTGGTAGTCTATTATTATGTTATTCAAGATTATTATCTTTCTTACCCAAGATCCACCTCCTGCCATCTTGTTTTATTACTTCGCGTGTATAAGTGAAAAGTAAATTCAGATGAAAATCAAAATTTAGAAAGTGTCCGCTTGTTGTCAGCTCCTACACCGCCCCGCGCCGCTGCGCCGTGGCCATTTTAGAATTCGAATAAATTAGCGAGCTTAATATTTTCCCAAAATCAAAACTACATAGTAAATTTAGCCACAAATTGGTCCGAGCTCGGCGAGGGCATTAGGCTTTACGGGACCACCGCCAATCGGGAAACCCTACGCTGTTAATATCATTATTAAACCATTGATCATTAAAACCGGTTTTGAAATTAGCTTGTCGGTGAATTATTACTTTAAATCAAATATAATATGGCTTATTTATGAATTTGGCTTAGGGATGCAATGCTTGATTCCGAATCATGACTTTTCAACATAAAGGCACGTTTCTAAATCTATTCATTGTTTTATTACATAATTAAATAAATTTATATGTAAATTAAACGCTTAAATTAAATTAAAATCTCCCCACACATAGCTTATTCACCTCTATCAGTACCTAAGATACTCGTATTTTATTTTATTACAATGCTTATTAATTTATATTGTCAATTGTAGATGAGAACATCTATAGTTCTCGAAACTTGTGGTGTATACTTAACTCAAAAGTGGTCTTATACAATGTTTTATTTATATATCAATCGCGGTATTCCAAAAAGTTAATTCGAAATTAATAAATACTTTAAATAAATAATCCTTTTAACTTAAACGATTTTCTTATAATTTTTCATTATTAATATTAGTGTTCTGATATTAATAATGAAAATTAATATTATATCGAATTTGAAACATTTGTTTAAAAACAATAATAATATAACAATAATAATACTGAGATGGTTAGCACTAAATAAATACATGTTACTGCAACACCAAAAAATAAGTTTAACTTTTTAAACGCACTTTTGTTAATGAGCATTTACGTACCATACCGGGCCACGTGTAAAAAGTTAATAGGTACATATTTCGACCGTAGATTTTTGAGAAATAATTGAAAAATAGTTTAAATTTAATTTATTTGATATATGATGTACAAGCAAAGGCAGCAATATTAAAAAAAAAATGTATGCTGTCATCGAGGATTACTAATTTACAATGTAATGAATTCGAGACTTTATAGGAAACATAGCCTATAAATTTATAAGAAACACGATTTTGGAAGGGATAAATACATCAAATCTAGAATTCAGTACATTTTGAATTATTAATCCTCGGTGAATGCATTCACACATTTTTTTGGATATTGCTGCCTTTGCTTTTATACCCCACATACGATGTAAATATGTGAACATATGAATAAATAATTTCGCTACTTAGAGACAGTTTATAAACGCATTTTTGTGGACAATAGATAGTAAATAATTCTCAAAATACTTTTCGTTTATTAACCATCGTTAAAATATGTCGCATATATATTAAATCATTCTCGTATACGTTGAATCTGCGGCTCCAATGATCTACGATAAACGAATTTACATTTCCTATTTTTTTCTCAACAATATCATATTTGGCTTTGGTGGTTGGCGTACAGATATCCTCAATGTTATATTTGACAGTTATTTAGTGCACTATAATGGATGTTATCGTTGATTTATTGGAGTTATCTGTCAGCCTAAAATTGCGTACAAGCAAAATGTAAAAAAAACGTAATACGAACATAATAATATACGTAATACAGAATTTTTTGTAAACTTATGGGGTTAACATAACTTTTTAAAAGGAAAAAAATTATATCATCTGATGTTAAAGAGTTAAGGTTGTTATTGCGGTCGTTAGACATATTTAACTATAAATAGTTGCAGCTATTTTATACGGCCGGTATTTACAGCCTCGAAAGCAGTAATCAGTCCGCCCTCTACCTCCGCGGGTAGAGGTCATCCTCCTGATGACGTTGAATAAGCATTAAACGAAACGTCGAGAATCGTTTCTCGGAAAAACATACTATTTACAGTTAAACATCATGTGATGTGTGATCGTGGGCCATAATGAGGCGTTTGTATCTGGAGAAGAAAGGGTTAGTTGTCCACCGTGTCCTGCCGTGGTCTGATAACGGGCGTCAATCCCCTCTCACTGATCCGGTCCTGCCTAATCCCCACATTAGGATCATCGGATCGTTTCGTCGCTGGCCGAGTCCCCCATAACGTAATGAAGGTGTTACCGAGTGATTTTGAAGGCTGTTCGAGTATTACCCACCAGGAATCAACAGTGTGACAATTTGACTATGCCACATTAATTCCAAATTATCCTAAGCTCGTATAAAACAAGAAAACAAAAGAAAAAAAAAGTATTGTTTAATGCTGTCCGGGTAGAGGCTTTTTGAAAACGGTGGACGCTAACCAATTAAACTCATTTGCATGTAACATAAAAAGATGTTCTATTTAAATTAATGAATGTCAATTGAATTCAATAAAAATATTTTATAAAGTCGCAAAATAGGAACTTTTAGCGCAAAACTAAATCTCCTTCCTTGATGTCACATAATATCATATTTCTAATTAACATTATCTAAAAGTTAGACCATGAAAGTCTTTGGTTATATGCCTATCTATATTTATTCACTTAACATAGACATATCAAAAATAAAATAAAATAATATTACAATTCAGTACAGTATTTCAAATGATTAACAACTACTTTAACACTTAGCTTATACAAATGTAACTAAATATGTAATAATATACCACAATATTTATCACAAGTCATGGTAATGGATTATCTAACAAATTATTGTCTTCGTTAGTGGTTTTAGGAATTTAGGTGAATTCTAAATTTGTTTATTACGTATTTTGTCCATGGGAAACGAACGTTTTCAATATTTCAATTCATTCTATATTTTCAATTCTCCTCTATTGATAGACCATCTAGTATCCCATGGACTGATTGAAAGTGAATATTTTGAGTATGTCCAAATTTTTCAGAACAGAACTGGATTGTTTGTCACAGGGACATCAATAATCAATTAATGTATATTATAGATGTCTCACAAAGACGAAACTGTACTTTTTCAAGGGAGAGTAGGTATAGAAGTGGCGCAAAAATTTATTACATATACAACTTCCAAAAAATTAATAGACATGGTATTCTATCATGGGTGGAAATGGCGAACGTTACATATGTGTAAAGTAATCACTTAAGCCAACCGTACGATAGGTCGTAAGTCCTATGGCCACCCAAAAAAGATTTATATACCTACTCTCGCTTGAAAAAATACAGTTTCATCTCTATGAGACATCTATAATATACATTAATTGATAATTGAAAGTGATTTTATCAAATTCATTATTTGAATACTCCTAGAGTAGCTTGTTGGTCTTGTGGTTAGGACACTGGCCTCGTGATCCAAAGGTTGCGGGTTCGATCCTCACTCCAGACTAGCAAGTTAGTCCTATTTTCATAGTACAAGCGCTTAGCTTAGTTTGAAAATAGTAAGAATATTGATGTGACACGTATTCCGTGTTCACATCTCTATTTTTTTTTAAAAAAAAAAAAAAAAAAAAAAAAAAAATATCATTATAAAATCCCTCAGGCGTCATTCAAACCCAAAAAATGAATAGCACTAATTTAAGAATTAACCAAAAATTATTGAAATAAAATGTGCAAAATATTTTTTTACAGTTTCAAATAATATATTAGTTTAAACACGTTATGAAACATGTATTAAATAATGCCGTTACTATGGGAAAAATTCTGAAAATGATTTTGTTTTATTTTCATTGAATGATTTTCCTTCGTACGGTAAAATCATTTCGGCACCAAACAAAGGCTGTATTTGTGTGTGATTTTTCAATGACGAGCATCGATCCCCGGACTGGTCAGGGTAGATTAAGGATTAAGGCCAACAAAACGTGATTATTGAATGGGGAAAGAATAATCCTTCCATAACAAATTAAAAAATAACAATTCCAGCCCGCGTTCGGTTTGTGTGCGAATGGTTTGATAGCCGGAACAATAAAATAATCATCTCTATTATGGATTGAAATATTTCCATTCAGATCCACGGCGAATATAACAATTATTTTTTATTTTAATTTATGAAGTAATTTATTGGTTAATTAGTTTAATAAAATCACCGTTCAATTTTGAAGCCTAGTCAGAAGGAAAAAACAGGGTGGCCTAGTGTTATGATGTTTTCATTAAACTATTAGAGACCATACGATAGAATCAAGAAAAAATACTAATAATTGAAGTCTTCCGAACAATCTAAAAGATTTTAGAAGGGTCTAGAACACAGAGAAATGTGCCAGAATATTCGAGAGAACACATTTTAGAGAAGACCAAGTCATAGAAAGCTAGCGGGCGATCCGCGTATATACCGTCAGTCAGCGAATATTCTAGTAGCGCATCAGTGCAAGAGAAACGGTCGAATAATGTGTTCCACAGACTAGTGAAATATTCTCGAGTGACGATTAGTGCGAATTACGGAATAGTGTTCCAGTTAGTATTCAGTGAGTTTATATAATCAATAAAAGATGAAATTGTTTATAGTGATTCATTTTGTCTTCCACCGCCGTGAATCCGTGACAATATCTTACATACAATTATAATTATGTATTTGTATGATTACGACGACCGACTCAAACGCCGGATGTTCGATGTAAATAGCAGCAATCCAAATGAGTCATTATTTTTTAATTAAATATTAGTACTTTGTGATAATTTGGAAATGCTGTTGATTTGAAATATACTTACTTGTTAATTAAACAGAAATACAATACAAGCATAAATATTTATTTCGATCAAACATAATTAATTGCCAACGTGATTTGAAAATATTGTGGCTGCAGGAGACAAATGAAAACACTAGAAATTAATTAAGAATTTATTAATTAGTGTTTGATTATTTTATTAAATTAACATGGTCAATTAACATGAATTAAATTTAACACTAGTCTCAAATCCACACAATTTCGCAATTTATCACTCGTTTATGAACACTAGATATCGCTGGGTAATACTTTATTTATCAGTTACTAGAACGTTCCATCCAATTTTCGCATGTAGAAGTCGCATTTATTTAAATCGCTCACTTATCGGTAAGTACTCGCCCGATATTTCGCTCGATATCCGTCGTTCTGCGAATGATATTACGTCGATGGGAATGTCAAAACAATGACTAGAAATGTCCGTTCCGCTTTATGTACGCTAATTTCCGAAATCTCAAGAACAATCTTTTATTTATTAGTGTTGACGATATTATTGTTAACATATAACGGGAGATTCTGTACGTAATCTCTTTGATGATTTTTTTATAATATTTTCGAAAATAAATCCGTACCATTTTTTTAGATATAAATTCACCGAATATAATTAATTATTTATCTTTTTTAGCTTGCAGGCCTGCGGAGGGAATCCATGTCGACCATATCCTAGGTTGATTTTCATGTATTTTATGGAAGAATATAAAATAAGTAAATCTTAGTTTTACCATCATCCGCAATGTTTTTTTTTTTGTAAAAACCTTATACAAATATTGTTGTTTTTAAATTAGACACTTACTAAGAAACACAAATGAATAAGCATTGGCAGGATCATATTTATGTATGTGAATACATTCATCTTGTTCACGTATAAGTAATGCGGCCGTGCGTGCGGATCTTGCGCTTGAGTGTGTGGGAGAGCTTCCACACACACATCCGCTTCCGTGCCGGCCCAACGCGGGTCCGGATTAATCCGGGAAATCCGGGATTAATCGCCCGGATTTACGCTCGCAATAAAAGTGTCTGCAGCTAGTTGCGGCCTTCTCCACTTCCCGTATTTCTCTTCTTCGTCTGTACGACACGCGATATATTTTCTGTAATTTTCGGACGAGATCTCGCGGTAAATTTATTAATTCCTTTCAGATAGTATTATTACGAAAGCGTATACTAGTATTCATTCATTTCAGATAGTATTATTACGAAAGCGTACACTAGATTATTGATAACAGCGGATAGTTCATTTTATAATACGTATCATTTTGAAAACGTAGATCCAAAAATTTAGGCTTCACAAACTATAATATTAATGGGTCTACAAAAAATTTTATAAAATACTTACACCAAAAAATTTATCGCGTATTCATTAATTTTGTTTATGTTATGTTTATAATATTTTTTGTAGCGTACTTTTTTGCGTGAAATACGCTTCAAGGGCGTTTTACAGGTGCGACATTTTGAAGAAGTGAGTTTTTAGCCTCTTCTTGAAAGATTCTTGATTTTCCATGGAATACTGGAGGTAGATGATTCCACATACCTGGGCCCGTAATGATGAAAGCACGTTCCGCAAACTTGATGGCTCCAGGTCTCCTTGGTATTCTTCAGCTAATTGTCTGAATTCTGTATTTTAATATTTGAATTAACTCTGCTCTTGCATTACGATTATTTTATCTTTGCAGATAATTAAAAAAAATGTTTATATCTTCAGAATATTTTTCCTATAGAAATGATGATATAAAAATGTTGCTAAATTATATTTGACTTTTATCATTCGGAACATTTAAAAAACAAAGTTTACAAAAATAAGAACACCATGAAAAATAAATTGATTAATTATATTTATATATTTAAGATATACTATTTTCTTTTAGGTTAACAAATTAAACGGAATGAACGTTTATGAATAGAGGTGGAACTAGATGTTTTAGCGCTCAGGATATTTAAATAAATTCGTTCCATAGATAATGAAGATTAAAGAACAATTGATAAAAATGTGTGGGTTACCTATGTATGATGCATTCTCATTATTGAGACAAAAATATGAGCTTTCTTCGAGCTAGTTAGTATGTAGGTAAAGTTATTAAAATATATAAGAACAATTGATTAAGTATTAATTTTCCTCACTTTGAGCAAATTAATTAGAAACTTGCCGTTTATTGCTATTTTGTTTGACAGCGTTGTAGTGAACGTTATTTTTCCTTAGATTTTCAAAAGAAAAAAATGTGCATACGATAGAATTCTCAGATTCTTATGAAAACCGTTTCATAAATTAGTGGTCCTGAAAAATAAATTGCTAATTTTATTTTTTTTTACAAGAAAAATGATTATAATTTTTTTACATTCAACTAAGCTCCTGTTCTGGGGTTAATATCCTTTTCGACGACCTCTAGTTTCGCTGCTATATATGAATAATAAAATTAAAAAAATAGAATGATCTACAGTTGAATTTATACAATCATTTTATTTAATATAAAAAAATTAATATTGTATATTTTTACTGCCGCGGAACAACCCAGCTGTTTACTGAACCGCGATCAAAAATTAATTCCAAGTCGAACACCAATTATTTGAGTATTTAACAATTGATATAATCCTGATGGAGGAGCAATTGTTAGTTTTATCTATTGTTTATGGCTTTATGGTGATTTCTATGGCCGTATTTTTGGATGGGTGTTGCGAGCCGCCCGCTCGGGTAATCCGGATTGGAGATTCATTAGGGCGGGATTAGTCCCTATTGAAATCCGCACAAATCCTTGCGGACTGCGGCGCGGGGAGGGCAGCGGCGGTGCGCAGGGAGACGTGTGATGGGGCGGCTGAGGGGGTGAGGGGGTGAGGGGGTGAGACACCTACCCTAGAGATGTCATCGTTTCAATCGATGGAACGGTTTTGTGTTTAATTTTTGAAAATTAAATATATTTATCGCTGATATATGGTATGAGAACTTGTATACCTCAATATAAGCAAGGGTAGATTGTTGGTCCAAGCAAGGGTGGCTCGGTGGTGTTGGACTCTTGCCTAGTGATCCAATGTTCGGTGGTATTAGCCCCATTCCGGGAGGCTAGCAAGTTAGTCCTATTTTTATTATCTTAGTTTAAAAATACTAAGAATTTGTGCGTTGCGCCACGTATTCCGTGTTTGCATCTCTATTTAAAAAAACTTATTTTACAAAAATAATAGTTAAATGTTTTGGGCTAGCTAAGCTTTCTTAAATTTTTATTTACAAGCGCTGTTTTTACAGAACGTTCAAATTGTAAAAAATACAATACAATAAAAATAATTGGTGTTGTAACATTGATCACTTTGATTGATATCACGACTCAATTAATGTTTAGATTTTCGATAGAAATGCTATATACCTACTACAGACAGATATTTATTACGTGGACACAATTCTTGTAGTTCATACGTTAGGTTCTTGTAAGATATATTCCTTAGTGTCAGTGTAAAGCTGCTATTTGTATAGAACGAAATAAACGGTCTCTACATAATGTTGAATCTACAAAAAAATCGATTTTCGTTTTATAATCTTTAACTATCGAATATACTGTATATTTTTAAATAAATAAAATATTTTCGTTTATATTTATATTTTCGTTTTATATTATATTTTCGTTTCATAAAATCAATTTAAAGTTATTCAAAAATAAAGAGAAAGTTTAAGAGAGTAAATAGTTTAAGATAGTAAAACTTAAATCGAATTGCATACGTACAAGTGCATAATGTTTCATATTTATCAATATTTTACATTAAATAGTCAATATTTTGAGTGAATGTATGAAAATTATATAGACATTGAAAATAATAAAAGCACTTTATTCAAAATTTAAAAGTCTAAAAAATATATTATTTATTGATTTGGTATTAACTTTGTGAAATTACATAATTGATTTATACATAGGTATAAATAAAAATCAAAAATTTAAATTTCTTTAATATTTTGTCAAAATTTTTAATTATTACTATTTATTTTTCATCATAATACTAATCATTGTTTATATACATTTATTTATTTTAAAGTATTTAAATGATTGTTCGTTTCTTTTTTAAATATGATTTATTTCTGTCTGTTATTTTATCTTGTTTATCTGCTATATTGGTTTAATTATCTTAATTTCATTTTATTACTTTTTTTCAAAGGTCTTTAATTATTACTGTTTGCTTGAATACTAATTAGAGTTTAAATATATTTATTCAAAGTGTTTTAGTGATGGTTAATTTCTCTTGAATATTTTTTATGTCTATTATTATTTTTTTGTTTTTTATTTTAAAAGTTGTTTTATGTTTATGTAAAAATTCTTTGAACTGTAAATAACTAACTAACTAACCATCACGCCGTTTCCCTGCAGGGGTAGGCAGAGAGGATTGAACGCCACACTCTTCTATCCTGGCACACCACTTTTGCTTCGGCCACATTCATACATCTTCTCATACACGTTCTACGGTTGTTGCGGCTTTTAACAAGGCCATCCTCAAATACTTGTAGTACCTGATCGTGCCAGGTCTTTCGCGGACACCCTCTATTTCTGTTGCCTTCAACATTCGCCTCATATATTTTCTTAACCATCCTTTCCTCGTTCATACGTTCCACATGACCAAACCATCTCAGCACTCCTTTCTTTATTCTATCTACCACACTACAGCCAGCATTGCATTCACTTCTAATTTGTTCATTCCTCACTCTATCGACCAAAGATTTTCCACACAAGCGTCTTAGTGACCGCATTTCACCGCATTCAGTCTACTTTCATTCCTCTTTTGCCAATTCCAGGCTTCACTTCCATACATAAGGGTTGGCACTAGAACGCCATTATGTACCGCTAGTCTTGCTTCTTTTGACAGATTCTTATTGGCCATAATTGCATTTAGTGCACCATTAACTTTGTTTCCCGCAGTTACTCTCCTTTCGATATCATTCTCAGCCTTGCCGTCTCTACTAAACATACTTCCCAAATACACAAACTCGTTCACTTGTTCTAAGCATTCGTTGTTCATAATTACATCACACTTAGTCACTCTTTCGTCTCTCTCGAATACCATCACGTTCGATTTGCTGACATTCATCAGAAGTTCACTCTGCATGCATACATCGGACATCCTGGATACCAAGCACTGCAGATCAGCTTCACTGTTAGCCACTAATACTGCATCGTCTGCGTATAGCAGGCAGGATATGGTGAGTCCGTCCATTTTCGCTCCAACTTCTAGATCCTTCAGTTCTTTCATAAAATTATCCATATACAGGTTGAAAAGCCATGGTGACATTACGCATCCCTGTTTGACACCTTTAAAGTTGAAAGAGAAAATGTACTATATGTCGTAAGTCGGCGACTAGGAACATTCAAAGTTATGTTTTCGACACAAAATTCTGAATCGATATTGAATGAAACCATGAATTATATTATATAGGTATATTGGGTCAGCAATTAGTCTACATGAAAATATTTTAAGCGCTCTTGATAAGATATTAAAGTGCTGCCCAGACTACACTGAAATGTAAGCATGCGAAGAAATCATATTCAATCATAATCACCAAATGACAAAACCAAATACCAAATTGCTGCGAACCAATGATTTATACAAACATATTAATGATGATTGTTTTTTGAGATTTTTCTTTGATATTGTTAAAGGGCTTAAAGATCTTTGATATTATATCTCAAATATCATGTCAAATTTTCGTTCATCAAACGTAGTTTTCTGGCAATAGCTAATTAATTTTACAACGGTTTGATAAAGTCACTTCATTAGTAGATTGAGGATTTTAAGATTCGTAGTGTGTAGGAATAATTCCCGCCCCCCGCCCTAACTACGTTAAGTTAAAAAAATTCGTTGTTTTTGTCCCTTGAAAGTTAAAACTTGTGTACGGGAATAGGAAAACAGGCACTTTTTTCATTTTCATAATTGTAACAATTATTCAAGTTCTGTTAACATGCAAGAAATATAATAAAATAAGAATATTCATGGAATACATATAACGTGGCCTCAATACTAGAATTAAATGACTAGAATTTTGGCATTTTTATGATATTTACTTGGAATTTATTTAACTCTAATCGAAACTATTTAATGCTAAGACTAGATAATTTACACAGTTATAAGCAATCTATTAATCACGTACAGACATAGAAGACAAGAGAAATAATGAAGACTAAATTATATAATTAAACATCTGGCAATGTCTACTTTTTTCATTGGCATTTCATTAATTTATCTCAATAACGTTATTAATAAGATATATTTAAAAAAAATATGCATTACAGACTGATTTGTCAAGACAAGAAAGTCCCGCAATGTGTGGAAAGCCTCTAAAATACAAGCAAACAAGGAACATTACTCGCAATCTATTTAAATTTAATTTATTGAAGTTACGAGCGTAACCACGCTTACGAGATTGAATACTTCCAATCGATCGAGGGGCCAAAGACGCGCATACTTCACACAAGAGAAATATGATCTCTCACAGAGGCTGGTCGATTCGCAGATCTTTATCAGTGAATCATTCGAATTAACATCCCCCTCCGAGCGGACGCAATAAATAGTAAATACTAATTATTAATCAAAGACCCCTCTCGCTCGAGGGTTGTGAAAACCGGCGTAACCTCCCCTGCAGGCAGTATGCGGCACGGAGATTAATCCCGTCGGAGGCTCGGGGGATGCGGCACAGCCTCCGAGGGTGGACCGACAAACGGTGTCAAACAGATTAGCGGTTATCAATTTGCGAAAGAGGGGAGGGCCGCGAAACAGGGGTGTTATTAAACGTCGCCCCTGTGGTGTTATTGCGATCGCACTCTCTGTTTATCTTGCATCTCGTGAGAAGAACTCGTCTCTGAGCAGATGATTCTGTAAGGGGTGGGAAACTCGACAGAATATTTTTTACAATCTTCACCAACGTGTAATAAATGATCACCAGCGGCGTCCGGTCAAGGATGAAATAAGATGGAATTAGGAATAATATTTTTATATGCAGGTATGGTATTCTGAAATAGGTCGTAAATCCTATGATCACCCAAAGACTTCCATACCTATTCTCCAATAAAAAAATATAGTTTCGTCTCTGTTTTAATTAAGTAAATCTTAATTAACATACAAGTGATAAAAAGTAGTAAATTATACCAATTATAAACTTTCCACTTAAAATTCATTATCAAAGTGTGATAATTTATAGTTTCATTATATATTGATAAGGGGGTGATAGGATTAAGATTGCGATAAAGAAAATAAGTATGGGAGTATATAATCGAACATAAATTATAAATTAAGTCAACTAGTTAGGTTAATGTTGATGAAGTTAATTTTCGTTTAATGTCCCGAATAGTCGAGTTAAAAATGTCTATGTGGTTGTAATTTGCGTTAAATGAATTTGTGGATCTGTAGATGAATGCGTTTTGTTTAGAGTTGGTCTTGCAAGGAGGGAAATGAAAAGTAGGTGACTGTCTGCTGTTACGATTTGGGATGTGGAAAGATAGACGTTGAAGGAGATCTGGAGTATCAACTAAGTTGTGTGTGATTTTAAATAACATTACAGAGTCCGCTATATTTCTACGGACTAAGTATTTTTCAGCATCTTCATTGCTGACAAGAGACCAAAACGAACGAAAGTTAAGGTACTTTAAAAATCCTTGTTGGACACTTTCAATTCTACTCTTGTGTACTGTGTAGCCAGGGTTCCGTATCTGGGAAGCGTATTCCAAAATATTACAAACATATGAGAAATATAATATCTCATATTTCTCATATGTTATACTATGAGACATCTTTAATCCTTCCTTCCTGGGTTTCAATCCGTGGGATTGGCTTGCAGCAAAGCACATCTCCTTCTCCATTCAGCTCGGTCTCTGGCGATCCTCTTCAGCTTTGTGCAGGAGGCACAATTCATATCTTGGCACACTTGCTCAAGATGTTCGCGGCGAGGGCGCCCTCTGGCAATCTTCTCCTCTACAATTCCCTCCAGTATAGTTTTGAGCAGATTTTCATGGCCCCTTCCACTTTGCACGCCTTTTCGAGATGGTGTTCATCATGTGACTGGTTTCATCGATCCTGCTGAGAACCTCTTCATTCGTAATGTAGTCTCTCCAGGAAATTCCTAGGGCACGTCTGTAAGTCCACATCTCGAAGGCTTCTAATCGTTTTTTTTCTCTGTCGCCAATGCACCAAGTCTCACATCCATACAGCAAAATACTCCACTCATAAGTTTTTATTAATTGCTTGCGGAGCTTTAGGTTTATATTATTGGATTGGATAATCTTAGATTTTTTGTTAAACGCAAGTTTTGCTTGGTAGATGCGACTGTCAACCTCTCTTTTTGTACGGCCATCCCATGTGGTTTTACTCCCAAGATAGACAAACTCTTTTGCGTTTTTAATTGCAGCTCCTGACATTAGTATTTTCATAAATATCATGATTAATGATGTCCCCTGGGATAAAAATCCAGTACTGCGTTCATTGAAAAATTTAGACAAACTCGAAATATTCTGACGCGAGTTGACCCGTGGGTTTTTTAGGGTTAGACGTCAAAGGCGGACGACTCCCCGATGTGATTCTCCACTCGGTTCGTGAAAGGTCATGTGTGCTCAGCGAAACGCTTGTTACCCGGGACGTACCTACTCCACCGCGCGCCATTAAACTATTAAACTTTTTTCCAACGTTCACCAGACAATTATAAATCCATCAGCGGAATGATTTCGTCATGTCAGAGATGTGATGGAAGGCATTGCGTTAAGTGTAAACGATAGTCTGTCTGTCCCGCTCGCTCGGGTGCTCTAATCACCCACCCGCCTGATGGAGCCTCCTCATTGGCCGATCGCATCGGCAACATTGATGACATTTCTGACTCGCGTGGACACCAGCGTCCACCGTAAGATTAAATACTTAAAAACGGACCAAATGTAGATTATATAAATAAGCCACATGGTGGAGTAGTGTGGAAAGGGACCTGAAGAAGGCCCAGCTGGACGAAGAGATGGCCCAGAACAGGGAATCGTGGGAAAAAAAAAAGGAGAGCCGACCCCAATGAAATGGGAAATGGAATAAGAGAAAGAAGAAGAGAAGAGGTCCAAATGTAGATTTGCAGATTAGACCAACTTCTATTGCAGGAACCGGAAATGAAGATGAGCATACCGACATTACAAATGATGAAATTATTAAAGAATATCTTTAGTTTGTCCAAATTTTTCAAAACAGTACTGGAGCATGTCGTATAATTTATATATATACAAGTTCCAAAAATTTTAATAGAAATATTCTGAATGAAATGATGGCCTAAAGGCGTTTAAAAAATTTGAAATATTTCAGGTGTGTTCTACTAGTGTAATGTTAATAATTCGGAAGAATCTCATAGATATCTCATTAGTGACATCTGCGGTCATTTAAGGGGAATGAAAAAGGATGCCGGTCGCTCTGGGGATTGTTGCAACACGTATACGGAACCTGTCGTATAATTTAAATATATACATCTTCCAAAAATTTAATAGACTTGCTATTCTATCATGGGTGAAAATGGTGAACGTTACATTGTGTAAAGTGATCACTTAAGCCAGCCGTACGATAGGTCGTAAGTCCTATGAACACCCAAATTTCGTTTTATTCTTAAGAAATTCTTAAACTTGTAAGCAGGCTCACTAATAGCGAAGTAAAAGCCAATTTCTGAGCCGGGAAAACCTATTACCAACTATCAATTTCTCGTTCCTTAGATCTTAGTCGAATCGAAGCTGGCAATCTCCAAGACGAGGTCAGAGTCGGCTAATAGAACAGAATATAGTTTTCCGACACGATAACGCCAGGCCATACATTTCTGTAGTCACATGGCCGAAATTTTGGCATCCGTCATATAGTCTGGACCTTGCGTCTGAGCGTATTCTTCAGGAATATTGCAATACAAGATTCCTTCTGGTTTGGACCTTGCCTCTGAGCGTCATTTATATCGATCTTAAATTTACCAAATCAATTTTTCGCTATTCAGGAATATTGCAATACAAGATTCCTTCAACATCAGAAATACATAAGTTTTAAATAATTACCACGCCGTTTCGCCGCAGTGGTAGGCAGAGATAATAGAATGCCACGCGCTTCTTTTGTCCTAGCACGTCACTTTTGCCTCGACCACTTTCATTCTTCTTCTCATGCAAGCTTTTCGATTGTTGAAGCTTTTAACAAGCCCATCCTCCAGGATTTGGTATATCATGCCATCTCACAGATCCTTTCTTTATTCTACATACTACCTTTTACGCAACCAGCCTTACATTCATATTTAACTGTAACTGCGGATATTTTATATAAACCGTATGTTTTTCCGAGATACGAATCTTGAAGTTTCGTCGAATTCTTATTCAACGTTATCAGGAGGACGACTTTTAACCGCGGAGGTAGAGGGCGGACTGATTACTGCTTTCGAGGCCGTAAATTTATGCACTTTGTTGTGGAGTGTTCACTTCTTTTACAATAGAAGTCGCCAATATGTAATAGGCACTAGTTACGTCGGCGGACTTTACTGCGACGTCTCTCAAGGATTGAATCAATGTCGTAAGAACAGGGCGCCAAATACTTGATGGTTTGTGGCCATGATGATCTCCCTTTTCCATGGCCCCGACTTCGGACAATCTTTCCTGCATCATGAGATGCAAGACCTCCTACTTCTCTGGACGTGTTCTAAACATCGCGCGTCCGAGATATTAAAGTTTTACGAACCATAATACATGGTTTGCAAGAATACTCGAAATAAACTGTGTCCATATAATATGTCCATCCAGCTTATTTTCAGTATTATTCTGTAGATCCGCATCTCGAATGCCACAAGTAGCCTGGTCAACACTTCGGTAAAACTCCGTGCTTCCGTCCCATCAAACAATATCGACAACACGTGGCATCTTACCGTTAGAGTTATATTAAAAACGGGATAATTTGACGGAGAACATTACTGCGGTCTTCTTCGAGTTCAATCGAAGGCTTTGACGGCTTATTGGCTTTAAAATAAAAAAGCCTCAACCTTGAGGGTTAAGTACGGCGGTACAAGTCGGCTTTCTCATGTTGGCGGTGCACGCCATGCATTATTTGCACACAAAAGAGGTCCCACCGTCTGTCTGTCTGCAATGATTGAAATGAGTCAATTTCCCCGCTTCCACCGGCGGTGCCCGAGGAAGTACCCCTGCGAGCTCATCGAAGGTTCTGCTGAATAACTTAGTAGACAAGTAGAGGGTCGTGCATACACGACCCCACTACCGCGTCAAGTCAGTGCCGAACAACTAACTAATATAAAAAAATCCGAGCTTAGTGTCAAGACAAAACTGCTTACTTACTTCCTTACCATCACGCCGTTTCCCCGTGGGGGTAGGCAAAGAATACAGAGCGCCACACTCTTCTGTCCTGACGTACGACTCTCGCCTTATCCACATTCATACATCTTCGTATGCAAGCTCGCCGGTTGTTGAGGCTTCTAACGGGACCACCTTCCAGAATCTGGCTAATCTGGTCACGCCACGTCTTCGGCGGTCGCCCTCTCTTTCTGGCACCATCAACACTTGCATTATATGTCTTCCTTACCAATTTTTCCTCATTCATTCGCTCAACATGCTCAAACCATCTGAGCGACCCTTTTTTATTTCTATTAATTATGCTAAGATCAGCTTTACATTCTTCCTAATATCTGCATTCTTTACTCTATCATAAAACTGTTTTCAAATCTGTGTACAGGCCCACCCTAATATATGGCCGGTGGGTCCCCCAGATCAAGCTGGGAGAAGCAACAGAAAAATGTGTATGTAAACGGAATGGGTCTAGACTGGTTGACTCGTGCAAAAGCAGCGCAAGACAAGGCAACATGGGAACACCTTGTCGAGTCTTTGGACCCCCGGCCCTAAAGAAATAGCTACAATTAGCAAACAACAAGGAAGGATGGAAAGAGAAGGAAGGGGCCTTTATCCAGCAGTGGAGAGACGAAGGCTAATGAAGAATAAGAAGAAGATTAAATTAGGAAAAACATATATTTACTGTTCAATGAACGATTTACAACTTTGTGGTGACATATTCAATAATTAAATAAAACACTATTTGGTATACACCACTAAATAAGAAAATAAATATTTAGTGGTGTATACCGAGTCGCTTTTTATTTAATTACATACATTTATCATCAAAAGCACTACCACATTTGCAGGCCTCAATAAAGGTAGGCACATTTCTCAAGGGCCGCCCCACAATTGCCTCCAACAATCACTTAAAGCGTGTTTACGAAGCGATGAATAAGAGACACGCTATTTGCGCGGCGAAATGATGAAAAAAAAAAAATACAACAAAAGCCATGTTTCCCACCCGCGCCGCCCCGCCCACTGCCGTCGTTAATGCTCGCTCTGATCGCACGCAGTATAGTGTAATGTTGTGTTAAAAAAACGCCTAATAACCATCTGCGATGTTAAAAGGGTCTTTATCGATACAAATTATTAAACACGTAGAAATTCGACACGTGGAGTTGTTAATCATCGCAGTTCTTAATGTGTTTCGGTCAGCCTGAAAAAAATTGTAAATGTGTATCTGCTGACCAGTGTAATGTACCATACTCGGACTGAATTGGAAGTAGTTCTGCAGAAAGCACCCAACACAAAAAACATGGAACTGAGAAAGTGGCTTCTAAATTAGTGTATATTATAGATATCTCACAGAGACGAAACTGTATTAATGGGAAAGTAGGTATAGAAGTCATTTGGGTGTACACAGGACTTATGACCTGTCTTTTTATGGTTGGCTTAAGTGATCACTTTACACAATTGTAACATTCGCCATTTCCACCCATGATAGAATATACCTTGCTTATTCATTTTTTGGAAGTTGTATATATGTTCAAAATGCGTGGAAAGCTTTCATATATGAGTTGTAAGCGCCTTTTCCATGCGGCCTGTACAAAGCCATTTTCATTCCCCTAAATCCCCACAGATGTCGCTAATGAGAAAATCTACATTGATTTTTTACGGAATTTTGAGAGCAATATACTTTATTGTGAGCAATATACTAATTGATTAATAATGTCTCTATGACATAAATCCAGCTTCTGAAAGATTTGAACAAACTCAAAATATTCTGGCTTCTAAATATTTGAACCTACAATTTTATTGCATCTTTTTTGCATAGAGCTCATTGTTTTTGATGTGTAACATCTTTCCTCTCGCTCTCCTGCAATCTGTGGCAGCGATTTCGTGAAAATGGACGGAAATGCGTAACAGGAAATAAGACGCCGGGAAGCGCTTAAATGATTTTTTGCAAGATTATCGTGTATTAACAGTAGAATTAAAAAGTTTCATAATGCGTCCATGCCACATGCATGTTTTTTATCTACATATTTTTTTTCGAAATCGTTTATCGTTTATATGTTGCAGAAATCAGTCAAACCACTTTTTTTATTTAAGAGTTAATTTAGAAAAATATTAAATTTATAAAAAACTATATCACTTAGAGCTCGGACGTTCACAGCACATAGAGATATCGTTATTGAGCTGTCCAAACCCGCTTACAATTATTTTTTATCATTTAGTGGGTTGGTCGCTTTCTGCGTAACTACCTCCAATTAGTGGCCTAGTTATCTGTTGAAAGCTATCGAAACTATCCTAATGATATAGACTCGGTTTAAAAAGAAAATTATATATTGTATTTGAATGACGGGCGTTCTAATATGAAATACGTGATACTGATCATTATTTGTTTATGGGACGTTTGTTTATCAGGCGCGTATAGTCAGTACATTGGAAAAGGAGTTGTACGTTTAACATACAGGGTGTCTCGCAGCTAGTAGCAAATTTTCAAATTTTCATTAGAAAATATTTTTTTACATTTTGGGTGAAATGTCAACAGTTAAGGCGATCTTTTTCAGCCTTCATCTCTCCACTGCTGAATACAGGCCTCTTCCATACCCCTCCATCCTTCCTTGTTTTTTGCTACTTGTAGCCATTTTTTCCCCCCACAGTGGCTGTATCGTCACCCCATCTCTTTTGGGGTCTTCCGACGCCTCTTTTGTTCTCCCAAGGTCTCCACTTCAGAACTCTGGGAGTCCATCTTGCAGCATCCTGCCTTGCAACATGTCCCGCCCATTGTCATGTTAGCTTCGCTACACGATCCATGATATCCACTACTCTAGTTCTGCGCTTAATTTCGTCATTTATTATTCTATCTCTTAGGCTTACGCCAAGCATGGATCTCTCCATGGATCGTTGTGTGCATTTGAGCTTTGTTGCGCGGTATGATCGGTAATGCCGAAATTATGCGGAGCTTTGGTTTGTACGTTCCTAATAAATACCCTAGACAGCGTCAGCATAGATTGTTTCACATTCCAATATACAGGACCAACCTGCCGATGGTTATGCCTGTTGGAAGAGCTACTGCTGTGCTGAACAATATCACTTTGGACATTGATCTGTTCCGTATCTCTGAGAGGGTTTTTCGAAGCGGGATTCTTCTACATCTTTGATAACATGTACGAATTAAATTAATGTTTGTAATGTGTAAGTATGTTATACAGGTATAACATGGCTAGTAGAAAATTAATAGTACAGGTGTATTTCTGCTTTGATAATGAGTCGAATGTGTTTAAGCAACCATGACCTAATACAGAGATATGCAATAGATAAGCAAAATTCATTTTTTCTTCTTTTAAACAGTATTATGTCTTATGTTGTCTTATTGTTATTATAATGTATAATGTTCAACCACACTATTTTGTTACATCTATTGTACATTCATATTATGACTTGTGATAGCCCCTTGGGCGTAAATAAATAAATATCAAAATTTGCATTTTTTTAGGGGGTATGTAAGGGGTAGACGAAAAAGAAGGCATATTATTTCCCTACTAAATATTATATCCCTTCTTCTTCTTGTGCCCTATCCATTAAACAGACGTTGGCTATCATCTCTTTACCTACTGCAGCCTGGAATAGCTCTACAGTACACTGACCAAACCACTGTCTTACGTTTCTCAGACACAACGATCTCCGGTTTTATACGTTCCTCCCCAGCCGATTATTCCGTACTGAAGTACGGATTCGACAAGAGCGTTTTGCAGCCTCAATAAGGCGCGAGATGTGAAAACTCAAAGACACAAATAAATTTGATTAATGCCATTGAATTTATCTTCTGCGTTTCGGGCGTCCCGTCGCCACTCATCGCGGTCCAATTAAAAGAGAATTCCGGCCGATCCGTCTGTCGCGCGGCGGCAATAACTCACGTATCGGCCCGCGGCGCGGAGGCGATCACTCGCCAATTACCGGCGCCCGGACGCGCTTCCGTCGACGCCGGGCCGGGGGCGCCGCGGCGTCACTCGGCGCGCGGGCCCGCGCCCGCTAATGGTCCTGAGAACCGGCGTCGTTAGGGCGGCAAGATGACGCGGCCGCCTGCAGATCCGCGTGATCGAAGAAAAATTGGGCGAGTCTCGCAGCGGTCGCAAACGATGCGCGACGTCTTTTCCCGGCGACGCTTAATGAGAGTGACAGACGGCGTGGAAGATACAGAGAGCGACTGTCATGCGCGGGGCGCCGTTTTGCGGGCTCTTCTTGCCAAGCAGCCCCCGCCACGTTAATCAATATATATATAAAAAGAAACCCGTGTTTCCCTACCCGCCAAGTTTTCTCCACAACCTGCCACAACCACCCACCGGTGGTTATGGTGGTGGATAGCCCTTGGCGCCACATCAAAATGTGCGAGTTTGGTGAGAGTGCTGTGCGTGGGTGGGAGTGAGTGACGAAAATGTGCTTTCTAGCACATTGTTTTATTATGTGAAGGCCGCAAATGCTTCAGATTGCTTCAAAATAGGCGCGCTGACTGTGTCGGTGAGTCTAATAGGTTCCGGAAAAACCTGCTCTAGAAAGTTCTGGAAGGAGAATGTTCTAGAAGATTCGCGAAAGTTCAATGACGATCCAAACAGTGTTCTAAAAATCTACGCGTGCGAAGCCGCACGGGCACAGCTAGTATTGTACAATCTACGAACATGCATCCAAAGGGAATCTCTGTCACTTCGTCAGATTTGACAAGGCAAAAATCTCATTAACAGAACCGCACCTTATACCCATATTAGTGAGGGAGTCCATTGAAATATGCAAACATCCCAATTTCAATAGGATGAGTTACAAACTATCAAGTATTTGGCGCCCTGTTCTTACGACACTGAAGACGTAACTAATACATATTGCACACTGACGACCTCTATTGTAGAAGAAGTGAACACTCCACAACAAAGTGCGTATAATTTACGCCCTCGAAAGCAGTAATCAGTCCGCCCTCTACCTCCGCGGGTAAAGGTCGTCCTCTTGATGACGTTGAATAAGCATTCAACTAAACGTCGAGAATCGTTTCTCGGAAAAACATACAGTTTACAGTTAAATATGTCTAACGACCGTAATAGCAACCTTAACTCTTTAAGTGTACACTTATTGCTATACGGAATTATTGTCGCAAAAACATATTGTAAACTAAATCAATATCAAGACAATGTGCTTCATTTGACTCCCGCAGCATCCAGTTTCCTCTCCTGACACAAGAATATTGCAACATGAGAATATATATCGTTAAGCATACATGAGAATATATATCGCTTAAAACAGACTTGTATTTGAAAAGTATTTGACACATTGGCAGGTGATTTTATTTATATTTTTCCTTAACAGGTATTATTAAATCGCTTCATTTAGGATAAAATTCTTTTACAGTATTTTTCCAGATGTTTATAGACGTTTTCCGAAAGTTATAGATAATGCCAGAATGTGATCTAGAAGGTTCTATAGAATACTAGAGTTCAATCTTGTTGTTATCATCGACATATATTACGAAGGATTATGTGCGTTATCTCTATTACCATATCTTTACAATTATCATCATCATCATCACTCTTGGCACTACAACCCCTGGTGGGTCTTGGCCTCCTCAAGAATCTTCCTCCACTCATCTCGTTTTAGTACCAGTTCTATCCAGTTACGAAGCTCCAAGGCAGAGACGTCTTTGAGGACGTTGCACTCCATCTTAATTTCGGCCTTCCTAAGCACCTTCGCCATATTGGCCTTGAGTTCAGCAGGGACTTTGGTGCATGATGACCTAGCCACCGAAGTCTTCCCAGTTTTATAAATTTGGTGACGTTTGGCCCCTTAAACAGAGTACAGAGCTCATTGTTGTAACGTCTGCGCCAAAGTCCATTTTCTAGAACCGGTCCGAAGGTACACGTCTCAAAATTTTCATTCAAAAACGTCCAGTGCTCGCTCATTCCTCTTGGTACCCACGTCTCAGCTGCGTACGTGAGCACTGGCCTAATAAGCGTTTTAATAATCTCTTTACAAAACCTACATATAAAAATATTGTTCATAACTTTGCGTATAATAAAAGTCAGCTCCTCGTCAATTAATGATATAACTCGACATACTGTAATATTTCATCGCCAGAATTACTGTACTAATTATCAGTCAAATGCTGTATTTAGCAGAATATTAAAGACTGGTAATGAATTTGGTGATATGGTTGATGTTTTCAATGACAGCCTAGTGAAAATAAAGTTTATACTTAAAGAGACAATATTATTTCATTACTAACTGCTGTCGTAACAATGTGTAATATATATTTTTTATACACATTACTGCTCCGTATTTTATATTTTAAATTTATATTTTTAATTTTTATGCTCATATTTTAATGCTTATACCTGATACTTTCACTGCTTTTACCTTTTATTGCTTTTTATACATGTACTTTACATTCATATATTTTACTGATTATTTCCGATATTGTTTAATGTATATACTTTTTGATTTTATGTAATATTTTTTTATTTAAAAGCCGTAATGGTCGTAAAAAAGTAAATAAATAACGAAAATTCCGCTCATTTTTTGATCAAACCTCATTCACATGCACTTTTATAAATACGTTAACACCTCTAAATCTAGAGATTACCGATCCGAACGTATCCGACGACAGCACTTTGTAGATCATCGCCTCGTCTGAGTGCCGGCGCTCCATCGCCCGGCATTGTGTGCGGCCCCCTCCGCGCCGTCGACGGGGTGTCGAGAAACCGACGCCCGCGATCTGACGGCCGCTTAAAAACCAACGCGTCAACAGATCTGGAATAAACAATATTCCCTTTCGATGCACATTTGCAGACGTGCGACAGACACACCCATGTAATAAGTTACCGCACGAGAACGTTAAAGTGGCATTTCTTCGAATAACGCTCGCTGCGTAATATATTTATTTATTTATAAACAATAAACGCCCTAGTGGGCTTTAACAGTACAAGAAAATTAAAAAGATTTTTATATACCTTACATAAAACACGTTTTACAGTAAATCATTCAAAATAACAATATAAATAGAATATATTTAAGATAAATGAACAATATATGTAAACGAAGATTAATACACAAGCAAACAGTAATAATTAGAGACCTTTAACAAATTAATAACAGAGTAAAATAAAGATAATTATACCAATATACCAGATAAATAAGACAAGAAGATAAAATAAACCATAAAAATAAATATAAAAAATAAAATCAAAACATATTTAAAAGGGAAATGAACAATAATTAGGACACTTTAAAATAAATAAATATATATAATTCATGGGGATCAAAACATAAGTAAAAATTTAGTACATTAAACTGTAATTAATTCTATTGGTATATTCCAAGTCTAAATAATTCTTTAATTCGAGTATCTTCTACAGCGAAAAATGTCTACGAATTCTGAAAATTTGTTTACAAGGCGCTGCATGCATGTTAATGGTGAATTGAATGCATAGTTATTCCTGTGGGTCCCTACAAAGAACACTTCGTGATGTCTCGTTTGTCTCGGTATATTAGACCTCTATCGTAGAAGTGAACACTCCACAACAAAGTGCATATAATTAACGCCCCCGGAAATACTAATCAGTCCGCCCTATACCTCCGCGGGTACAGGTCGTTCTCCTGATGACGTTGAATACGACTTTACCGAAACGTCGAGAAAAATATACGGGTTGGTATAAAATATTCGTAACCATTTACAGTTAAACCAGACTATTGTTAGACCCGCGATAAAGTATGGCTCCGAATGCTAGACTATGTACAACTCCTACTCTAGGTAGCTTGAAATAGCAAAAATGCGAATACTTAGATGGTCGGTCGGCAGGAGTAATGCAGTTTACGCATTCGTGGTAGCCTGGGTGTCACGGACATAAACAGTAAGCTGGAGGAACGACAGCTGAGATGCTACGGACGCGTAAGGCGACCACCAGACCGCACGGTGAAGCAGGTAATGTGTATGGAGCTTCATCGACAGTTATCCAGAGGAGGACCAAAGAACTCCTGCGGATGTTATATTTCTTTAAAAACTAGCTACCTCTAAGATTGACTGGCCAGCATTGCTGCAGCGCATCTCCCTGAGAGTACCCGGAAAATCCGCTAGATCGCTCGAGACCTTGATTGAGCCTTTCACACCGTAATACCAACTCCCGACAAAAGTCTTTTATATATCGCTCGTTCTAATTTGTAACACTATATTCAGCGACTTGGATCTCTTCAATTCATCATATCTCTTCCCCTTTTTACTAAGTAGATCTATCTTTTCCGATCCATTTCTGATTCCCCTTTTACCTTTAGTTCTTTGACATTGATAGTTTGTTCGTAACTTAAAAATTTCACTTTTTTTGTATAACTGAAGTTATTGTTGCTATAAATTAATATATAGCATGTTAACTCTGTGGAAACTTGTAAGATGGTCTCCATACTATGTAATAATCAAGTGTAATCTGATTTTTATATTTTCCATGAATAAATAAAATAAAATAAAATGTCTCAATGCTCCAAAATGATCCAGAGAAACGTTCTGGGTGAAAGCGATACCCAGAACCGAAAATGATACAGCCTGAGAAAGAGAAGAACCGACCCCAACAGCCTACCCACGTAAATATTTACTTTTATCTCTCTCTCGTGCTTTGTTACACAATCACACGACACTTGCGTACATAGCGCGTCACATTCAAGATGAACAGCCTAGTTGGGACAGTGGCAAGAATAAGAAGACATATTTATTTATCTATTTAACGCCCTTATGGGCTTTTACAAAATATAAATTTAAAAAATAACATAAGACAGTTAAAAGGTACAAGTACATATAATAGAATTATGTAAATTGAGATTGCTGTTAAAAGATTCAAGTGCATATAATAGATTTGTGTAAATTAAAAAGAGAAGTTTAAGTAGTAAGAAAAAAAAGAAAAACTTATTATCCATTTCCATTTAGTTGAGATTCAAAGAATTGTATCAACTTTGTCCTATACACAGTTATATTATCAGCAAAAATGTCAGCCGCCTCTGCATGTTTATTCCCTAGTGGGCGTAGTCTGGGGATTACAGAGTTTGCTAATGCATTATTTCTGACATTTCCACTATAATAAAATAATATTTTCGTATTCCGTTAATACGCAATGTTTAATATACGCAAAACGTCACATTTTAATTAATTTGCCAAAAGTGCCGATTGTATCGGTCGTGTTGTTGCACGGACGCGTCAATCCCAAAACACCAGCGACCGTTGCGGGACGACAGCTGGACACTGAACTGGTCTTGCCTTTTCGGGGAACCGCCGGGTACCCGGCGTTGCCAGGGCCCCGGGCGCGGCGGGCGAGCGATCAAAATTTACCACAAAAGTTCTAATATGGGCAAAACTTTCACTTTTAAATGGGCGTATTGTCTTAAACGCAGGGTGGGCTGGTGAAATAGGTAAATATACATATTTTACGTCGGCTGGAAGCGTACCGTTTTTTCGCATTCGCGTGGAATCGTCTACTTTTGGAAAGTTTCATGATGTTATCAATATTATATTGAACTTAATGGAATTCGAATATAGATCATAACGAATAAACCGGTGATTTTTTTAAGTCAGCCAATAAATGACTGAAAAATATGTAATTTTTTAAATGGAAAGAGATCTGTCTACCTACCATTCAACAGCGAATAAATACGAATATAAAGTCTTCCGCAGACGAGCGATAAGTGCGAAATTATTGTGAGTTAAAAAATAGCGAAATTAAATTATTAATCAACTAGAAAAGACATACAGAAAAATCAATGAAAAAATAGTTGGCTGCTACCGGCATTCGAACCACGGATCTCCTCCTGTGCGAGGTAGGCGCGTTAACCAATTACGCTACAGCGGCCTCGTACATTTCCGTCGATACATCGACCTCATATCTAAGACCCTTATTATTTATCGATTAATACATGTATTATTATAAATACGTAGTTTAAGGCACCTGCCCCGAATTGAATCCCGATACCAGCCAAATATTTTTTATTGATTTAATTATTGTGTACGACTTTTAAAATTAGTTAGTAAATTTGGTAAAATTAGATATAGAGTGGAGAGTGACTGCCGGGAATAGGGTGAACGGTGCTTTGAATGCAATAATTTCTAATAGAAATATGTCTACCGAGGCAAAACTGGCGATACATAATGGAGTTCTGGTACCGACACTAATGTATGGAAGTGAAGCCTGGAGCTGGCAGAAGAGGAACGAAAGTAGATTGAATGCAGTGGAGATGAGGTCCCTTAGACGTATGTGTGGTAAATCCATGTATGATAGAGTAAAGAATGAAGATATTAGGAATGAATGTAAAGCTGATCGTAGCATAATACAGAGAATAAAAATAGGGTCGCTCAGGTGTTTTGGGCATGTTGAGCGAATGAATGAGGAAAGAATGGTAAGAAAGATATATGATGCAAGTGTTGACGGCGCCAGAAAAAGAGGGCGACCACGGAAGACGTGGCATGACCAGATTAACCAGATACTGGAAGATGGTCCTGTTAGAAGCCTGAACAACCGTCGAGCTTGCATGCGAAGATGTATGAATGTAGACGAAGCGAAAGTTGTATGTCAGGACAGAAGAGTATGGCCCTCTATCCTCTCTGCCTACCCCCGCGGGGAAACGGCGTGATGGTAAGTAAGTAAGTAAGTAAGTAGTAAATTTGGTTTTAAAACTTCGCAATAAGAATGTTCTTTAATATAGTAAAAATAGCGTTCTAATTAAATTCGTGTCCAGTGACTTTGGCGTTCAATAAAAATAAATTTCAAGTGTTTGTTTTGACTCCCACGGCCAAGATCAAGTGAGAGTATTTTTTGGATGGCTTACAATAATGATGTAATATCGCTGGACTCTTCTAACTGAAAGCACTTTTCTTCCCTGACACGGCCACTTATCATACACCCCTCTTGCACCAAATTCTTTTCCCTCGTGGTGTCGTCAGTCCTCCCACATTATTCATCCTTGAGGATTGAGAGGATTTGTCCCACGCGGGAATCTAGCAGTGCAATAAATAAAATTAGGATAAATAATCGTGTTGAGTCCGTTCACTTCAGGAAAGTCACTTGCATTAGTGTGAGTAACAGCGCGTTTACAAACGCTCGCAACATTATTTTTTGATGTGTAACATCTTTCCTGTCGCTTTCCTGCAATCTGTGGCAGTGATTTCGTGAAAAAGGACTGAAATGCGTAACAGGAAATGAAACGCACGCGATGGAAAAAAATATCGTTTATAAAGAAATCAGTGTCCAGCAAGTGCCATCACAGTGAAGAAGCACACTTTCAACATTCAACGCTTCTGATTTTGTATATATGTTGCGCGTCTGGTGTCAAGCGTGTGGATGTTTGGCTGTATGATATATCTTCGAAACTATCCAATAAATGCTCATTCTTTTTACATTAATGTAAAAAATAACTACCCTCAATGATTTACATTCTCAAATTTTATGTAATTTATGCGATTATTTTAAAAAATGTATTCAAAATTTTCGTACAATATGTGTGGCGGCACACTACCGCCATTTATGAAAATAAATAAAAACATATAATTGACCAAACACATTTCTAAATAAAAATGCGTGCGTACATTTAACTGTAAATAGTCGCGGATATTTCATACGGACCGTATATTTTTCCGAGAAACGATTCTCGACGTTTCGTTGAATGCTTATTCAACGTCATCACGAGGAAGAACTTTACCCGCAGAGGTAGAGGGCGGACTGATTAATGTTTCTGTAGAGTGTAGAGTTTGTTGTAGAGTGCTCACTTCTTATACAATAGAGGTCGCTAGTGTGCAATCACCGCATCTTAAATAAAAAATATTAAACAGAGAAACGACCGCTCCGCGCGACTGCCAATGTGATACTGAAGTGAACAATGGAGTAGCTTTAAAAAAGGAATACCACTACATAATTTATCATTATTCACACTAAGGCAAGTAGCTTTCGTAAAGCGAACGGACTCTACCTGCCGCTGCTCGGCCGTCTGCCGGTCGCGCCGACTCGAAAGCAGGCCGAAACAGCTGTCGATTAATGAAGAAATTACCGTCATTAGGTGCGTCACAGGGTTCGGCGCAAAACCGCAATCATTTCGCGACCGCCGCGTCATAAAGACGTTGAGTGCATTTCGCCCGGTATCGCTGTGGCAGCATGGAAGCCCCACAAACACTGCAATATTAGACTAAGATCCGAAGACCGCCAGACTTACATCATAGTATCAAACGTGAAATATTTTCTCTACACGTACACTGCAGCAGGTGAGGTTTGGATATTATGACTTTTGAGTGGGGAGGATTTGGGCAGATAACAGATAACCTGTGCTATACTGAAAACAGCAATATTGGGATGTCAGATCTTTATCCCAATCTTGAAAGGTATGTATAACATTGTATTGCCGCCAATTTCGACGTTTTAAGTTTGAAGTGTTTGAAATTAACGAATTCAATCAATCAAAAAACTCTAAAAGGTAAAAAAAAACGTTTGAAAAAAATTGATTGAAGTCACCTGTCAAATATAAAACGTCAAAAAAACGGTCTCACAATGTTGTACAATAACTATGATATAGAAATAACCATATTGCTTAGTTCAGAATACGGATGAATACAATTTCAATTCAATTTCATGAAACTGGATGGAGTAAAGAATGCATTATATACTTATGTATATTGTGACACAACATTTGAAAATAGTTAGAATATTGTGACATGTATTCCGTGTTCGCATCTCTATTTACAAAAAACATGTATCTCAGGCTCTGTGAGACTTCTATAATTTATCATACATAATGTTTACAATAATGATATCAATTTATGATAGAGTAAAGAATGCAAATATTAGGAATGAATGTAAAGCTGACCTTAGCATAATTAATAGAATTAAAAAAGGGTCGCTCAAGCGTTTTGGGCATGTTGATGATGATGAACGAGGAAAGAATGGTAAAAAGATGTATAACACAAGTGTCGACGGTGCCAGAAAGAGAGGGGATCGCGAAAGACGTGGCACGACCGGATTAACCAATTTCTGGAATATGGTCCCGTTAGAAGCCTCAACAACCGTCGAGCTTGCGTGCGAAGATGTGTGAATGTGGATTAGGCGAGAGTTGTATGTCAGGACAGGGGAGTATGGCGCTCTAACCTCTTTGCTTACCCCCACGGGGAAACAGCGTGATGGTAAGTAAGTAAGTAAGATAGAGTTACAAATGATGAAGTAGTGTATAAAAACAAGAAATTTTCCATTTGCATTTTTGCTCTTGCTTCGAACGTTCGAGTTTTCTCGGCACTATAGATTTTTTCCATGGCGCGCGCTAATTGATTAAATGAAATTGCGCGCGCTTCCCCGGCGTCTTATTTCCTGTTACGCATTTCCGTCCCTTTTCACGAAATCACCGCCACAGATTGCAGGAAAGCGAGAGGAAAGATGTTACACGTCAAAAAATAAAAAAATAAAAAATTACATTCTGCAAACGGGACTTCTCGTGAAGACGCAAGTTCTTGAAGAACAGAGACGCGAGTCGGTCACGCAGTCCGCGGTGCAGCGTGTTTTTCAGTACACTTCGGGGTGCGTGTCCCGAGGGCTCGGGCGGCTCGGGCGACAGACAAAAAGCGGTCCTCGCCGAGTCCCCCGAAGCGATCAGCCGGCCGACGCGGAGCGCGCGCGCGCTAGCTGGTGACGGCGTAGAGCGATCAGCTGTTGCGCTGTCGCCGAGGGCAGGCCGGCCGGGGGAGGGGGAGGGGGAGGGGCCCGCCCCCCTCGGAGGGTGTTTTTGCGAAGGCTGCTGAGACAATGGCTGGCCGAAGACCCGGCTATGTTTTCAACACCAGGCTGGTGCTAGTCGTCTGCGTTTGTATTAACATTTGTCATAATATCTGTGAGACGTACTGTAACAGACCTAATATTTCTTTATAGGATCGTAAATAGTTTGATTGATTGCCCCCAGATTGTTAGTCTGATCGACTTATATGCCCCATCGAGGTCATCAAGACACAGTGCATTATTCTATTATAGTGGAAATGTCAGAACCAATGCATTGGCAAACTCTGTAATTCCAAGATTACACTCATTGGGGAATGAACATGCAGAGGCGGCTGACATTTTTGCTGATAGTATAACTGTGTATAGGACAAAGCTGATTCAATTGTTTACATCTCAACGAAATGGAAATGGACAATAAATTTTTCTGTATTATTTTACCTTTAACTATTATTATTTGTACCTTTAACTGTATAATTATTTTATCTGTCTCGTGTTTTTCTGTATTATTATTATTATTACCTTTTAACTATTATTATTGTAACTTTTATTATTGTATTATTATTTTAACTGTCTTATGTTATTTTAAAAAAAAAAATATTCTGTATATTTGTAAAAGCCTGTAAGGGCTTTAAATTAATTAATTAATTAATTATATGCGCACATATAATGTTGATGATATAATTCTTTAATTTTTAACGTTAGTTCTTTCATTTAAGACGTGCCCTAGGAATTTCCCGGAGAGACCACATTACGAATGAAGAGGTTCTCAGTAGGATCGATGAAACCAGGCACGTGACGAATACCATCTCGAAAAGGCGTGCAAAATGGACGGGTCGTATTTTACGCCATGAAAATCTGCCCAATACTATACTGGAGGGAATGGTAGAGGGAAAGATTGCCAGGGGCGCCTTCGCCGTGAATATCTTGAGCAAGTGTGCCAAGATACACAGAGCTGAAGAGGATCAAGATGATCAAGAGATGTGCTTTGCTGCAAGCCAATCCCGCGGATTGAAACCCAGGAAGAAGAAGAATTCTTTAATGTGAAATTAAAACACTGTATACCGCAGATTATAAAAACAGTACCCACAGGTATTAAAATTTACAGACATGTAAACTAAACTCGTTATTAAGAAAGGCGGTTAGGTCACAGGGGAAAAAGGTCCCCCCGATTACGATTAAGACATTATTAATACTGCAGTATATCATCATCGTAAGCCCTACAGCTCTGTGTGGACCTCGGCTGAATACAGAAGTCTCCTCCATTCTTGTATGTTCGTTGCTTTTGTCTTCCAGTTTGGTCCATCCATCGCAGTTTGGATCTTCCTGATCTTCTTCGTCCTTGTGGTGTGGAGAGAGAGAAGGCGTATTACAGGGTCGTCGTCTTCCAAAGTATATATTCTTGCATAATTTTATCCCCTAGTAAAGAAAACTATTTTTCTCAATAGATAATGTCTATTTTTTTTGAAGTTAGTTCAAAACCACAGCCCACCAAAATATATGGACATGAACTAACAGACAATTTCTCGGTACGCGGTCAGGTTCCAATGCGTTTGATTTGTTTAAAAAATTAATACGAGGGTGTTAATTTTGAAACAATTATTTATAGAAAAATCAATCCTAACTCTTAAAACGTATACATAATACTATTGTACGTAGACTGCAAAGGCTAGGTTAATACTTATGCACGTATCTCTGATATTTTTAACTCCAGTTTGGCACATTATAAAGACGCGCTACCAAAAGCTCTGCACCCTGCCGTCCTGAATCCATAATGTATTACAATTTATTCTTTGATTTTTATTTTTTTATTTTTGAATGGTTCACAATGAAAAACACATAACATGATATAGGTATTACAAATAAAATACAATCAGTGTGACTACAGAAAACATAGAGATAAAAAGTAAAGGCTAAACAAGAAAGAACAGAAAAAAGTGAATTTATCGAGTGAGCTTAAACAGAGTGAGACTAAAGAGACTAAACAGCTAATTTCGCAAGTTAGGTAATAGTTCTCTTATATTCATGGAATATATCAATGAGGACGCTATGATTATTTTCTATTTTGTTGTACGACCTCAACATTGAAAGTTGATAGAAAAAATGTATTACATGTCCTAAGTCGGCGACTACGAACATTCAAAGTTTGTAACGCCAACATAAATTATTCTCCACTAATTCCATTGTTATCTACCTTTGTTTGACAGATAAGGTAATTGTTTCAAAGAGCGCTCGGAGATGGCGCCAGCTATATAGTTAACAAACACACACACGAAAGTGGCTGTCATTATATTAAGTTCCCTAAGGATTCAGCCCAGTTATACTAAGAGATGGCGCCACTTTCACCGGTAAACTATCAATGGAACATGACTAAAAATGTTTAAGTATTACAGGATACAAATCCTTTGGTAAGTTCTACGCTGTTGTGAATACAGTACAAATACAGACATCGTACAGAGATCTTGACTGATCTTTAGTCCGAGCCTTTGGCCTTCGCTAGCTGGCTCACAAAACGTGACTAACAGAGGATCTAGTCTGGGGACCCGGTAGAGGAATCTGTAGTTACTCCAGTAGCGACGAGAGGACAGCAACCCGCGGAGGACCTGGTCTGGGGACCCAGCAGCAGAATCCGGGGTTGGTCGCGATACCGCAAGGCGCTGCTCTAGGCGCTTGCCCAGCTTGTCACCGAGGGTTACTCGTCATTTCTACCCACGCCCCTGAAGAAGTGAACCCAATAAGTCGAGCGGATAGAACGCCGCCCGTCCGCACGCCGCGTTATAAGTTATATTTTCGACACAAAATTATACATATTTGTTTAATCATATATAAACTTCACACATAATTAGAACCTTCAAACTGTCTGTACTATATTGTCAATTACTACTGTAATTTTTTGCTATATCTGCTATAATATTACTCTTTTGTAAAAGGTACTTTTTGTACCGTATATTGAAATAAATAAATAAATAGATAGATACGTCTAGATGTCGGTATACTGTAGCATTTCGCTTTTTAGTATATACTTGATATTCCATTGTCAATGCAGGATTCGTATCCGCTGTGGTATTTGGACCATTCGTAAGCTGCGGTGGGCAGCCACATCGCAGTCAACGTGCGTGACGGGCATTCATAAGAGGCGAGATGACCATATTTTTATTCCAGCATGCTCAATCTGTACCTATCATCTGTCATCTAAATATATATAAAAAAATATTTTATTTATTTATTTGTCTTCATCTTGTTACATGACATAAGAGATGGAGCCGCTCATCTCACTAGGAAGACCCTGTGAGATGAGCAGCCGAACAATATTGTGAGAACAAAATATAATAAAGATATACAACAAAATACTATATAACTATAAGATTTATTAATTAATTAATTGATTGAGTATATAAATATAAAATGTGGATAATAAGAACAGTATATATTGTATAATACAAAAACAATAGTGAAAGTAAAGTAATATATATATATATATAATAGCACAGTTAAAAAGTATATTTAGGTATATACCTATATAAGAAAATTAAATTAATGTTTGTGTACTTTAAATAGTGATAAGAAATGAAGTTTATGAGCAATAAATTATGACCTGTTTTCGGCAGTTGGGTATTTGTGCAAATGCAGGTGACAATAATGTATTTTCGAATATTGGGCTGACAATTTGGAATTCTATATCATGAGTGACTTTACATGTCCTAGTCGCTGAAGCTTTTCTAATATTAATATTTTTTAGACTATCAATGCAGAGCTACATCTTTTGTTGCAGTTTAGTTTCTCGACTTCTGACCAAGAGCTCCACCAGAGAAAGCAGTCACTGGTAGAATTACTCACCATACTCGTGTTAAATATAAGAATATGGAAGGGAACTTTGTTTCCGTAACATGTAGAGGTGTGAATAAAAATATTTCAGTGGTGTTTACAAAGTTGTTTTTATTTTATTTAATTATTGAATATGTCACCACAAAGTTATAAAGTGTTTACCCAAGAAGTAAGAATATGGCTTTAATTTTAATACAATTTTTTGATATGTAGCATCTTTCCTCTCGCTTTCCTGCAATCTATGGCAGTGATTTCGTGAAAAAGGACGGAGATGCGTAGCAGGAAATAAGACGCGCGCAATTTCATTTAACCAAAATCATCGTTTGTAAACAAATCAATGTCCAGCAAGTGCCATCACAGCGAAGACGAACACTACCAACCAACGCTTCTGATTTTGTAAATATGTTGCGAGGTTGGTGTCAAGCGTGTGGATGTTGTAATTTTGATATATTTTGACTTATATCTTCGAAACTATCCGACAAATACTTATTTTTTTTACTTTAATGTAAACAACAACCATTCTTATCGATTTACATTCTCAAATTTTATGTAATTTACGTGATTATTTTTAAATATTCATTCAAAGTTTACATACAATATGTAATTGACCGAACAAAATGCGTATGTAGATATACGGTACCTACCTAGTGCGGCAAAATTCAATAATAAATAAATGCAGATCATCATCATCATTCTTGGCACTACAACCCTTGGTGGGTCTTGGCCTCCTCAATAATTTTCCTCCACTCATCTCGGTCTAGTGCCAGCTCTCTCCAGTTTCGAAGCTCTAAGGCAGAGATATCTTTGAGGACGTTGTCACTCCATCTTAGTTTTTTTCCTTCCTAAGCTCCTTCGCCCTGTTGGCCTTGAGTTCAGCAGGGACTTTGATTCTTGATGCTCGGACATTCTCTCCACATGACCCAGCCACCGAAGTCTTCCCAGTTTTATAAATTTTGTGACGTTTGGCTCCTTAAATAGAGTAGAGAGAAAAAAAGAATACTGCTCAATATTCCTCATTAAAAATACCGCAAAGTAACCGCCGTATCAGACATTATTAAATATTATTACAACAACACCGAAATAAGAAAAAAAAACGCAAATTCAATTCAAAATCGAGGCACATCGCGATCGCGTGAATGGAACTGAAGGAAAGGGAGGATGTGCAGACGGAAAATTGGCCAATTTCCGGTCGCATTGTGCGTTTCCTACCGCAAATTTGCGCTTCCGGTCAGCTGGGGCGGAATCGTAATTATTCAATATTATTTGTACGTATGTCCGCGGTTTGATTTCGCCATCTGGGACAGCGCAACGACAGGTCGCAGCTAATTTAAATAAATAAATAAATAAATAATAAACTGTGCACGGTGTGACAGAACTAGTCCACAGTACTTGGCACAGGTGGATTCCTGTCTCGATTGTGAGCCGAAAATGCTCAAGCAAACGTGACCTAGATATGCAGTATCAGAGATTCATTTTTTTTTTAATATTGTAACGAGATGTTGATATAAGAGGCCATACAACAAAATAGAAAATAATCATGACATCCGACACGTATTGCATGACATATTTTGGTAGTTTATTCCATAATTTCTGGAATAAACTACCAAATAAACAGCTTACCACAGTTCAAAAAACAACTAATGACGCATTTGTTTAGACAATCGTATAAAAACCTAAAGAATCAGACTGTTACATTACTTCGTAATGTCTCCCACTACTAGTATGCACTCCGCGAAAATACCCGATTCGTTCAAGCACTCCCAACTATTATAGTTTTAAATGTTAATTCCATTTTTTGCATGTCATCTAGTGAATAAGTATGTAATAGTAAATAAATGTTTTTAGTCGGTAAGTTGTTTTGTGTGAAGCGCCCTTACTATTATTTTTCAATTGATTAAGCAACATTGTAGATTGACATTTAAATAAAATATATAGATTATATTATTTGTAGTCATATTATCTACTTCTTTTATAAAAAAGATAATATTATAATTAACAATTCAGGTGTTTATAAACTGTCGTGTAAAGATTGTACAGCGTTTTTTTTTGGAAAAACCGGTCGAAATTTCAATGTAAGAGTTAAAGAGCATTTGAGATGTCTGAATACTCACGTTTTTTCTGAATTTGCAAATCATTTATTAGAAAATGATCACGGTTTTGATAAAAATTTAGGACATTCTATTTTACACATGAATAATTTCAGTCTGAAATTGAATAATTTAGAATTATCTGAAATTAGTAAAGCATGTAATAGTAAACAAAATATTATTTACAATCAATTAAATTTAACCACTAGCCCAATTCTAAAAAAATTTCCAATAATTGCGAGTAATCAAGAACTTCGGTAATAATATTTAAAAATAATTTTTCAAATAATTTAGAAAAACAAGAAACAAAAGAAATTTAATTGTGATATTTTCACAGTTATAAAACACCCTGACGATGGAAAGGTTTTTCTGAAACATGTTGTGAATTACTCATATAAAAACTAACCCATAAAAACCAAGTTTTTATTTTACTCCCTTTCTTTGTAAATTAAGTTTACCATCATGTAATTAAATAATTGATTGACTGAAAATGAAACATGTCTAGAAAAATATCTATGTCAAAAATCTGTAAAAATATCTCTTTATCTCCATTTGAATTTTCTTTTCGTTTTATTTCCTCTTGCATTCCTTTCGGCGAATGAAAATCTTAACAATTAAAGACGAATTAAAACATATAACATAACACTAAGCTTACAGTAATTTAATATATTTCTAAAATGTCAGATGTTTTGAGCTTTGATAAGACACTTCAATCTGTGAAGATTAAATTCTAAAAACATTTATGAGTCGATTTAATCAAGATTTCGATAGATTCAATTATCAGCGATATCGTAACTTATGAATTTCCAGCGTCAAAATGATTTAAAATAGTCAGAATCAGTTTCGAGTAATGTAGAATTCTTCAAAACTAAGCAGAAAACTAAAAGAAATAAATTATTATTTGATTTCTTCCTAAAAAACCGAATTTCGCTGTCATCTGTGAACCAATTGTCATAAATTTTCGAAATCCTAGTGATGTACCTATTATACCGGCGGAGTAATTCAAATTTTAAATATTCCGTGACGTCGTCAAGCCGCTGTTGGTAGTAGGTAATCAAACATTTGTATGGTTTCCAATTTTAAAAAACCATTAAAAATTTTAAAATTCAAATTATAATTATTATTTTTTTTAACGAAAATTTGATAGATCTTCTCGATCGTTGCCACGAGCCTGCTTGCAAAGTTTCAGCTCGATTGGATAGCGGGAAAAAGGTTAAAAATCGATCCAAAATTTTTGCGTCAAAGAAACAAACAGACAGACGCCACGAGTTAATACAAAGGGAGTAAAAAGAAGTAGATAATATACAAATAATACAATCAATATTTTTTATTAAATTATACTTACTTACTTACCATCACGCCGTTTCCCCGTGGGGCTAGGCAGAGAGGATAGAGCGCCACACTCTTCTGTCCTGACATACAACTCTCGCCTCACCCATATATCTTTTCATGCAAGATCGCCGGTTGTTGTTAATTATTATTATTAACCTAGCACCAGGAGCGCAGAAGCACCGAGGAGAGTCCTTCGCGAATGGATCGACGATTTTTAATTTTTTATACGCATCGATAATCGACACCTACCTCGACACGCAAGCGGCCGCGTCTCTCGATCCGTGCTCGCTGGCAACGTAACAAACAATTTTCTAAATCCACTAAACGCACACAGGTGGAAATCATTAGTTTATCGACGATAATGCGCGCGCAGTGCGGCGATGAAATCGCGTCACTCTCGGATTGATAGCCGGTAATTATAGCAATCTAAATGTCCCGACATGTCATCGGCGGCGTAATAAATCGGAGGTGATGAGCGAGCTCCGCGAATATGTGTCAACGCGGTACATCACCACGGAGATCCGAATCGTCAATGCGCGGCCCGCGACCTGCACTCGCGAAACACCGTTTGGTTGTACTCAGTCGACGCTATTTCGTAACAAGTAAAAAAAAGTCAAGAAGCTCATAGCAACATACCTAAAATACTCCAATAGAGATACGAACACGGAACACCTATCACGTCAATATTAGCGATGCAAGGAATACTACATTCACGAATACGAATACGAATATCAAACCTACTATTCGGCGAATACGAATACGAATAATTCAACAAGGTAATAAACAATACCCACTGTTCTTTTTTTAACAAGAGATTTAATAATTAAAATTTCCCACCTATAAATTTTTGTTCAAAAAGCATTTTGCAATTTCTCAGGCGTTAGGCGATTTCTTTTATCCGTTTGTATATTTGTTAATATGTTAATATCTATTATTTTATATTTGTCAATACGTTAATATGCTGTTATTTTTCCCTAAAATAAATAAATTAAATAAAACACTATTACACACAACGGAAATAAAATGGAACGAGCAATACGTATTACAACACAAAAACTACATGAAATGAGCACCTAACCTTATTAATAAGCCAACGAAACTAGATGAAAGAACTCATGTTATGCTGTGAAACAAGCAACAATTGACAACTTGAGAACTCAACAAATCCATTAATTTTAGAAATCCCCGATAATAGAGTACAGATTGCGTAGGTGTATCCGAATACACGGTGCACAGGAAACCGTTATTTGCGTTGCGTTCAGTTATAAATAATTTGTTTTTAATATTCGTGATTATATTCGGCGAATACGAATATTCGTTAAATATCTACTATTCGGCGAATACGAATATTCGTATTCGTTGCATCACTAATCATTCTTACTATTTTCAAACTAACGCTTGTGCTACGAAACTAGGATTAACTTGCTGGTCTACAGTGGGGTTCGAACCCGCGAACTTTGGATCACGAGGCGAGAGTCTTAACCACAAGACGAACAAGCTACTCGCTACTAGCTTTATTTATTTATGTCTTTATTCCAGTATGTGCGGAGGTTAATGCGGCCCCGCACATTCCATACAAGTATACATACAGTATATTGAATAATAATATAAAAGATATGTACATATAATATAAAAGTATATGGTATACACAGGGTTATTTGGAAAACATCAGTAACCTCACAGGATTACCTCCCCGCCTTGATCATGAGTCAAAAATGTTCAAGCAGCCATGACCTTAAATCCATAGTTATGGAATTATGCGATATCAAAATTTGCATTTTTTTAAAAAATATTTATGACTTATTTTTTTGCAAAATGTTGAAATTTTATTACAACTTATATCGATTACGAAAATTTCATTCGTTTCAATACAAGTTAAATAAAATGATAAAAATACTGCAGAAATTCCAATTGGAATGTTTTTCTTGACTTGTTTAAGGGGAATGAATTTCTCAAATGTAATGCTAGTCCAACGTTTTACAAAAAATAAGTCAGAAATATTTTTAAAAAAAAATGCAAACTTTGATCGCACATCTCCATAACTATTAATATTAGGTCATGGTTGCTCGAACATTTTAGACTCATAATCAAGGCAGGAATATAGTCTTGCGAGGTCATTCATGTTTTCCAAATAACCCCCTATATTTTGATTAAGGTATGAAAACAGCGCTATCTAGCGTCTTGATGGCGTAGATAAACGTCGGTGTTTATTTCTCTCAGTTTCTACTTGAGAGAGAGAGAGGGAGAAAGAAGTATGTATCTACATGTATTGTTATCCCTCAAACGTCAAAATATAAATACGAATCCAACGCGACAATTTTGACACAATTTTACATCAGGGCGCTGTGGGAGATGAAATCAATAAGTGCATATGAAATAACACTTCCATCTTAAAAACGTCAAAATTGAAGGCGTCACAATAACTGACGAGATAGCGAAATAGCAATGATTGCCTCGGAATACGGCCGTTTGTTATTCGCAGTCGCAGAATTTGATGATTTCCAGCGATTGTCTGTTCTCCGATCAATGTGGTCTGCCCTTTGCCGTTTAATTATCTTGGCGCATTCAACTATATCAATCCCCATCTATCAAGCCGATTTTTTGTAGATCCACATCTCAAGTGCTTCAAGACGCATTATCATTTCATCGGTTGCACTTCTACGCTTCTAATGCATAAACATGGTACCGAGGACATCTGACCATTCGCATTCGCGACGCACGCCCGAAGAGCATCGTCAATCATTACGAAAGGTTCGTTACTGCCTCAGAATCTCAATAGATTGGCACATCTCTCTCTTCTGGTACATCGCCATCAGATTCTTCTCAGAAACCGTCCAGATACCACTGTGGCATTTTCCAATTAATCTGACTATATCCATTTCTAACGAGAATTTCAAAGTGATTGACTGGACAATTATTGCTTTTACACTGAGGCCCGATTCATCTCGTCGTGGAAAAACGAATCTAACTATTTTTTGATTATTTTTTCGGTATAAAAAGGTTTACAATTTAATTTTTTTTAATGATTAAAGCACATTTTAATTTGATGTGGCATTTTACAGAAATTTTTTATATATAGGTATATTTAAGTATTTATTTATTATCAATACACGAACCGAACTAGGCTTTAGCATCATATAAAACACTAAGTAGATAGGAATAAAACAACAACAAAAAACTAACCCCTAAAAACAAAGTTTTTATTGTACTCCCTTTCTCATTGAAACAGGTTCCGCGCCCACTCCGCTCGTCGGGCTCGAAAATTAAACAATATATAAATCGTTAAAATTTCGAAAAATCCAAAATTATACTATGATAATTTAAAAAAATTAAAAGAAAATTTGTTGGATCGTTTTTATCGTCGCCACGAGTCTGCCTGCAAAGTTTTAGCTCGATTGGAAAAGGGTCAAAAATCAATCCAAAGTTTTTTCGGCAAACAAGCAGACGCTACGAGTTAAAAGAAAGGGAGTAAAAAAAGTACCTACCCACATAAATAGGAAAATCATAGAATAAAAGGTAAACAGATCTGTCTTTTGTGTGTGTATAGTGTACGAGCATTAAATATGTCGACAGAGCTGTATTGATTACCAAGGCATTCTCAATTCTTAACAATATTTTTATAAGTATGTTCTGAGAACACATTACTGGTCACACAGTTTCTCTCTGTGAGACTTCCCAAAATTATCTCAAGGAGTAATACCTATCGACAGAGCTGTATTGATTACCAAGGCATTCTCAATTCTTAACAATATTTTTATAAGTATGTTCTGAGAACACAATTGCTGGTCACACAGTTTCACTCTGTGAGACTTCCTAAAATTATCTCAAGGGGAAATACCTATCGACAGAGCTGTATTGATTACCAAGGCATTCCCAATTCTTAACAATATTTTTATAAGTATGTTCTGAGAACACAATTGCTGGTCACACAGTTTCACTCTGTGAGACTTCCTAAAATTATCTCAAGGGGAAATACCTATCGACAGAGCTGTATTGATTACCAAGGCATTCCCAATTCTTAACAATATTTTTATAAGTATGTTCTGAGAACACATTACTGGTCACACAGTTTCACTCTGTGAGACTTCCTAAAATTATCTCAAGGGGAAATACCTATCGACAGAGCTGTATTGATTACCAAGGCATTCTCAATTCTTAACAATATTTTTATAAGTATGTTCTGAGAACACAATTACTGGTCACACAGTTTCATCTCTGTGAGACTTCCTTAAATTATCTCAAGGGGAAATACCTACCTAGACATTTTGATAAAATCGAATTTTAATTTTTCACATTTTCTCAAAGCTTGAGGTCTTAGGAATGTCTGGTAAAAATTTAATTTCTTAAACGTGCATAAAATATATAGGTAATATATTTTTTTTAAGCCTAACAAATCAATATCCTTATTCATAATCTCGTAAAAAAATCATAAAAATGTCGTTTTCTTCGAGCGCCCAAATTCTCACCTAAAAATATATATTTTTTAATAGGCATGCCACTCGGCGTGCGATATGATAAGGTTTGATATTTATTATATTCATTATGCTTGTAATAAAAAATAAAATAAATAGTAAAATCTGTAATAAGCAGACATACAGGTAGACTTTTTACTGACGGCATTACATTTATGTAATTGTATTATGACAACAGAATAAATTTGTAAAATTTTTAATCATTTTATGGGTTACATCTTAATTAAAATAATAATGGCTATCGACGTCTTTCATCAGCTGAAACTATTGTGAAGTAAATAAATTTTAACCATAAGTAACACTTAATAACATAATTGAAATTCACCAAATTTTTTTTGATGTTTAAATAACGATTATTATTAATGCATCAACTGACGTTGGCATAATCCAAGAATATGGTTATCGCAACAGATTCTTCTGAAAGTATCTTCGGTATGGTATAGTCGAGTGTCCTCATTTCAAAATGAAACAGAATTGACGTTCAAATAAGTATGAAGAAAATTGCATCATATGCGCCATTTTAAGATCCATTAAAAAAATGTATACTAAAAACAAAACGTAAACAATTACCTACAAAAAGTTCCTACTTTCAGTATTTATCAATTTCTATGGTATCATATGATTCGCGTAAACATTTGATAATGTCTATAAATAAAATTGTCTCCTAAATTTCGTCTATGTTTCACACTTCATCCACAGACATCGCCTACCAAATGTCAAAATCTATGGTACAATTTTCGAAACTATAAAGTGTAAAATTTTCATCAATACTTATTTGGGTGTCAATTCTGACTTATTTTTATGCATTTTATGTTTCATTTCAATTACGATTTAGCTGTCTAGCGAGAAGCTGTCGCATAAATCTGTCTCTTTCTCGCACGCGCTGACGTGCTTCGAAAAATACATTCTTCGAGTGCCATGACCAAAAAATCGACATGCATAAATCTACCAAAGTGCAACGAAACTCACCGGAACTCGGCCTGTCGCTGTACCTGGTGCAGTACACCCAGGCGGGCCACTGCTGGCTGCCGGCCTCGCCGCTCTTGGCGTCGTCGGACCCGGCGGCCAGCCCCTGCTGCAAGGACACGTTGGAGGAGGACGTGGAGATCGAGGAGTTCGCCGAATCCGGCCTTCTGACGGAGCCCAAGTCCTCCTTGGGGCCAGCGAAGCCGTTGCAGCCGCTCTTCGGAGCCGCGTTCGCGGGAGCACCGCTGGACTTCGCGGCGAAGCTTTTGGAGCCGATCTGCGACACGGTGTTGCAGAGGCTTCCCAGCGGCGCGGTTTTGAAGGGAGATTCTTGAAAACTGGCATCCTCGCTGATACCTCTGCTGTTTGATGAGTAACCGTTAAAAGTATTGGCTTCTAGAACTGTTTTTTGATCTGTTTGACTCTTGGCGAGTTCGTACGGCTTGTACAGGATGCTGTGAATAGGTCCGCCGTGCTTGGGACCTTCCTTCTTATTGGTCGTCTTTCTGATGGCGTTAATGCCGAACTCTGGTTTCAGTATGTTCGAAATTGAAAAGTGTAGGTTGTCTTGCTCGTCTGTGATTGGCTCCCGTCTTTCGATTTGATTTCTGCGTTCCATTTCGTCTATGGTTTCGGGTCGGGTCAAAGATTTGCCTCTTCTGTCTTCTTCTTGATGCGACAGGCCGCTCTGGTGAAGCTGCCTCAAGTAATCGGGGTGAAGAGGTAGAGAGCTGATGATGTAGGGGTTGTAGTACGGGTTGTACATCATCGGCGAAGGGTGGAAGGCGTTGATCAAAGGGTTAAACTGCACCATTTCCAGCGGCGACGCAGTTTGAGGCTTCAAATATGACGCTTGAATCTGAGGAAAATTTGTCGCCTTTGAACGCTCGTATTTCGACGACATCGTTGTGCAAGTATACGGCTTGAGATTCCTCTCGTTCGGGTTCGGACTTTCGGGAGTCGACGTCCTGTTTGGATCGGGTCCCGGAGTGGTGGCCTGATTCGGAGAACATCTGTCTTCAAAAGCCATCTTGAATCGAATAAATTTTCTCGATATTATCGACTGAATTCTTTCGAAAATTAGCCGCCGCTGTCGGGCTTCTTAAATCAATCATACACAAGTCGAAACGTCGCTCGAAAGCTTACGCAGCCCATAAATACGTAAGCAATCAAAACACCGCCATTAAATATACAAAATCGATGATAACGACGTCGTTCACAAAAGCGGGAAACGAAAGCATTAATAATTTATGAAATGCTTCCGAGCGATCATTATCGGAATAACAATCAAATGTCGGGCGATCGAACCCGTCCGCCGAGAAAACAATTCAAAACTCGTAAATTAACGTTCCCCGCGGGTTTACCGACCTCCGTGTCAGGCCTGAAGTCTTTATTCCGCACTGGAACAATAGTTTTTCGCAATTGGTTTTTTCGCAAGCGGAACCGTTTTTTAACCGCCGAAAAATAACACTTTGATTTCACACAGTCAACTTTTTCGACACGCTCTAAAAGTCTAGAGAGGTTTTAATCACAGCCGCGATTGTCTTCGACGCGTACGTCGTCCGTTTTCTCACACTCGTCGCGTATAATCGAGGCGACGAACACTTTTCACCACCGAACCAGATTGCAAAACAAACAAACGCCGAAGTCTGACATGGCCGCCGCCGCGAAGTTGGCCGAGCATAAACAATGGCAGTTTAACCAGCCGGGGACACGAAAACGGCTCGCAGTCCACGGGCCGAACAAGGACGAGTCTAAATTGAAGCGTGTCTCCGGCCTGCAATGGACAAGACAAGCAACGCGCGACCGCGTCCCGTAACACGACAAGAAATAGTCAGTATAACTATATTAGCCGTCTGACAGCTCCTTTTACGCACACTGGCCGAGTGCAACTCGCAGGCCACGCCCGCCATCTTGCGGCGCGGCCGAAAAAAGCCGCGCTCCCGCCCGACGGACTCGCAAACGTCTACCCGTTTCGCTCTGTCCCCGTCGGACGGACAGGGAGCGCGCGCGTTTGTGGCGTCTGTAGGCGGAGCGCCGCGGCTTAAATATGACATTACTTTTGGAGGGAAATGAACCTTACTTTTTCCGAGCATAATGTTATGACATAATTATAAATATATACATTAGACCTGCGTTGTAGTGCCACTCTGTGATTATGCAATTATCGCAAATAAAGATATTATGCTAAATGTGCCCGCGTATAATTTAGTATTGATTTCAGAGATATTTAAATTTGCCCGTATGCTTAATTGCAACGGCCGGCAAGAGTTTGCATTTTGAATGTGAAACGTTTGCAGCGTGTCCGAAATAATTGATTCGTATCATTGTGATTAGCATATTTCGCTCAACACATCACGAGTTATTATCTGAATGGAAATGCAGAGATAAGTACCTGCCCACTTAAACAGAAAATGAAATCGTGTTAATGTTTCAGCATTTTTTAATATTTTTTTGGCGTTTGTTAATGGGATGAATCCATTCTAAAAATGGTACGCATTACTTATAGTGTCCCGTTAAATGTCGGACGTCGAATATGTCGATTTATTTTTTAATATAATGCGATTAACCTTTAAAGGATATTAATACTTAGATAACGTAGGTAGGTACCTACTCTAAAATAATTAGCAGTTATTTTTTTAACTAAGTGGGCAACAAATCGCAAGTTGTTGTTTATAATGTTTATCCTCTAAAATATAGGTAGGTAGGTGGGTATATATATATAAAAATAATTTTAAATATTTCTCTTAAATGACGTTCATTATAATTCCGTTGATTTGACCTATTAAATTTATATAATACCGTCACTTACCGATGCAAAGAAATGTAGACATGTTTAATTATTTGTATTCTTTATGTAGGTACCTACATACCTAGCTACAAAGACCAAGGCGATTTCCCTATTTGTTATTTGTAGTGACAGACGCGTCTTAAAGATAACTCTCCCTGCAACCAGCTGCTTCCTGCAATCCTTAGGTATTATCTGTTCATGATTACAATCACAAATTTGATACTGATCGATGGATTTGACAACGGCAAAGACGTCATATTTGGGTGCTCAAACAATAGTTAACGCGTGATTTGGTATCCTAAGTAGTAGAGATGTGTCATGCAAGCCATTTGCTTTCAAAATTGTTAGAATCTTCCAAGGTAGACTTTGAACTACTCGGCTCCGAATCAAAACTAGACCAGACAAAGACAATACAAGCAAATATATTTTACTTGTTTGCGCGCATACAATTTGTTTCTTCAATCTGTAAGAAAGTTTTACTGAATCGAATATTTTCCAACTGAAGCTATATTATATTCGCACTATCTTTGCATCTGCAAGTTTCATACAGTTTTTTTCTTTCTTAAACGCTTTGACAAGCCTAAAGGCCCAATTACTGGAGTCGTTGCATCACAAAAGCACTCAAGCTTAACTAAATCACACAGATTTATTGTGACCTCACCGGGAATCGAAGCCGAAACCCTCGGTGCGAGAACCAGTATCATGCCCACTGGGCTACGAGGGTGTTTGGTGAGAATTGCAAGGTCACATATACCTTGATATGACGTTGTTATTAATTCAACGTTTACTGACTTACTAAATGTTTTGTGTGTAACCCAAAGACCAATTTGCTTGCCAATCGAATAGCTTAGTGATCAGGCTGACGGTAGCTCAAGCCCCTTTCCAGGACCCTAGCAAGTTAGTTCTATTTTATTATTATGGTCTAACGTCATCGAGACTATTCAGAGCATCTGTATCTATACTTAAAATGGTAGACGTGAAGCAGAAGAAACTGGTGCAAACGATAACACAATGTTATTTACGATTATTCGACAACTCTGAGCACATTTATCTATGGAATGTCACCGGTGCGGTGCTAGGGACGTCCGCGACGGCGAATCGGCATCCGCAATAAAATCGATATAATTGAATTTTGACAGCGCGCAACCGGGTTTATAAATATTCCAGTGCGTCGAACGCGAAGTGAAAAAAGCTCTCGACTGCTTCGGTGGCGGGAAAATTATGCGGCAGCGGTGTTGCGACAAAATGTCGCGTTGCATAATTGAACTCGCCGTGTTTTTAATTGTCGATTTGACGACGCGCTTCGTTTCAATTTACACATTGCGTGCCATGCGCGGACACGCGGGGACATTATCGAACAGTTCGGAATTCGCTTATTTACAATACAAGTTTGTAGCCCGTTGATACGCTCCCTAAACCAGAGGTGAAACACTAGAATGCGACCAGTATTGGCGTGCGACGGAGGGCGTCTCTGTCGCGAAACAGAAGTTGCCGGGGTGTAAATTTATTACACATTACATAATACACAGAGTGTCCGGTGACTGGTGTCGGAGCCTTTTATAGAAATTTGGTCGGGCAACTAGAGTCGGATATTTAGGGTCCTGTCAAACGGTATTATTGGTTTATTATTTGCTTTTTCAGCTTCGCAAAACTTTAATTAATAACATTGGCAATTGTTCTTGCACCACCCCGGACTGTTTTGGATGTTTTGGACATACTTCAGTGTATATTGGAAATTAAGATGTCACAGCTCGCGCGCAAATACGAGATTGAACCGAATGACAGGGCGAGGGGTTACCGCCGGGTGCGGGCGGGGCGGGTTATAGTTCCAAAGTCGCCGCACCCCAATTTACGTTGGTCAAGCTCTAAGGCCTGGCTGTATCAAGTTGTATTAAAGCAAAAGTTCGTTTAAAGCATAGATTTTTACGAAAAGGGGTTGTTTGGTTGGTGGAGAATGCAAAAATCTATGCTTTAACGAACTTTTACATTAATCCAACTTCATACAACTCATGCCTTTATTAAGTGAGAAGAAATCGATTAGTTTCATACACATGTACTATTTCAGATCTTTACTCCATGATAACCAGGTTATTATCGATAGGTGGGTACCATTAAACAAAGAAAAATTTTAGAAAATATTTAGTCCAGGATATCTTTAACATTTTACGAAGTATCCACATTTGGAACGCCTCTAGGCGATTCAGAGTATTCACCTTCAGCATCCATGCTTCAGCACCGTAAAGTAGAACTGACCAAACATAGCATTAGATCAACCTGGTCGCCGTCTGGAAGAAACCCGCGTTTGCTGACCCGGGTTTCAAGCCCTATCTCCGGCCGTTAAATTAATTTTTTTTAGCCGTGAATTCGAACGAAATTACGGACGTTAAACGAAGTCGCGGGGACGGACGGACAGACAAACAGACGGACAAACAACGAAATTATTATTTTTGAATATTGCTCGCCATTGGTGATCGCTCTTAGTACCTACCTACCAGGCGCGTGCAGTGGGAACATTGAAGCATGACCTTTTTAAACGTAGGTATATGAAGGAAAAAAATAGAAACAAAATATTTATGCTACAGATTTTGATGATATACAAAAATATGAATACTATAACAACAATTGTGATAGAAATACTACGAAATATATGTTGTGTTACGATTTTTATTCCAAATAATTGTTTACGTAAAAGTCATGCTGCGATGTTCCCACAGCACGCCCCTGCTACATACCTACTGTAACTTTTTAAAAAAATATTTTTTTAGTATTAATATAAGAACCTTTGCTTAGTGCTTGGATTTTTTTTAAATTCTTTTTTTATAGCTTACCTATCTTATTTATTGATATGGCAACAGCAAAATAGTGGTAGATACTACTTCTTACAACCCTACACTTACGCGAGTTGGGATCGAGTCATGTCTAAATAATTATTTTTAGTATTATACGATTATGTGGGGTATAAAATCAAATGTAGCAATATCAAAAATAAAAATGTAATCATCGAAGGTAACTAATTTACAATGTACTGAATTCGAGATTTTATAGAAAACATAGCCTATAAATTTACAGGAAACATGATTTTGGAAGGTTCAAATAGTATCGCGAATTATGTGTTTTTTCAAAAATTATTTATATATTCATGAATATCTATTTTATCCCCTTCAAAGTAATCCCCACCAGATATTATACACTAGTGGAAACGTTTTTTCCAATCCTCGAAACACTTCAAAAATCATTTTTTGTGATCTTGTTCAGCTCCTTCTTCGATGCCGTCTTTATCTCCTCATTTATAGTAATCTACATAAAATCTAGAATTCAGAACATTTTAAATTAGTGTTATCCACAAAACAATTTTTATTCTTTTGCATATTGCTGCCTTTGCTTTTATACACCACATATTTTATTTAGGTAACTTCCAATAATCAATTTGTACGTCCAATGAAAGCCGGTTGTACTGTGTATAAAATTTTTAGAGACTGAATGAGAAATAAAATTATTTTTAATATAGTGGAAAAATGTACCAAGGACGAAATGATTCCTTATTTTTTATAAAATCTGAATTATTTAGGGTGTCCCGTATATCGGAAATCAAGTGATAGGCCAAGTCATAATAGTTATCAGAAAAATATTTAAGAAAATCTAGGTCATGTGTTTTAAAAATTATAAGCATTTAAAAAAAATCAAAAAATCTACACCCTGTGACGGTCTTTTCACTCCTGTTGCTACAAATATTTATTTTTCTTCATTTTTTTTATTATTATGTAATCCTGAATAATGTGATTCTGTAAACTTTTGTCCAAAATTCAAAACCAACTGCTCCAGCTTGGAAGAAAATGTCACTTTTTTGACCAAAACAAGTATTTAAAATCAATACTTTGCCCAGTTTTAACTGACTGTTTTTTTTTTCATATTTTTCTGATAACTATTATGACTTGGTCTATCACCCGATTTCGGCTTGACGTCGAGATACGGGACACCCTGTATAACCATTATTGATATTAGCGATTCAATCGATCTGCTATAGGGACAGTCAATATATGCATCACAGAAACATATATAAATAAATTTCTTATGGATACGACCTACCCATCTATATCTTGGCTTTTCTATGAACACGACGTGTCCATCATTAAAATTATTTTGGACGATATCTTCATGGCATTCAATAAATTATTCACTAGTATATAAAAAATTAATAGGTCTGATTATATACAAAGAAAGCTCGTATATACACCGTTCAACTTTATCATCAAAATACATAATTCTCCGTGTATCAATGTCTGCCACTAACGCTACCGGATGTCGCAAATAATGATGAGGTCTAAAATAATATTGAGGTATAAAAAAACAAAAAATAACTCGTTATTCCCTGTGTAAAAATGCCCGTAACTAACACTACTACTGCATAGTGCAAATGTTGAGGTATAAAAAATAAATTGCTATAAAAATCAAAATTAAACTTAACTCTCTATGTAACAATGTCCGTCACTAAGACCGCAGACGTGCACGCCGGCATGCATGTTTTGTGAAGGTGTTGGTGCGTAAATAATACTATGGTTGCGGTGTGTAGTGATATTTGCATGCTAGTGTAGTGATTGTCCTGACGAAGAGACGGGCTGCGTCTCGAAACTGGTAGACAAAAAAGTATTTTATAAATAAGATTTTATTAATAAAATTTTATATGGAAAATTAATGAATAATTAATTAATAACATGAAATAAAATAACTTCTTCAAAAATAGCAAAATGATTTTGTAGTGATATTGCTAATAATCGAGGGTAGAAAGCCAAAAGGCCTTTAGTGATTATTTCTAACTTTACAAAAATGTAGGTAGGTAGCAGGGGCGTGCAGTGGGAACAAAAAGCATGACTTTTTCCTAACCATATATTCTGAAAAGAAATCGAAACAAGAGGTATATTTCGTAATACTCCTATCACAATAATTAATACATTGTTCATATTTTAATATTTCATAATATTCTGCCAGATAAATATTTAATTTCGAATATTTTTTTCTCAAATATACGGTTAAATAAAAGTCATGATTCTTGTTCCCACTGCACGCGCCTGGTAGGTAGGTACTTTGTTTTCACCACTTATTTATTGAAAATATCAACATGTTTCAGGACCAATGATCCCTTTGTCAGGATACCATGTACCTATATCTATCTACTAACAAATTTAAAATTTAATGTCGAAGTATAAATAATAAAAAATTTCATAATAATATATGGAAAATTAATAATAATTGAGTCCTAACATGAAAACAAATTTAAAAGATAACCATTTATAAAAAGTACCCGGTTATATATCAAACTTAATTTATTTAATTAGTTTTTATTAAAATTAATAAAATAAAATAAAAATTAAGTATTGTTAATATTATTCAAATCAATGTATCTAAGTTGTGAAATTAAGTAATAAAGAATTAATCAAATCAATAATAAAGACTATTATATTATTTTTTAATAATTCAGTATCGATATTTCTCTGGTTCATCAATCACTAATCGCCCACGCGGTCAAATAACACACTTATCATTCAAAAATATATCGAATAAAAATGCAAAAATTTCGTCGAAACCAAACAAGTCGAGTCAAAATTAAGCCTAGCCGAAGAGCTCACAATGCCGTCGCTATCTTTTGTCGCCTGCGCCCTTCCGGGTCTGCGGCGGCGTGTAGGCGTAACAAAAGAGCGGCTGTCAAAATATCCCCGTCTCGCTCCCGCTAAGCAAATAGCCAATTTGTAATCGCCGCACAGCAGAAGGACGCATGCACCGCCGAATTTGCTGAGCGATTCTGTTTCCGTATCGAGAAACGAGTTTATTTAACGAAGTCGTTCCCGGATTGGACGCGATTCGGTTAGCGACCTTTTCGCTACAACGAAATATTTTTTTAAATTTTATTTTTTATTTATTTAATTTATGGTACAAATGCAGTTCTTATATATAACGTATCAGATTAAACATTTTTTTAAATACTTGGTAGTCATGTAGACCTTATCAGTGAAGAGAAGCTCTTGAGTCTGATGAGGGAGCCACAGTTCTTATTCCTTGTTATATATAATATTATATAGGTACATAGTGCATACAATTTATTTATTAATACAGTAAAAAGGATATGTATATGTTAGCAGACATATACACATATATTGGTTTGTTTGAGCAGCTTAATAAGCTTGTTTGTTATTCGATGGAATATAAGATACTGAATAATTAAAGTTAGGTATCTACTAATAGAATTTTTACAATGTGCTAATTAATTAATTAATTATGTCAAAATCACGAAAATATAAAAACACATAGCGCATTATTATATCTGTAGGCAGTGGCGTGTAGTAGGCATAAATTTATAACTACACCAGTGGCGTGCAGTGAAAACATTGAAGCATGACATTTACGTAAACATATATTTAAAAAAAAAACGAGCGAGCCTTACAGTGGTCGCATTTGATGTGTAACATTTGAAATCTCACAATTAAAAATATCAATTGAGCAGCGACAGAAATTAACATCAAAATTTATAAAAGATACTAGCTATAATATATTTATTAATTAGTAAATACAGTTTGGTTGATATATTCTTCATGACACAGGCTCGGTTCAAAAGCGAAATATTGTTAAACTTGGTTGACGGTCTCTCAAGGGTGTAACACATGCTCGTCATAGACACACGATGTTGACCTTGGAACCCGTGCACTCGCCGTAAACCTGTTAAGTTAGTCTTTATATTATACTCGATACCTAATTTTAACAATTTATTTATATTTAAGACACTTTTTATTGTTAATTTATTTATTTTTGTCATTAATTGTGTACCTACTATGTAAAAACTTATTGTTTTTTTTTTTTGAACTTCTTATTGATCCGCGATATTTTTATATTTATATATTTTATCATTAATTATTTTTCATTATTAATTATTGACTAACCGTAAAAAGAGTATTAAGTATACCTATTGTAAAATACCTATCATATTCAAATGTTCACAAAATATTCAAACTTCACGGGTCACCTGTTAACGGCCTGTGTGTTAAAAAATAAAATAAAAATAAAAAAATAAAGAAAATGTAGGTATGTGCATTTCTTTATTATTGAATTTTGCTGTACTGTGAGTTGTCATTAAATTTTGGCAATGTCGATAAAACAATGTACAGTAGCCGGCAAACATCTTGAAATTTTACGGCGTAGTGGGGGGAAGTTTGTGCATGTACCATTCCACCAACGAGACCCAAATTTTGTCTTCTGCTCATTCCCCCACTACGCCAAAAAAATTCAAGAAATTTTACTATAAAATTGAAGAATTTGGTTGTTAAAAAAATATTGAATTTTGCTCCACAGTGAGCTGTCGGCAAATAATTTTGACTGTGTCGATAAAACAGTGTACTATGATATTAACGAATTTGATGGACAGATGTAAGATATATCGAACATAATTTTTATCGAACAGTTTTTTTTATCAGTCATATACATGTCGAAATATTAGGTACATATTGAATATCAACAATACGCAACATGTTTGTAAAATTGACATTTCTGGAGCCAGTCTGTCAATGTCCAAATGTGATATTTTTTAGGTGATAGGAGGTTTTTGATTTGATCCGCGCAAGGAAAAGAATTCTCTTTCATAAACACTAACTATCATATCAACCTTTCATTCTATCAAAAAAAATTATCGTTTGAACGTCGTAATTCTAACACTTATCATCATATTATTCAGTTTGTAATATAGGTATCGTAATATGAAAAGTTAATTTGCTCAAAGGCGTGCAATTATCTTAGGACCGCGGATGTACCTACAACAAATTACCACAAGAGATCACAATTGCAAAACATCTAAAGTTCCGTGCTTTGCTGACTGAATGGCTTTTTAATATTGGGAGAAACCAGCTGGAAGAGATCCTCAAATTAACAAAACTGTAGCAGAACAGAGTGTGGAGAAATTTTGTTGTTGTTGTTGTAGCCGGGCCTCGTGATCGAGGATCCCCTCGCCATTCTGACTCAGTTGTTGCTGCACCTCTCATGACCTTGCGATGGGAAAATAGCCCTATTCGAGAGGCGCACTCTCTCCCGCATACTTCACATAGGAAGCGTCAGGTTGCGTTGGTTGGTCCTGTTGACGCATGGTTGCGGCTCGCTGCTCATTTTACTCGTCTGGCCGCCGCAGCTCCATCAGCCCGAGAGCAAACCCTCCTCCAGCTCACACGATCTTGTGCCAGCTGCTCCCAGTTCTCGGGCGCTCCACACAGGCTTAGCGATCGTGGAGAAAGAGGTCTGAATAAAGAAGAAATATCATTACCTTTCTTCTTCTTCTTTCTCTTCTTTTGTTAGACCCTCGATCTGTGTCGACAGACTAGTCTTGGTCTTGTGACGAGGACATCCAGCTCTCTCTCTCCATCTCTTTGGTGGTCTCCATGGTGGTCGGCGCCCCTCTGGAATCCCGCGCATCGCGGCTCTGAGAAGTCTCGTCTGCTCCATTCTCTGGACATGGTCCTGACAGAAACGCCCTCTCTGCCTGTTCCACCTTACAATGTCTTGTGTGTCGCAGGTTCTGCGGATGTCCGCATTGGGTACTCTGCCTCTTATCATTTTTAAAACTGGTAAACGACACCTGGAAGAGGTCCCCCGATGATCAAAGTCACTCATTAATTACACTTACTCTGTCTATACTATTGCTCTTATACTATCTACCTTGGTATTAATTGACCTATTTACACTATTTGTTTGGTCATATATGTAGGTATATACCTACTTTTTACTCTAATTTACTTTATTTTTCTTTTTATTCTTCTAATAACGCAACCATGAAATTAGATATTTAAATGGAGTCTCAATGAATGGAATGGCTACTTACCTCAGAACGGGTATTTTTATGTATCTAGCGTGGTAGGTAACGGTAAAGGTCTGCATACAAGAAATTACATACTGCATTTGTTGCTATCTTATTCTTAAACTCTGAAAATATTCTTACCATTAATTATGTTTTGACGCAAACTGTTATAAGAGTTATTTAGGTAATTAACGCCGATTTACCGGCAGTGAAACTGAAATATTCTGTCATTTAGATATTTTATTTCGATATTTTTTCCAATATACGCGCTTACGTAAAAGTAACGCTTAAACCAGTACCTACCTATTTAGGTATATTTTAGATATACTACGATACAAATATCTAATATATTTCGAAAACAGCTTACACATATGTAATTAAATCGGGAATTCGAATAATTTTAATTAAACTTTTCATTTCACTTTGCAAAAAAATATCGTCATGAATAAACGAGATCATATTGCATATAAAATATTCAAAAACTTATATCTAATAAACTTTCTTTACAAATTGTCAAAAATTACCTAATTTATATTCCTAAACAATTTTTTTTTAAAATTATTTTTCAAATTATTCTGTTTATATGTATCTAAAATATTGATATAAATAAATGACAATTATAAAGTCAATAAAATCAGAAATTAAGAAATAAGACGTCGAACAAAAGTTGCCGATATTATGGAAATTAAAATGTTAGTGGGCTGGACATATGGGTTGACAGGAGGATATTAGATGGGCACCCAGAATCCTATAGTGGAGGCCCTGGACGAAAAGTAGAAGCGTCGGAAGACCTCCCAAAAGGTGGACATGGTCCAGCAAGCGGGAAGAACGTGGATGCGAAGGAGAGAAACAGAGATGAGTAGAGGAAAATGGAAGAGGCCTACATCCAGCAGTAGAGGGAAGAATGCGATCACTAGTGACATCAAATAATTACTTTACAAGATTATTATTAAGGTAAAATAAGGTAAGATAAGGTCCACGTACATTTGGTGTAACGAAAAAAGGTACACGACAAACGTCCCTCACGACCAAAGATCCACGCGACAGAAGATGATAGTTTGGAGGGGGAAAATGCAATTCTGTCTGGTTGATCTGAATGGGATGTGTAGGATATAAAACTCTGTCAGACCAGACCGCCTGGATAAAAAGGTACCGGAGAAATCAATCACTTTTCTAAAGGCGTTGCAGACATCGGACACCGCAAGTAAAGGTATTTACTTTGAGAGAGATGTGTGAAAATATACAAATCTTCTTATTTGAGTACGACAAACACCGACGTGTACATAAGCATATACGACTACACTTGTATCTCGTTTATTTTTATTCTTAATTTTGTCTATTATTATATAAATGTTGGAATGACAATGCTTAAATCCTGTATGTGATTGTGTCTGACAATCAATGCCAACTAGCGGCGGATTTAGCTTCGCACAAGCAGCGTCACCATCGACATAACATGGAAAAATCGAATGTGCCTCCGGGAAAGGTTATTATATTTTTAATAGTTATTTAATTAATTATCATTTATAGAGGTATATACTTCTTCTTCATCAGCCTTCGTCTTTCCACTGCTGCCTCTCCCTTATTTTTCCATTCTTCCCTGTTGTTGGCAAATTGTAGCCATTTCTTTCCCCCCACAGCGACAATATCATCGGCCCATCTCTTTTGAGTTCTTCCGATGCCTCTTTTATTTTCCCAAGGTCTCCATTTCGGAACTCTGGGAGGCCATCTTGTAGTATCCTGTCTTGCAACGTGTCCTGCCATTGTCATTTTAGCTTCGCTACACGATCCATGATATCCATTACTCTTAGGCTTACTCCAAGCATGGATCTCTCCATGGATCGTGGCGTGCATTTGAGCTTTTCTACGCTTTTCTTTGTAAGGTATATATACAGGGGTATAAACAATTAACTATTATGTCGCCTTACCAGGTCCCAAAATTGTTTTTTTTCAGAACACGGCCGTTTAATCGTAGTTTATAATTGAGTCTGCCATATGGCAGGTACACAAAATTGAAAAGGTGCACTTTCAGCCGTTCTTTAAATATCCTGCAATTTACGGGTAGGTACCTACGTAAAGCGAAATGACAATTCTTTTTGAAGCGCGCCGGTCCGAGCGGACCTTCCCGCGGCGCCATTGCGCAGAATTGACAGCGCGCGCGTTTGACATTTCATTTTCGGCGGCCGACATTATTGTTTACGGCTGGAATTCCGAACTCGGCCGGTGTAAACGGCGTTCGTAAATTAAGCGTAGTGATGGGTCCGCTCTGTACTGACTACCGCAATGTAGCGCTACATTACATTGAAGCGTACACTTCACACCTTTTGAAGTGCAGTGCACGCTACAAACTACACACGTTTCAAAGTTATCCAAAGTACATAGTAGCCTGCCCAACACAACTTGGCGTGCGGCAGAATTGGAACTAAAACCCGACGGCAACCCCTTGCCCTGTAATTCAGTACAATTTTGTATTTGCTCGGGAGTTGTGACATCTTGATAAACAATATACACTGAATTATTATGTCCAAAACATCCTAAACAGTCCGGGGTGGTGCAAGAACAATTGCCAATGAAGTATTAAAGTTTTGCGAAGCTGAAAAAGCAAATAATGGACCGATATTACCTTCCTACAGTAGAGATGGACAGATAGAGCGGCCGCCGCGGAGCGCGCTGTTACACGACCAAATTTATATTGAAGACTCTTCAGTACATTATGTATTGTGTAATAAATTTACAACCTGGCAACTTCTGTTTTGCGGCAGGGGCGACCTCCCTCGCACGCCAAGTTATCGTGGTGGCACTCTACTCCAATAAATAGTACACTTCATTTTAAAGCGAGCACTACAAAGTACACACACTTCAAAGTTTTGAAAGTGTGAGTAGGTACATAGTTCAAATAGTACATTTTATGTAAAAGTTTTGGGAAGTCGATGTAGATAAATAAATAAATTTTTGGAAATCGAAACAACCTCTCCTCCCATGGTTTGAAAAAGTTTGGGACTGAATGAAGAAATCTCTGGAAACTGAAAACCTAACCTAACATAACTTAACCCCCCCCCCCACCGTGGTTTTGAAAATTTTCTAGTAGCACACTTTTCAAAAAGCACTTCTTGTAGGTCATTACAATTTTGTAGTACTACAATTAGTTCACTCCATTAGTACAGTTGCCGGCAAACTTCTTGAAATTTTTTGGCGTAGTGGGGGAATGCGCAGAAGACAAAATTTGGGTCTTGTTGGTGGAATGGTACATGCGCAAACTTCCCCCCACTACGCCATAAAATTTCAAGATATTTGCCGACTACTGTACTACAATTTTGTAGTACTCCAGTAGTTCACTTCATTATTACTACAATTAGTTCAATTCATTATCACTACAATTTCGTAGTACTACAATTACTTCACTTCACAATGTAGTGTATACTTTGTAGTCTTCAAACTGGTGAACGTGTGTGTGTTGTAGTCTTCATTTTGAAATGTAGTTTTTTCCCTTCGTAAATTAAGCGGCCGCGATTATGTTCCCGTTCGCGCGGGTCCATTATCGGCGCGCATTTATGAACATGATAATCTGCCCGATAATGACACGGCAACGGCTATATTTTTGCGTTTTTTCGCCCGGCCATCTTGCGGGCCCGAGTGTGTGCTAAACGAACGCGTTACGAGGCGTCACATGCCGACGGTTTACTTTAAAACGTTTTCGATATTATATTCGGGCACACGGCCATTGTGGGCAGGTTTTTGGGCTGAGAAAATTACTTTCCGGGCATGTTTGACTCGACATTTTAACCTTTTGCACACCGCTGGCAAAGATATTTCGCCACAGTTCACAGCGACATCGCAAGAAATGGAAATTATATTGTCTATACGTGGCTGTGGCAGGCAGATGAAACACTCAAACTTGATTAATGTTTTGATCAATTCCATAAAAAGTCGCTGAACTAGAGCATCATTCTTGAATTTAGAGTCACTAAATGTTTAAGGAATATATTTTCGATGTTTATGGCGTTAACTTTGTGTTTGGATATAACTGAAGACTCCATAGCAAGAAGTTGTTAATTAACACTCAAGTCATTTTGAGATAAATAGACATTTGCATTTCGCCTTTGAAAAATATGTTTTATTGCTAATTCAATATTAATTTTTATTGATTTATGTCACTTAAGTATCAAAAAAGTATTTACAAAGTAAAAAAAATGCATTTATGCACAAAAAAATAATAAATATACTAATTTTAAATAGAATAACACCTTTTTAAAATTGGTAAAACACGAACATCAAACAACCCTTCAAATGTTATCCATTTTTGCCATCCATTATCTAAAATTACAAAATACCTGGCATGTTAATTAATAGTACAAAACATGGTATGTACCTACCATTTAAAACTATTGAAAAATAATATATAAGTACATATTATAATAGTCTTCAAATAAAAACAAATATATGACAGTACCTACTGCCAGAGTAAAATTTATATTAAAAATAAATATTTCAATCAAATTGAAAGGCAAGAACCTGTTTATTTCAGAATGATGGCATGAACATGTTATTATTGAAGATAACATGTTCTTCCCATTAGCAACTGTTTTGGTTTTCATGAAAAAGTGTAGTTAACACGTTGATCCTTATGATTTGAGCATGTTCTAATTGTTTTTAAGTTCTAAACTTATTTCCAATGGAAAGAGCGAACAATATTTAGTTTAGACTGCTTATTAACTCATTTTTGACAAAAATGTTGGTTATCGACTTCTTGCCATGGGGTCTTCAATTATTAATTTAAATTAAACAAATTTGTATTAACCACTAGGTAAACTAGTAACTCTACGTCTACGGTTTCGATACTTACCGTATCTTCATCAGGACGGACGCAAACTAACTGCTAGAATCATGCCAAAATGCTACGGAGTATGTTGGGGAAAAATAGATAGAATAAGGAATTCAATAATCAAAGAACAAACAAACGAAGGATGTTAAAGTATTCATCGGAAGGCTTAAATGGAAATGGACTGGGCATACGATCAGGGAAAGAGAGAAATGGTCAAAAACATTAATGTATCGGTTCACAAGAGACAAGAAAAGGGAACGAGGCAGGCCTTCCAGAAGATGGGTGGATGAGATCAAGGCTACAGCAGGTGGCGCGTGGACCAGAATGGCAAAAGATAGGGAGGAATGGAGGAGGCCTTTGCCAAAAGGCATACAGACGGAACTGCCATGGTGCGACAGCCTAACTTGTCACAAGCAAATTTTACATAGTATAAATGTCTGATAAAGGCTATTATTATTATTATTATATTCGTCACAGGTAAAGCTCCTGGGAATCAACGTAGAGAAAGATCTAAGCCTTAGAAATCAGATTAACAAAGCTGTCAGCGCTGGTTTCTATGGTTTAAGACAGATCAAGTCTGTAAGAAAATGCCTTCCCCCAGACGCAGCAAAGCCACTGATTAGTGCGTACGTCATCTCGCGGCTGGACTATTGTAACTCAATATGTGCAGGAGAGCCTAGGATTCAGCTCCACAGACTTCAGTCAGTGATGAGTGCTGCGGCGAGGCTTATATTCAAGGCATCAAAGTTCTCGCGGATATCCTCAATGCTGAAGCAGCTACATTGGCTTCGCCTGCCGGAGCGTATAAATTTCAAACTCTCTCTGGTGGTGAACAAAAGTCTTCAAAGAAAAGCACCACAGTATTTGATCGACCTCTGTATCCCAGACGATTGAATATAAGCTCTGCCTTACAATATTTAAAGCTATTCACAACATGGCCCCTCAATACATAACCGACTTCTGCATTCCATTTTCCACAAATAATAGACAACTAACACTTCGCTCCGCATCAACATCTAATACAAATAGCTGAAGTAAATCGCGCCCACAAAACTAATTTCGGTGATCGTGCTTTCGCGGTGGCTGGACCAAAGATATGGAACAAACTACCTAATAAACTGAGACAAACAGACAGCTTACCACAGTTCAAAAAACAACTCAAGACGCATTTATTTAGACAATCCTATAAAAACCTATAGAATCTGACCACAACAACGCTAGCTAATGATTTCCACTCCTATTGTGCACTCCGCGAAAACACCTAATTCTTTCAGGCACTCACAAACTATTATAGTACTCAATTTTAATTCCACTTCTTGTATGCCACCTAGTGAATAAGTAATAGTAAATAAGTTTTTTCTTTTCTAGCAGTAAGTTGTCTTGTAAGATAATAATTTTTCTGTGTAAAGCGCCCTTGAGGTGAGTATTCGCGAAAACGGCGCTATACAAGTTATCCAGTTATTATTATTATTAATATCACTGGAAGACGGCTCACACTGCGGTCAGCTGAATCGGAGGCACTCTGCAGGCTGGTAGTACAGAGGAGACCTGGAGCCACCAAGTTTGCGGAACGTGCTTTCAGCTTTGCGGGCCCAGCTATGTGGAATCAGCTGCCTCCAGTGTTGCGATCTATGGAGAACGAGAAACCCTTCAAGAAGAGCCTAAAAATTCATTTTTTCGGGATGTCGCACCTGTAAAGCGCCTTTGAAGCGTCTCTTACGCAAAAACGGCGCTAGATATATAAATTAACATAAACATAAACATCAGTGTGATCATTGACGTATTATAATATAGACACGTTATTCCCATACTAGCTGACTTTCATATTTAGCAAATATCGCATTGAAAGAGACAACAAATCACGTAATCACGTAAAAATCAGGTAATTTGAAGCCACGGTGACTAAAATAACATACTAATTATTAATTATTAATTCTTACAATAGTGTACGATACTCCGACGATACTCTGTTCCTTTTTCCGCTAGCGTCGCGCCCAATCACAAAGAAGGTCCGTTGGATAACGAATGCAAGTTTTGAGTTGTCAAGATTTCACGCTTGCAACGTATCTACAGTTTATTATATCATTGAGTGTGATAGCAAAATAATCAACTGGACGCTGATGACACTAGCTGTGTCTGTCATGTCGCCACATAGCCTGTCGCGGTGTTGTGGCGGGAGTTACAGCTGGAACGTTAATTTCTCTTTTGCAATATTAGATTTTTTAAATTAATAATGACTTGTCTCGGTGTGGCAAGGCGCACTGACGTCGTGGACACGCCCCCATAGTTAATAATTTATTTACGCCAAATTTAATTGGCGGGTACGGTACCTGTAGTATTACACGGGCTGAATTATTTATTTCATCGCCATTACCACTGTCATTAGCAGATAGCCGGAAAAGATATTTATATAAATACACCTTCATTAAATAATTCGGGCCGAGAGATAGAAATGAAGACATGAAATATTAAACAAAAAATTTCTCAAGAGTGTTAACTACAAATTCAATTTAAATTTAAATGGCTGGACATTCATTGCAAATGCATATTTCGTTTTCTTTTCATTCGAAAATGTGGGTTTCTATTATTAATTTATATACAGGGTGGAAAAAATCAATGGGCCCTGAAGGGAAACCACTTTAAATCCTTAAGATAGATTATTTTACTCAAAGGAAACATTCCTTTATTTTTAAACAGAAACAAAACTGCATTCAAAGATTTTCTAAAATTCGCTTGCCTCACCCGGGAATCGAACCAGCTAAAAATTCAAAAATAAACACTCGCTATTTTATTCCACTTGTGGATACAGTCAATGTTAAAGATACAATTTTTTCTCAAAGTAACATTACGTCTTACACTCGTCTGTCGTACAAGATATCCATGAAATCTAATATTTAGTACACAACGGTTTTAATCAACATTACCTATGCTAGACTAGCTGTGCAACTATTAGCTTACGCTGATGATATCGACATAATTGCGAAAACTCCCGATGCTTTATGTAATGCCTGAAAGTTCTGCCAAAAACATGGGTCTCATAGTAAACCAGCAGAAGACCAAATACACGGCCGTAGGATGCACCCAACAAATCCCAACTCTCTCGTGTGGAAGTCAAAATTTTGAAACGGTACCAAGATTTACATACCTAGGATCCCTGATAACAAGCAATAATAATACTACAGAGGAGATCCAGAAGCGCATAGTGAGCGCAAATCGCTGTTTTTTCCGCCTACAAAAACAGATAAAATCCAGACTGCTGTCCAGAAACACCAGATATTAGTGTACAAAACGCTTATTAGGCCAGTGCTCACGTACACAGCTGAGACGTGGGTACTAACTAAGAGGAATGAGCGAGCACTGGATGTTTTTGAAAGGAAAAATTTCTTCGGACCGGTTCTAGAAAATGGACTTTGGCGCAGACGTTACAACAATGAGCTCTATACTCTATTTAAGGAGCCAAACGGCACAAAATTTATAAAACTGGGAAGACTTCGGTGGCTGGGTCATGTGGAAGGAATGTCCGAGCATCAAGCACCAAAGTCCCTGCTGAACTCAAGGCCAATAGGGCGAAGGAGCTTAGGAAGGCCGAAATTAAGTTGGAGTGACTACGTCCTCAAAGACATCTCTGCCTTAGAGCTTCGGAACTGGAGAGAGCTGGCACTAGACCGAGATGAGTGGAGGAAGATTATTGAGGAGGCCAAGACCCACCAAGGGTTGTAGTGCCAAGAGTGATGATGATGATGACCTATATTAGAACTGTTCACTTTCAACAAGTAAAAGACACATTATAATTTTCTTATAACTCTAAAACCCAAAGACGTTATATGAAGTACACTTGGGCCTCGTATAACACGGTTTTATATAACACTATTTTATATAACACGGATGATTAAATTTGCATATTTTTTGTACAACACGCTTTATATAACACGGTTTCAGAAATTATAATTAATGAATTATATACATATTAATGAATTAAATAATGTTTGATTTGTAGATTGTGTCCATGACAGAACATACCATGAGTCATGATGATCTCACTCAGCATGTTGAGACTTGTCAATTTCGTTTCAATTAATCGAAACTTTGAATGAAACTACCACAATTAATGACTCAGAACGCAGTTACAGCGAGGCAGCTACATGTTTCACATTAAAAAATATAAATGAGGGCTTGGAATTGGCTATTAAATTAGAAAAAAAATATATTGAAAAGGATCCTATAATGGAAAGAAGTTCGAAATTCAAGAGGGATTACAACAGATTTTGGAACCTTATAAGAAAATACGTAATGGTTTATACGCTAAAAGCAGACAATCGCTTATTATCGACTTTTTGAAGGCTAAAACTACAAGAAATTCTGAGCCCTCCTCCGATGATGAAAATTCACAACCGATGTCGAAAAAGAGTAAAAATTAAGAATTATTCTAAGTGATAGCAATGATGAATGAATGCTACATTTTATTTATTTATTTATATATGGCTTTTTACATCAATACACTTAATATGAACATATTAAAAAAGAAGAAAAAAGAGAAGACTATACAAATATCCATATATAAAATACATGATTACGATTAAAATAAATTATATTATATGTGTTATTAAAGTTTTTTTCAATAAATATGTAAATTTATATATTTTATTAAAAAAATAAAGTACATATTCATATAGACTATTTCGATTTTTTTTTTGGAACACAAGCCCTAATTTTGTATGAATTTCAAACCTTGTATGACAAGGATTTGTATTACACGAGGTTTTTGTGGAACCATATAACCGTGTTATACGAGGCCCGAGTGTACAAGCTTACTAATTTATGTCTAAGCACCTTACTGAAGTCTTGGATAAGAAAATCGTTTCATTGGTAATAATAATAATTCTATGCACATTTCCTTCTAGACGAGGCATTCTGGCGAAAAGAAAATAGAACGTTTAACTTTGTTTGTAACAAATTTCATTAATAATGGAATGTATAATAGGCGGAAAAATTATTATTGGTCGCATCTAAATCCATTCCCTGTTCGCGAAATAAACCATCAGGTCAGATTTTCTTTTAATGTTTGGTGCGGAATCAGAAGCAATATGGTTGTTTTAGTGCACATTTACGAAGGACATCTGGATATGGTAATAATACATTGAAATATTACATCTTTTACAAAATAAATCAATCCTTCTAATGGAAAAGGAACGAAATAATATCATTTTCACTTTTGGATCGATTTTTGACCCTTTTCCTGTGATCCAATCGAGCTGAAATTTGGCAAGTAGACTCATGGCGACGATCAAGAAGATCTATCAAATTTTCGTTAAAAAAAATTAATAATTATAGTATAATTTCGGATTTTTAAGAATTTTATTGGTTTTTTCAAATTGGAATCATTAGAAAAGTTTGATTAGCAACGGCGGCCCGATAACGTCGCGGAATATTTTCTAAATTTGAATTACTTTGTCGGTATGCATAACAGGTACTTCACTACGAATTTCGAAAATCTAAATTGACTGGCAAATGTTTTTAGAATTTAATCTTCAAAGCATGAAGTGTCATATCAAAGCTCAAAACATCTGACATTTTAGAAATATATTAAATTACTGTAAGTTTAGTGTTATGTGATATGTTTTAATTCGTCTTTAATTGTTGTTATATTTTACAAAGAAAGGGAGTAATAAAAACTTGGTTTTTATGGGTTACTTTTTTCAAAAAGACGGTGCTCCTACTCACAATAGGAGAATTTCCAGGGCTTATCTTTATGAAAATTTCAATGTCTAGATAGATACAAACGGGACGATTAGATGGTCTGCAAGAAGTCCAGACCTGACGCCTCTGAACTATTATAATTATTATAAAAATTATTATAATTAACTAACTATTATAATTATTATAATTATTATTATAAAAAATGTTATTTACAAAAAGGCTTATGAGAGTGTAGAACAGCTAAGGGTTGAGGCAGAAAGTGTAATTAGGAGCATCCATCACAAGAAGAAGAAGAAGACTAGATAGAAGATGTTAGGTAGTGTAAAAGATAACACACCGTTCGAGTCTCCAGGTGTACACAGAGTGCCATGCGATTGTGGAGCTTTCTACACAGGACAAACCAAACGCAATATCGCTACACGATTGAAGGAACACACTGGAGCAATTAAAAACAACAACTCCAATACATCGGCAATCTGCGAACATGCATCCAAAGGGAATCTCTGTCACTTCATCAGATTTGACAAGGGAAAAGTCTTATCAACAGAACCGTACCTTATACCCAGATTTGTGAGGGAGTCCATTGAAATATACAAACATCCCAATTTCAATAGAGATGACAGTTACAAACTATCAAGTATTTGGCGCCCTGTTCTAACGACACTGATTCAACCCTTGAGAGAAGTCGCAGTAAAATCCGCCGACGCAACTAGTACATATTGCACACTGGCGACCTCTATTGTAGAAGAAAAGAACACTCCACAACAAAGTGCATACAATTTACGCCCTAGAAAGTAGCACCTAATCTGTCGACCTCCACCTCCGCGGGTAAAGGTCGTCCTCCTGATGACGTTGAATAAGTATTCAACGAAACGTCGAGATTCGCTTCTCGGAAATACATAAGGTTCGTATAAAATATCCGAAACTATTTACAGTTAAATAAGAAGACTAAATTTGTGTATCAGGAATGAGAGTTCTCATCTAGAACAACTTATCAGTTAAGTTATTAAAGTGTAACAAAATTGTAGTTTTAAATAGTTCAAGTATCAATGTTTAGTTAGGTAATAATGTTTTTGTGTCCTTCGTATTAGAATTGATGATAAAATAAAATGTTTATATAGAGATTTTATCCTGATCATATCGATTAGTAGAATAAAATAGCGAGGGTTTATTTTTTGAATTTTTAGCTGGTTCGATTCCCGGGTGAGGCAATCGAATTTTAGAAAATCTTTGAATGCAGTTTTGTTTCTTTTTAAAAATAAAGGAATGTTTCCATTAAGTAGAATAATCTATCTTAAGGATTTAAAGTGGTTTCCCTTCAGGGCCCATTGATTTTTTCCACCCTGTATATCAGTACTCTAGAATACATTTTTTGAGAATGATGACTTATATAAAACCTTTGTAATTATATAAAAGTAATAAACTGAACATTTTTTAGAAAATATAAGCATTAATCGACAGACCGTGTCTACTAAAGGCGATATTGAGTCCGAAAAGGATAAATAATTATAGTATGTTCGTTGGGTGAAAAAGTTTATTTGCTATAATTTTAACCAGAATTATTCTGCAGAAGTTGTTATATGTATTTTTGACTTGAATTATATTAAAACAAATAAAATTATAATTTTTGTTATACAAGTAGATATTACTTTTACGAAATTTCAACGTTTTATAAAGATAAAGTAGAATTAGTGTAAAAAAATGCAATATTTGAAGTCGCTTGTCTCTATAATTATTAAAAAAAATATTGATTTATCATTTGTATATATCTACTTTTTTTATTTAAATTACACTAAAATGTTTCAGAAAAACCTTTCCATCGTCAGGGTGTTGTATAACTTATAAACATGTTGGTGTAATTAATTAAATAAAAGAAGTAGATATATATAATCAATATTTTTTTTTAAATGTCAATCTACAATGTTGCTGAATCAATTGAAAAAAATCTATAATTATTGATAAAAGAACATTCATCTCATTGCCGAGAAATCATATGTTATAGTTTTGTAAGCTAAGTATAAATTTTATAATAAAAAAGAAAAGAGATAGTTTGAAGTACGTTTTCGCTTATTATTACGCTAAGTATTGAAATACCTGTTCTGTAATTTCAACTTCAATTTTTCAATTTCAGGGCCGATAAATTGGACACACGGATAAACAACTGCTTAATACAATGTACGCATCAAACATAATAATTTAATTATCCCCGTTACTACGCGTAACGTCCGTAAAATTACGGAACTAAATAGTTCGAATTCACGGCTAAAAAAACGGCCGGAGAAGGGGCTTGAACATTGGGCCACCAAACTCGAACCTGCCGTTTCATACATGTGCCACGGCCGCCTCTCCGTGGAGCGCCATGCTGTTATAAGATACCGAAATGGCAGAGGGAGTGAGTACCTACAGTGAAGCATGGCTTTTACGTAGTTAGGTGTACTTACTTACTTACCATCACGCCGTTTTCCCGTGCGGGTAGGCAGAGAGAATAGAACGCCACACTCTTCTGTCCTGACAACTCCAACTACAACTACAACTCCCGCCTCATCCGCATTCATACATCTTCGCATGCAAGCTCGACGGTTGTTGAAGCTTCTAAAGGAACCATCTTCCAGTATCTGGTTAATCTGGTCATGCCACGTCTTCAGCGTCGCCCTCTCTTTCTGGCGCCGTCAACACTTGCGTTATATATCTTTCTTACCATTCTTTCCTCGTTCATTCGCTCAACCTGCCCAAACCACTTCAGCGATCCTGTTTTAATTCTATGAATTATCCTAAGAACAGCTTTACATCCATTCTATTTTGGAAAATATTGAAATAATATAGATACCCATCTCGTAATATTCCTATCGCAATTATTAACATTTTATTCATATGTAAATAAACCATAACATCCATGTGTATTATGTCTGTGTGTAAATAATAAATTTAAATTTATTTCCAAAAAATATGTAGGTATATAGGTACATGTAATAGGTATCTATAATGCAAGTCATGCAGCAATTTACCCACTACATGCCCCTGAGAGATAGGTATATAGAACTACCTGTTCTGAGGTATGTAGCCCTTGTTAATTATATTATCACCCAAGACAATACCTTAGCCCAAGTTAACTAAGCAGTGGCAATGTCTGGTGTAATAAAATCCACAATTTGGAAGATTAAAGACATGGCCACCAAGAGCAAGATGAGAAACTATAAAGCATGCATTCCTTTGAATGAAGATTCCTATGCAATTATTTGATTTGTCAAAATTACTCTGCATAATAGTGGATGTTTTTGCGGTTGCGTTTTGCGTGCTTATTCCCTCAGTTAAGTCATTATCCTTGGCTTTGCCCAACCGAGTTCCTCCAGGGTATGCTTGGCTACTATAGTCTAGAGACTAGAAGGAATGTATATCTGAAGGAACGCATTTTTATCCATTGTTGCGTGGTATGATCAATCATTTTTATTTTATATTTATTTATATAGTATGAATTTATACATATAAAAAAACTAACCCACAAAAACCAAGTTATTATTAAACTCCCTTTCTTCGTAAAATATAACAACAATTAAAGACGAATTAAAACATATAACGTAACACTAAACTTGCAGTAATTTAATATATTTCTAAAATGTCAGATGTTATGAGCTTTGATAAGACATTTCATGCTTTGAAGATTAAATTCTAAAAACATTGTTAGTCAATTTAGATTTTCGAAATTCGTAGTGAAGTACCTATTATGTATACCGAAGGAGTAATTAAAATTTAGAAAATATTCCGCGACGTTATCGGGCCGCCGTTGCTAGTAAAATCAAACTTTGGTAATGATTCCAATTTGAAAAAACCATTAAAATTTCTAAAAATCCGAAATTATACTATAATTATTATTTTTTTAAAGAAAATTTGATAGATCTTCTTGATCATTGCCACGAGTCTACTTGCAAAGTTTCAGCTCGATTGGATCACGGGAAAAGGGTTAAAAATCAATCCAAAGTTTTTTCATCAGATACGCAGACAAGACGACAAGTAGATAAGCAGACGCTACGAGTTGAAAGAAAGGGAGTAATGAAGGCAGTAACTTTACTAGATAAGGTCTGTTCTGAAGCAACTACCTATACAGTTTTTTTAGAGTTTAAACGTTAGAAATTACTACATATGTACTACTTATTTGGCGCCCTGTTCTTACGACATTGATTCAACTCTTGAGAGACGTCGCAGAAAAATCCGCCGACGTAACTAGTACATATTGCATACTGGCGACCTCTATTGTAGAAGAAGTGAACACTCCACAACAAAGTGCATATAATTTACGCCCTCGAAAGCAGTAATCAGTCCGCCCTCCACCTCCGCGGGTAAAGGTCGTCCTCCTGATGACGTTGAATAAGAATTCAACGAAACGTTTCTCGGAAAAACATACGGTTCGTATAAAATATCCGCAAACAGTTACAGTTAAATACATATTAGAAATTAAATATTGCACATAAGAAATAAAACACAAACACAAGAAAGACTACATATTAGAAATATACTTTTAAACATTGTACGTAAGGAATAAAAATAAGATAATTTAGCTTGATAAAGAAAAATACTTGGTCTTTTCGATAAAAAAAAGAGAATCTCCCCATCCAGACAACATCACAACACACACATGTGTTTCAAGCATAAATCTTACATGCAACCGTGACACAATCGATAAAAAGATAGAAACAAGATATCTTGGGCTGACAATCGATGAAAACCAACGTCGGGTCTGCATATCAAATGTTCAACCTCCAAAGTGAGAAAACCGATACATGTATTCAAAATTCCACGCAGCTTCATGGATCTCAGTCTTCCGAAAATGGTACATTATGCACTCCTGAATCCTGATAATCCTGAAATTATGCGGAGCATTGGTTTGTATGTTCCTGATAATTACCTTAGCCATCGTCAGCATAGATTGTTTCACATTCCAATATACAGGACCAACCTGCCGATGGTTATGCCTGTTGGGAGAGCTACAGCTATGCTGAACAATATCGCTTTGGGTATTGATATATTCCATGTGTCTGATGGGGTTTTCCGAAGCAAGATTCTCCTACACCTTTTAACAAATTTTATGTTATTTTTAATTAATTAAATATTGTTATTTTGATATACACACTTTCATAATATGTGTGCCTTGAACACTTAGTTTGTAATGTACATATTATTAAATAAATAAATTGAATTGAAATCCGAATTGATTGTGAAATGTTCGTCTTCACTGTGATGGCACTTGCTGGACATTGGTTTGTTTATAAACGATGATTTTTTTCATTGGTCAAATGAAATCGCGCGCGCTTCCCCGGCATCTTATTTCCTGTTACGCATTTCCGTCCTGTTTCACGAGATCACTGCCTCAGATTGCAGGAAAGCGAGAGGAAAGATGTTACACATCAAAAATGCGTAAGATGAATAATGACATACACCTATTTTTAAAAATTTAAAATATAATAGAAACCTGAAAAGGTTTATGGATAACATTTTCTACATGATTCAATATAGGAATATAGTAATAATATAATTTCGATACAAAATCATTTTTTATAATTGGCCGAGTTTTAGCATTTTTGTCACATCTGTTTTGAATTTGTCAGTAGTCATTTGTTTAGTGTATTGTGGTAGGTCGTTGTATAGTTTTAATGCGTTGCAAATTAGTCGCGATTGTCATGTTTTTGTTTTGGCGTGTGTTATGTGATGAGTTTTGAGCCGTTCTAGTGTTGTGTTGGTGTTTTTCGTGTATTTTGTGTAATGTTTTGTCTTCGTCTTGTAGGTATTTCGCCATTTGCTAGTTTGTGAATGATTTTAAGTGTTTCGATTTTTGTAACGCTTTCAATGTTTAGTGTTGTGTTATACGGTATACAGTTTCAGTTGGTGTCCGGTATTTCAGATCACAGACCATTTTTAGTATTTTTTTTTGCTGTCAAAGAATGAAGATATTAGGAATGAATGTAAAGCTGATCGTAACATAATACAGAGAATAAAAATAGGGTCGCTGAGGTGGTTTGCGCATGTTGAGCGAATCGATGAGGAAAGAATGGTAAGAAAGATATATGATGCAAGTGTTGACGGCGCCAGAAAGAGAGGGTGACCACGGAAGACGTGGCATGACCAGATTAACCAGATACCGGAAGATGGTCCTGTTAGAAGCCTGAACAACCGTCGAGTTTGCATGCGAAGATGTATGAATGAAGACGAAGCGAAAGTTGTATGTCAGGACAGAAGAGTATGGCGCTCTATCCTCTCTGCCTACCCCCACGGGGAAACGGCGTGATGGTAAGTTAGGTAGTTAGTTTTGCTGTCGTTGGAGTCTGTTTAGGTTAGTTCTGTTTCCGGTTCCCCAGAAGGGTATCAAATATCCCATTCTACTCTTGACGTATGCCTGGTACATCAGGATTTTTACGGTCTTTCGTGTGATTTCGTGTATTTTGTGGAACAGGCTGGTCAGTTTAGTCAGTGAGTCAATTACTTTGTCTATGAAGCAATGGCAGAAAAATATAAACACGTGCGCGGCCGCACACCCGCACACCGCCCGGTGTACGTGTCAAAATGGCTAAACCGCCAGGCCGAAAAAGTGCTCGTTTGAACAGAAAAACCCGCGTGCGTTTTTTCCGGCGTATTTATTCGATATCTCTCCATTTATTAAACCATCAAGAATCCCTTTTCGAAACGTCGCCGCGTTCATTTATTGCCCGCTTACACGATAAGTCATGTTTTCTTTTTATAATTTATCGTACGGCGGGCCTTGTAGCGTGCGCCATTACAGGCCCGCTCGGAAATGCGCCCTGCTATGAGCGAGACAGGGATGGCACACACACCCCGGACAAATCGTGCCTAAATCCAAGATAACGGTCCCATTTAGGGATGGGTCGTCCACGTCCGTCCATCGACGAGACGATCAACTAGTTGAATTCGTCAACTAGTTGTCGCGTCAACTTCGTTACGCGGACGTCGCGGACGTTCTATCTAAACATCGGGACGATGGTCAACTGTCTACGGTTCGCCGCGACGCTGCTCGACGGCTCAACCGTTGGCTATTTTTATTACGTTAATTTTTAAAATTTAAAGAAGTTCGAAGGAATATAGTTTCGGGGAAAGTAAAACCGCTACTTGTGCTTATATGTAAAAAGAAATATTTTATTATTTATTTGTTTACGCACATTATAGGCTTTTACATATTGTTTTATATACTTCTTTCTATATATAATAAAGAAAGAAGTAGGTATACACAATAATATCAGGTGTAAGCAGTAAAATATAAATATAAACTACATATATAAGCAGTGAAAGTATTGGGTATAAGCATTAAAATATGAGTATAAAAATTAAAAATATAAATAAGTACAAAGCAGTAATGTGTGTATAAAAAAATTTATTAGGTACATATCATTACATGTGTACAGGGTTATATGGAAAACATTAATAACCTCGCAGGACTATATTCCTGCCTTGATTATGAGTCGAAAGCTATCATGATCTAATATCAATAGTTATGGAGATATGCGACATCAAAGTTTGAATTTTTTCAATATATCTGACTTATTTTTTGGAAAACGTTGGACTATCACTACACTAACTCAAATCGATTACGAAAAATTCATTCGTTTCAATACAAGTTAAATAAAATGATAAAAACCTTTACATTTATTCATTATCTATAAATTTATAAATAAATACATCATTTAAAAATACTTGACATTTGAGATGTTATCTAGAAATTTATTGAAGAATAAATCTTTCAAAGTCAGGCTTTCACTTTGTGGTGACATTATTAATGAATAAATATATCTGTATTATTTGTCAACTGTAGTTTAAGGCTCAATCTGAGAAAAGGAACATTGTTCCCGAAACATGTAAAAAATCAATAAAAAGTGGTGTAAACAAAATTATAATAGATTTTTTTTTTTCTATAAAGTTGAAAATAGATCAACTAGTTGACGAATTCAACTAGTTGATCGTCTCGTCGATGGACGGACGTGGATGACCCATCCCTACAGTGTATACTGGTATTGTTAAAACGATACTGTGTGAATTATAAATTGTATAAATAAAGAAAAAATAAATGTATAATTATTTTTTCTTGATAAATTTCATAGATACTAGGTGTATTGGAAAACGCAAAACAAGAAAATATTTAAGATGAAATGATTTGGCATCTCAAAACAGTATAAAAAAAATACATATATAGCAGCTACCATGTCAACTCAACTTTGTACTGACTGGGTCGTTTTATGAAAACAGATACAAGGATTCCGCTTACCACAAATCACACTTAACATTTAATGTTAATAATTTTATGACTTAACATTTTATTGACTGGGCAACCACTGTAATCGGTTACAAACATTAAGGCGGGACAAACAATTTTCAAGCTGTCAAAAGCGGCGATATGCATTGATAGATCATGCTACTTCAATACGAGATCGAGACATGAACAAACGTCATATCAGATAAACCTTGCACGAGCGTATAACAGTACATGTCATGCAAGACAGAAACGTTGCGAGGAAATGAGACAACCATACGGAGTACCGACGTATAAAATATGTGGGAACGCAAGTCATGCTCGCGCACTATTATTAAAATTTTAAATGTTTTAAGCCTAGAATTTACAAAAGCGTGTTTATATTTCTCCAATAATTTATGTATTATAAAAAAATAGTAAACAACAATTTTTCTTATATAACTGTTTTTTAATTTAAAACTTATGTCGCATAAGCAGATTTAGATATTATTTTGACTTCCGACTGAAATGTCAAAACACCTGTGAATTAAACTTAATTCAAATATTTTTTTTATCTAAAATAAACAAAAAACTACTCCAACAATATGTATTGAATTAAAAAGAAAATTAACAACCATTAATCTATATTTTAAAAATTATGTCGTAAATTAATATCTTACTTGACTTTATAAATTACAATGACATCTTCGCGAATATACCGCCGTCTGCAAGGTCACCAAAGCACGCATATGACAGACAATCTGACGCAAGTTCAATGTGATTTTATCAGTAGAAAAACAAAATAATATCAAACTAGTTTAAAAAAACTCATTATCTGCGACGAACAGATTGCTTTCGAATATATAACATGGTATTATTTTGAATTAATGTCAAATTTGGCATAAAAACACGTTTTAAAGTGATTTTTTTATGAAAAAGTGTATGGACTACAGAGAAACGTCCGCCTCTCCCGCACGGCACGCGGCATCTGATTCAAAACTGCGCTATTTCTTGACACATTTCACACTTTAGAATTTTTATTTTAAAATAATAATTAACGGAAATGGTAATAAATTTTTTCATTGATCTGTTTTAGTTCCGCTTACGAGTGCACATCGAGTTTGCATCTTTTGGAAATAATTTCAATGGTATACTTTGAATTTCACAGAATCGGCTATATACTCGATAACATTCGGTCTGCGGGTAGTTATGGGTTTGATGTTATCCAATTGAATGGTAAAATTAACTTCTTGGGGATAGCACGCGGCGTACGTGAAAGCGGAAATGGCTCCCATTGAATGGTCCAACAATGAAACTTTTTTCCATCCAAAGTGCTTCACAACACGCCGTATGTTGATGAGGTTATCTGGAGAGTGGTAAATACACCTGTAAAGTAAGTAAAAATATTAAGTTTTCTGTGCATTTCATTTATAGATCTGTAAAAGGCTTATGATAGAGTTGTAAGAGGAAGGTTATGGGAAGTACTCTCTGGTTACAAGGTGAAAGTGAACAATACACGCAATTGCATGCCTTTACGAAGGAAGTACCGCATGTGTAAGAATCAATGGATCATTCACACCATGGTTTGATATTACAAAAGGTCTCAAACAGGTTTCCATGGCTGTTCAACTTGTATATGGATAATTGTGTGAAAGAACTGTAATGTATGAATGTAGGAGTGAAAATGAGTGATTTGATTGCATGCTGTCTAGTGTACGCAGATGACGCAGTATTAACGACAAATAGCGAACAAGACTTACAGAGCCTAGTATGCAAGAAACATGATGTATAAAAGGAAAGTGACCTTATTATAAACGCAAACAAGTCAAAAATGATGGTAGTTATATTCCTAAAGAATAAAACTCTATTCATTCTTATGTCAAGTTCAAACTTGACATAAGAATGAATAGAGTAATAATCAATGATAATAATAGAGTAATAATAGTAATAATAATAGTAATAATAGAGTAATAATAGTGCAATAATCAGTGTTGACTCAAGTACTACACCTCATAAATTGATTAATATCAACACCAATTTTAAAGCAACAATGTGTTTATTTTTGCTGGGTTTGTTAGAACTAGCGGTGCGTCATTCGCGATCGAATCGCCTCTGTGAGCTGGATCTTTTTGCTGTGCGGTTGAGCCGGGTCTCTATCTGCTCATTTCGCTCATCAGCTCAATTTGGGTGAAAGAGCGGTAAGTGCTGATGACACATCGCAGCGGCAGGTGCAGGCATTCAAAAATTGAACCGTGGAGTGGCACAGTGACTACAAATTACCTGCTAAATCTTACTGATAGTCTTATAGTCACTTCCACAGTCACATCACGCACTGAAGAGAAGTTCGATCATCATAATAAAAAAATGATGAGTTGTCAAAATTACAAGCATTAACCAAACAAATAAGAGTTTTATACAAGTAATATATAATATTGTTTAATAATAAATGTATTGCTTTCTGCAAACTGAATAATTCTTTCAGGGGTACTTTTTTCACTATATTTACAGAAATAATTTTAAATATTTGTACAATTAAAGATAAATAATGGTTTAGAAATAAAACATTTGATAGTTTTGAAAAAATCATTCTAACACATTTTTCAGTAAGCATTTGACCGACTTTTGAAAATATTCATTCACAGGGTTCTCATGTTGCAGTCAAACACAATTTTTTTTTAAATTAGTTGACAGAGTCGCGGGTAAATTTTCTTTGTTGCCACCATATTAACGGATTCTCTTTTCGATCGAGTATAGACGTACCAGTATAAATTGACGTACGAGGGAGGGCGTTCCTGTCAAGTAACAGAAGTTGCCAGGGTGTAAATTTATTACACAATACATAATGTCCGGTGACCGGTGTCGAAGCCATTAATAGAAATTTGGTCAGGCAACACTAAAGAAACAAACCAGTAATGGCGGCTGCTCTATCTGTCAACCTGTCAAACGGTAATATCGGTTCATTGTTTGCTTTATCAGCTTGGCGAAACTTTAATACTTCATTGGCAATTGCTCTTGCACCATCCCGGACTGTTATGGAGATAATAATTCAGTGTATATTGGAAATCAAAACGCAGCATAATTCATAGAATAAAAATAGGGTCGCTTAGGTGGTTTGGGCATGTTGAGCGAATGAATGAGGAAAGAATGGTAAGAAAGATATATAATTCAGGTGTTGACGGTGCCAGAAAGAGAGGGCGACCACGGAAGACGTGGCATGACCAGATTAACCAGATACTGGAAGATGATCCTGTTAGAAGCCTGAACAACCGTCGAGTGCAAAGATGTATGAATGTAGATGAAGCGAAAGTTGTATGTCAGGACAAAAGAGTATGGTGCTCTATCCTCTCTGCCTACCCCCACGGGGAAACGGCGTGATGGTAAGTTAGTTAGTTATATTGGAAATCAAGATGTCGCAGCTCACGCTCAAATATGAGATTGAACTGAATGACAGGGCGAGGGGTTACCGCCGGGTGCGGGCGAGGCGAGGTTTAGTTCCAAAGCCGCCGCACTCCAATTTACATTGGGCAATCTATAATGGCTCAATTTGAGTGGTTGAGTGAGCCGGGTCAGTCAACTGAGGCACGTCACCCACCGCTAGATAGAACACACCATTCTGAGATAACTTCCTGGCTTCGCTTGATATTTGGATTCGGATTATAAATATTCATTATGCTAAAAAATAATGGACGCTTCCAAAATATTGTAACACAAAATAAAGTTCCGAGTTTCTCATCGTAACAAAATAATTTTTTGTCATTTTTTTCTGTAAAGCTTTCTAATTGAACTAAATTCATTAAATTTATTTTATATATTATTGAATTATAGTAGAAGTCTTGCTAAGAACATATGTGAAGATGAGATCACTTGCCATTCGGATAGCGCGAGGAGAGGCCGTGTCCCGGGAAGTCCAGGGTAGCAGTTCCATGAGGGGGCGGAATGTGAAGGCGTTGTCTTGCCAGCCGTGCATGGCCAGGGTGGGCTGCTTGTCCCGCGGGCCCCACCATACTCCCGAGATGTGACCAAATGGCGTGGGGATTTTTATCTCCTCAAACTGCATACATAAATGGAGGAGAAACAAATAGAATTAACCTGTTGATTGCCACCAAAATCTCAAAACAACATATGTATAGGCAAAGGCCCATTTTGCGATATTTCCTTTTATGAAAAAACCATGAAAATAATTTTTTTTCATTTAACTAAAAAAAATAATATTTTTTTTTAATTCCAGTGATGTTGCTAGGACACCACAATATATTAAAAATAATTATTTATTTTTATTTGTTTATTAGAGATAACACTACTGTTATTATTTTATGCCTACCTAATATTCTTCTTCTGTGTGGAATATTTTGTTGCACGGCACAACACACAACGGAACATTGCACTCATAACACATAAATCTTGTTTCCTTCCGTTGCTTTCGTGCCGCGCATACAAAACATCTCCGCACTGGATTTTCCTTCTTAGCTGTCGGCGGTACCATGCACATGAAGTGCCTGCCGGTCAGCCTCTCCAGCGGTGTCTTCCTTTTCAGGGGTACCGTTGGGCGTTTGACTCCGTGGGTGCTTATCAGCTGCTCAATGACATTTAGCTGGAAGTCGGCATATGTGATGTTTTTTTTAGTTTTGTCACGAAATACAGCAAATGCATTGAGCAGCGAAAGATCCACCAAGTGGAAAAAGACCTTGCGATACCATTTGACTGTTTTCCGAGAACAGTGGTAATACGACAGCATCATGTCACTACGGTCGACCGCCCCCATATATTTATTGTAATCCAAGACACACACAGGTTTAATCACCGGCAATTTGGTTTCGAAGTTGATCTTGCCAGTTTCCTTCATTTCACAAGTGTGAAGAGTAGAAAGCATTCTGACGTCTCTCTTATCCTTCCATATTTGAGCCATCAGATTATTCGTGTGGTACGAAATGGTTTCACCCCTTTTTAAGTTTGCTTCTAATTGAGGATAACCGCGCATATTCTTTCTCACGGTTCCACAAGCATTTGTCTTGCTCTCGTGAAGCTTTTGGAACAGTGACGGACTGGAATACCAGTTGTCTACATACAAAGTGTGCCCGAGATCTAGGTAAGGAGTAAGAAGCGACATCACAATACTGCCCGGTGTACCTATGTGATCATAGATTGCGTATTCAGAATATTTGCCGGTGTATATGATTAAGTCAAGTACATATCCGGTTAGACAATCACACAGCACATAAAATTTAATGCCGAATTTTTTGGCCTTTCTTGGAATATACTGACGAAACGATAGCCGACCTTTGAAGAGCAGAAGGCTCTCATCAATGCAGAGGTTTTGGTAAGGCGTCAAATGCTCTGCGAAGGTCTTTTTCATTGCGTACAGCATAGGCCTGATCTTATGGAGTCGGTCGCCCGGCACTTGAAGTTCGTTATCCGAAAAATGCAGCATTCTTAATATAATTTGAAAACGATTCCTCGACATAGTTTCCGAGAAAATCGGTGAACTCAGCAATCGGTTAGTCGACCAATGCTCTGCTATCTTATTCCTAGAATTCCGGGCCATCAGCAAGCACAGAGCCAAAAACACATACAATTCATCGCTTGTGGTGTCAAACCATTGTCTCAATCTAACTGACAATGGTATATTTTTTGTCGAAAACTTAAATTGGCGGTTCGTTTCAGTGACAATAATATCGACCAAAGCTTTATTGAGGAACAACTTAAAAAAATCTATTTCCCGCGCGTCTTCTGCAATATCCGATTTAAAACCAGAAGCGTTCGAAAATGGATGTATATTTGGTAGGAAACTACCTGTCTCCCATAGGAATTCTGGCCTAGCCTCTGCACTTGTAGATGGATGGTTTTCACGAACAGTATCGTCAAGGTCTTCTTCAAAATCATCGTTCCCAAAATAGTCATACTCGACTTCAACGAGTTCATTGTCTTCTTCACAGTCAGACCCATCATCGGATTCTGCCGTTTCGATGAGAAAGTCGGCGATGTCCCCCGTAGTAAAAAAGTCTCCCGACGTCGCCATTTTGTATTATAAAATGTGTATAAAAACTATGTACAGACAAATAAGTATCCTGTAAAACGAAAAAATAAATTAGCACAAATACACAAAATATTATGTAAATAAAACATTCTATGGCACTGTTGATACACTTTAACACAATATAATTAATGTATTTTTGTAATAAATCACTTTTAGTATTTAATTAAATCACAAACCAACAATAACCGACAGCTATCGCGAAACGTATTGTATTATATATATTTATAATATTTATAATTATGTGTTTGCGTGCACGGATCCAATCTGATCCAATCCGAGCACAGAATATAGACCAAAAAATCCGAGAATTGCGTGCGATCACAGAATATAGACCAAAAACGTGCGATTGCGTGAATGCCAAGTAGGGATGGGTAAAAAATATCGATATTTATCGTCGATATATTTTTTCGCGATATATCGAATATCGATATATTTTTTTTGATATATCGATTTTTTTTTTGGGATAATCGATGTTTTTTTCTTGGCGACTTTTTTAATTTTGGTCATGTTTTTGGGTATCCTTTTTCAGTTTTTTTCTGGCGATCTTTTTTTGGGTATCTTTTTTCACTTTTTTGGTCATCGATATATTTTTCTTCGATATATCGATAGTTTTTTCCAGATATATCGATATATTTTTCCCGATATATCGATATATTTTTTCGATATATCGATATTTTTTATATATCGGGTGTATCTTTTTCAGTTTTTTCTGGCGACCTTTTTTTGGTCATCGATATGGTATTTCTCGGATATTCGATAAACTTTTTCCGATGACCTTTTTTTTTTTGGTCGCCAAAAGCTTATTCAACTTACATTTTTGAAAAAATTATTTCGATAAATATCGATATATCGATATATTTTTCGCAATGTATTGATATACCGGGGTAGGAGGGGTAGGGTCTGAGGGGTCAGAGGATGATATAAAATCACGGTGTGGTAAACCGGCCGGGAGATCTCAGATCTACGTATGCCGGCGGTTACGCCCTCCCCTAGGTACAATCAAAACGTCAGGTGACTGACTAGGACACTGATATCTCGAGGCGGGTGAAGGGATATAAAAATAATAAAATCGAAACAATTTTACAAGTTTGCCGCCTCCGTCGTCCATTCGTCTCTCTTGATCCCTCCTAGGTCCCGATTGACGCTATTGGTTACTGAACCCAATGTTGCCTCCGTTCCGCCCCCTATTGTTCTCCCAGTTTGCGGCTAATCTCGATGCTTTTCTGGTATGTAGGCCTAAACACTTTGTTATTTCACGAACGCTTTGTTCACTGTTCATATCCCTATCCCGTCACCAAAAACACATTGCAAAATGAACTAAACTTAAGGAAAATATTACAGTACAAATTGGCAAAGGCGGAAAATTGAAAACACAAATTCGCATCAACACTTATTACCCAAAAATAAAACTGCTTACATATACATACTTAATTAAATCGACACGCCAGACATATTTTTATCGACCAGTTATTTCTACCATTATTGACTAATTACATGGGATTGACGCAGGGTTTCATTAGATCACAGTAAAATTCCTTGAGTATGCATTACAATATTAATCTTATTATTAAGTCGTCGGTTTGATTCTTACAGTAGGCCTCTCAATATTTAACGTTATTTATACATTACATCGTTATAGGTCAATCCTTATCATTAACATTGATTTAACGTTATTTATACATTACATCATTACAGGTCAATCCTTATCATTTACATTTAAAATTTACCACTCCGCATATTCTCTTCCTTTCTTTTTCTTTTTAATTTTTTTTCTTTAACAATGACAACATGTACTTGATACTTAGTTTTATTTTTAATTTTAGCTTAAATAAAACAAGCTATCGTACTTCTTAGTTGGACCAAACATATTTGTCAATATGTGACATAGAGATACAAAACAAAGGGCTAAAATTATACAGACATCGTGGCATTTCTTAGTGAATCAATTAACATAAAAACTTATTTACATGGGATACATGCTTCAAGCGGGTCCCCTAATGTTAATGTTCTGTATACATCTTTGTAATTTCTTTTGGGATTACAAAGTACATGAATTTGCATCAACGCCACTTTCCCGAAAGGAATGCTTACATATACTAACATAATCAAATTCGATAGACACTTTTTTTTTTTCAAGAAATTATGTTAAACCTTATTACTAGAAGAAAAATTAAGAAAACTTGGCGTAAATTAATTAATGTAACATTATTTACACCTAAATAATGAAAATTCTTACTTCAATATGTAGGCTGGATTGAATGCAAAACGTTTTTTTAGGACTTTCATTATACTAATCATTATCTTATCAAATCAGCTTTCTTCCACCCCTGGTATAAGAATATAGGAAAAGAATAAAAATAGAGAACACTAAAAAATTATATAAGCCACATTCCACCCGGCAGACAATTGAAAATTTTCCAAACAAGAATTATTTTGAGCTTTATTATTACTAGATTAAAACAACTATTTTAAAATAGACCGACAAATTATATTGCTTAAACGAGTAATCAAAACAATAATTGCATGTTTACAGATAGGTTATATACCTACAACCTACAAATTTGTATAAAAAAAAACACAATATTGGGAGCTTGAATAACTAATGACAAATTAACATTATTCTTAAAAATAATTAAAACTCACAAATTAACATTATTCAACTAGGTGTAATACATGAAAACATAAGACATGAAAGCCTCGATCTAAAGTAATATTAATGTTTATTCCAACACGGCATTTACTTATTTGCAATTAATTAAACTATTTTGTTTCAACCCCGTGTGCTAAAATTCATTCTGCAGACAGATTTCAAAAGACTAAAAAGTCGGAATCTTATATCTCGTCAACCGTGTTACATCTTTTCACGAGATAATATTCTATTACGTTATATATTACATATTACATCAATATCAAACATCGTCGGCAATAATACAATCAAGTTTTTTTCCTTTTATTCCGATCAATACATTTTTTATTATTTGCCACAAGTTAGATTAATTCGGGATGATCTCGTTATCATTTCAAATTGCAATGTCCCGTTCATTTCGGTCCTTAACTACATATAAAACGAGTAACATCCACCTGCAGAGGTGGCCTGGGTTATCTAAATTATCATTACCTTACTCAAATTAAACATATCAGTTGCTCATTAATTAGGTACATATTACATTGATATTATGATTCACCACTTTGCCTCAATTTCTAATTCGGCCTCTACCTTCTTAATTGATTGACCCCTGTTATCTTTATTGATAATGACCGCCTGGTCGTGCGTTGCGGGATCCTCGCGCCCTTATAATAATAATATAATTTATACGATCCTACATCTCGCGGATAGGGTCGCCATGTGGTGGATCGGTATGTCAGCGCTTTCTAAAACATCTCTATTGTCTGTCGAGGACAATAGTAAGTTTACTGCGACGACTTTCGGAATTATTATCTTGTTTTTCTAAAAAAAATGTCTTTCCCAAAACAATGGCGACTTCTCTAACAAACGCAGCTTTCTAAACCACCGTTGTCCCATGTGTTCGCATTTGGCCAAGATGTTCTTTCTATTGTTTAATCGGGGTTAGAGATATACGTCCCGCTGCAAGAAAAGGTTTACCGTTTTTACCCTTCCAAGATGTTACTTAAGAACAAAAGGTTGCGAACGTGTTGTCCATCCTAACAAAAGGCCGTGCGCTCTTAATGTCTTCGGCAACCCTAACTTTCTAATTCATTGTTTCATATGTTTTATGGCGGGCTATCCTAAGAGCGATCGTCCGTCGCAATGTTATTTTTTTGAACAATAGGTCACATATTTCGTCCTCGAACAAAAGATCGAACATGACCGGCTGTGACCACATGGCGCGTGATCTTCGAAACATGGGCGCTTTGATTTCGGTATTGCCCTAGGACAAAATTAATAACCTGGTTCGCGTCATATTCCGGTACATCAACAGTATATTGAATATTTTTGATACTTTTTAAAAATATCGATTCCATATATATCGATTTTTTTTTTTCATTTACCCATCCCTAATGCCAAGTGCCAAGTGCGTAGTGATGGGTCCGCTCTGTACTCACTCACTACTACAATGTAGTACTACAGTACATTAAATTCACACTTTTTGAAGTGTAGTGCACACTACAAACTACACACACTTCAAAGTTATTGAAAGTACAGTTGCCGGCAAACTTCAAAATTTTGGCGTAGTGGGGGAATGCGCAGAAGACAAAATTTGGGTCTCGTTGGTGGAATGGTACATGCGCTAACTTTCCCCCACTACGCCGAAAAATCTCAAGATGTTTGCCGGCTACTGTATATACATACTTTAAATACACCACTTCATTTCAAAGCGAACACTACAAAGTACACACACACTTCAAAGTTATCTAAAGTACGAGCACATACTTCAAATAGTAAATTTTTTATGTGAAATTTTTGGAAACTGAAACAATCCCCCCCCCCCATGGTTTGAAAAATTTTGGGACTGAATGAAGAAATCTGGTTGGCGATCTTTTTTTAGGCCGCCAAATGTTACTAAAAAATATCAGCATTTGTCTAAATATTTTTCCTGTGGACCTTTTTTTCAACAAATAAAATGTCGATATATTCATATATTTTTTCCGACGACCTTTTTTTAAAGTCACCAAACATTTTATTTGGGAATTTTACTACAATTTTGTAGTACAATTACTTCACTTCATTAATACTACAATTACTTCATTACTTCACATCATTAGTACTACAATTTCGTAGTACTACAATTAGTTCACTTCATGTAGTTTTTACTACAAATGTAGTGTACACTTTGTAGTCTTCAAATTGGTGAACGTGTGTGTGTTGTAGTCTTCATTTTGAAATGTAGTTTTTCTCTTCGCTACAAGTGCGGAAGTGCGTAGTAGATTAGAGATGGGTCGTTCATAAACGAACAGTTCACTTTACTGAACGAACGAACGGCACAGTTCACTTAAGCGAACTAGTCGTTCACTAGTTCAGTAGAAGAAAAATAAATCATTCATTAAATTCTGCTAAAATTTTTGGAAATGTAACGTTTTAGGCAGTGAACAGTATGTTTTTGTGATCTGATCGACATTCTTTCGAATTAGTTTGTTTTTCGACATATTTTTCTTGGCGACCTTTTTTTTGGGTCAATCAAATGTTACTTTGGGAAAAAATGTCGGAAAAATTATGTTAAATTCGACATGTTTTGTATCGGACAGGTAGAATGATGACGACGTGATGATGATGATGATGACCCGTCTGAAGTCGTGAATGTTGGCCCTCAACGAATGGGGACCCACCACTTTCCCAGGGCCGTTCTATGAGCCGACGGCTCCCATATCGGCCCTACTCTTGCGTCGCCAGGTTGACATTTTTCTTATTTAAAGCCATCCCCGTGCGGCGCCCGTGTATAGGGCGAACGCCGCAAGGTTCTGGCAGCAAAAAACCCATTCGTTGTCCCCTCCACCAAGAACTTTCTTTATTAAATCAAATACAAATACAAGAAAATTAAAAGCAATAGATTTGTGCAGCGGCATAAAAATCAGAAGTAGAAAAACAAAAGCAAAGAAAAATAGAAATAAAATCAGGTTAAATACAAAATCAAAATAAAAAGAAGATAGCAAAATAGTAACATAAAACAGTATAAGCGAGGAAGAAAACAGGTTAAATTCATAAGCAAAAATAGCAACAAAATAGTATCATAAATTATCCAAGAAAAGAAAATTAAGATATAAAAACAGGTTAGAAAAGAAGCAGAGTAGTGATACACAAAGCATACGACAGTGGAGCCGTCACACAAGAAGTTGGAGAGAAGGATCTGGTGGAAGGGACAGTGGATATGTGGGTTTTTTGGATTTAAACGACACTCCCAACAGGGAGGGACGCATACAAAAGGATAGGAGTTCAGTTCTTGACGCCCGCAGGATCCACGGTCATAGCAGATAGCTCACCCACGAAGCAGATCCCAGCGCGACATCCACGTCCGGGCATAGGCTCGAAAGAGTCTGAGATTATTACCTTTTTTAATGAGGTCATCGTTCCTAGGTGAACGATGCCCCACTCCTTCCAACTCGCTTAGCATATCCTCTCTCGCGTCATTCAGCATCGAGCACTCCCAAAGAATGTGCCCCGGAGTCTGTCTCACACGCCCGCAAGCACACCACGGGTCCTCAGCGAGTCCAAGATCAAACAATTTGCTCCTAAACTCACCATGGCCCGCGATGAGCTGCATAGCATAGTGGTCAAGCTCCGGAGGACCCTCCTTGCCCATGTCGCATGCGGCAACTCTAGGGAGAAAGGAGTAAGTCCATCTCCCCTGGGTGGCCGCGTCCCATCTCTCTTGCCACTTTCGCAACATAACCGTTCTAACCCTCTCGCACAGTTCCCGGTATCTAGTATCCGAAGGGCTGAATATCTCACCATATAGTTCAATATCCAGCCCTTGCCTCAGAGAGCCCCGAGCCTTGGCCTCTATTACCTGCAAGTCAGCCGGCAGCACGCCGGCCAACACAGGTAACGCTGCACTCGATGTTGTCCGATATGCCCCAGTCAGGGCAAGTAGAGGAATTCGCTGTCCTCGATTCAGGGCCGACGATATGACCAGAGTGTCCAGACGGTGCGCCCAGATACGGGCCGCGTACGTGATTTGACTCACGTACACCGCCCGATATATCCGGCGCACCGCCGGAGACCTCAGTCCCCAGTCCGCAACACTGACACGTTTGACCGATAAGAAAAAGTTTGAGGCTCTTTCAGACACCGCCTTGACGTGCGCCAGGAAGGAGCCCGACGTGTCCATCCAGACACCCAAGTACTTAACTATATTCTCGAATTTAACTTTTTGTCCGTTCAATTTTATTATCGGGTCCCTCTCGAAGCGACCCCGTAACATCATGGCGACAGTCTTTTGAGGCGCGAGAGTCAGCTTGTTTCTTATGCACCAGTCGCTGATCATTCCAAGTGCCTTGTTTGCCTTACGCTCTAATTCGCGCCGACTCTCACCAGACACCAGTAGCAGAGCGTCATCCGCGTATGCGATCAGTGTGCAACCACATGGCAAAGGCAGAAGAAGAAGATCGTCAAAGAGAATCTTCCACAGAGTTGGGCCGAGCACAGAGCCCTGTGGGCAGCCCATATCCGCGTCTCTGGTGACACTTGTCCCGCCATAGCTCAAGGTAGCGTGTCTGCCACTTAGGTAGCTCTTCAATATTTCGAAGAGATACCTAGGGCACAGCCTCACCTTCAGCTTGGTCAGGATCATATCCCACCATGCATTGTCAAACGCTCCGGATATGTCCAGGAAAACACCCATAGCGTACTTCGTGGACACATTGCCAACCCAGTCCTGTGTATATAAAATGGCGTGCTCCGTGGACATCCCTCTAACAAAGCCAAACTGCCGGTCGCAGGCAGGCGAGAGTGTTATCTCAAGCCTGTTGCGAATCAGAGTCTCGTACACCTTCCCGATACCGGGAAGGAGCGTGATAGGCCGATACGCTCCTGGGTCTGACCGCAGTTTACCGTTGTTTTTTGGGATGACACACAGCAGGCCATCCTTCCAAGATGCTGGGAACGTTCTCGCACCTATGCACGCATTAAACATGCATACCACCTCTGGTTTGGCAATCTTCCACACTTGTTTGATAATCACACCGGTGATCCTGTCCACGCCCGGAGCCTTCGTCGCACCAAGGTTCCTTATAACGCTGTCAACCTCAGCCACCGTTACCAAGGGCGGATCACTGCTGTCATTCAGCATGAGACTGGATGGGACCCCAGCCATCAATCGGACTTGCCTATGATGGTCGGTATCCCGCCCAGCGTCATGCCGCGGAACCAGTTTGTCCAGAAGTCCTCTAACGGTGTCGGCGAGGCCAGTCGTGGTTGACTCTCCAAGGAGTATCCCGGAGAGTACCCGAGCCGACCCCTTACCGGCACCGCCAATGAGCCCTGTAATCTTCCAAGGATCGGCGTTTCCCATCTCCGTGACCCACTTTGTCCAGGATTCTCTTTTTGCCGTTCTTATAGCAGCAGAATATTCGGAGCGTGCTATTCTCAGAGCCTCAGACAAGGCTTGCCTCCCAACAGCATCTATATCACCACGTCTCAACGCACCGCGTCGACGGTATGCACGACGATAAACGGCCCGTAATCTGTATAATTCACCTGTCCACCAAGGGGCCTTGGTTGGTTTACCTGGTCTGGTGCGTCCAAGAGATCGGTCAGCCGCCCTGACAACAGCATCATTAAACCAATCACCTACCCGGGATGGTTCAGTTATGCACCTTTCGTATAAGTCACGTAATTCTTCTTTCAAACAAATCTCAAACTCTTCCCAGTTCGCGTTCCTTGTTCGGAATCTTCTTTCATTTCTGGGAATGTCGGGGGGGCTTTTATCGATTCTAAAGGATATCAGACGGTGCTCGGTAGCAACCTCGCAGTCCGACACCCTCCAGTCCCGAATCAGCCCGACTACATTATTAGTGCATAATGTGATGTCAATCCAGCTCTCCCCATTGGCGCTGTGAAACGTGCTCATATGCCCAGGAGTGTTCACAATTTGGAGCCCTGTTGAGGCAATGAGATCCTCAACAGTGCTCCTGCGCACACCACCGAGGCCATCCGGGCAACGGTCACCCCAAAGAGGAGAGCGTGCATTGAAGTCACCTCCAACTATCACCATTTTCCCTTTCAATTCGTGCAGACATCGAGCCAGCTCCCGGGCGTGTACCTCGATAGGGTCACCGTATTTAAAATATACTGAGATTATGTAAAGCTCAGAACCGCCTAAGTTGATAGTAGTACACGTTCGATATTCATTTGATAAGTGTTCGAGGTAAAGCGGCTTTAGGATAGCTGTGTCTACAAGGATCCCAGCACCCGGCATGGGACCCTTTTCCAGCATAATCAGCGGAGACTCTATATACGGTGTTCTGCCACGCCAGGTATTCTGCTCCTGGATGAGTGCCATCGGTGAGTCATATTTACGTAGAACTTGTTGCACCTCGAGGGTGGCAGCACGCGACCTGCCGACATTTATCTGCAGGACCGTGCATCCCAGGCGTCTAGCCATAATTGGACGAAGATCTCGCTTCCCTATGTGGAGACTGCACGATGGGCGCGATCGGTGCGTATGTCTCTCTACTGACAGGCTCTCCTACTCTGAAGCTCGCCAGGCTGGTGCCCGCGATCGGCTGTTCTTTACTGCCTTTGGACGGAGTCTTGGACATTGTCCACGGGTTCGCACCACAATTATAGCTAGCGTAGTGATTTGATATTACTCAGAGATATACATACGAAAAACAAAAGTATATTTATTATTATAAGATTATTGTCACAAAAAAATTTTTTTACGAAAACAAACAGAAAAATAACAAAATAAATTTAGATGTTGTAATAAGATTATAAACTATATATAAACACTCTTATGCACTATAGACAAGTTTTAACACAGATTTTAACAGTATTATAGAATGTTGAGGTCTATTGTCACTTTAACAATTATGGGATGAACAGGATAAACAGAATAAGCTATCAATTATTATCACCAATGATTGATACTTAAAAGTACGAGAACCCCAGGGAAGAAGGGAGGCTCCCCCTGGAGTTTTTTATGCGTGGTAACTCACGCAGAGCACTTGTTTTTTAACAATATACCGATTAAACAACACTTTCGGGTCAATTTACACAAAAGAGGGTATTTCACTATGGGAGCTTTATTATTGCTGCCAGGAGCGAAACTGAAAGTGTCCGCACACGCCGGGCGCTGGGACTGAACTGTTGGCCCTCAGTAGGGCCCAGGTCCGTTGTATGGGCGAATGCCGTACGTGGGGACCCACCTCGCCTCCAGGCGGATAGTCGGCGCGGGCAGCGAGCCGGCGTTGCGATCCTAGCTGAGAGGATACTGCACCGACGCGATGTGTTTGGCATCTCCGACGGAGGGCGTTGAAGAAATTCCACGAAGAAATTGCATTTTTTGGTCTTATCTTATAAAGTGTTGAAATATTTGAAATACTTAAGAAAATGAAATATTTAAGTTTGATGAAATATTTAATGAAATATCTTAAGAATGAAATATTTAATAATTAGATAAGACATTTGTAAATGTAATATTGAATAAAATTGATGTTTCGTGGTCTTGATATACAGGGTAAGCTCGCGCGATGGGGATAAAATCATTTTTAAATCGCGCGGAGCGCCGCGGACCATCATAGAATGGCCGCTATTTTGATGGAATAATGTAAATGTCCTGCCTCGAAGAGGCGAGGAAGTAAAAATACATAAGTATTTTAAATGTGCCAAATGAGTCCTTTGTGTGGTGTTGTAAAGTAGAAATTAAAATGAAAAATGTTTATAAGAGAGTAGAATATCTTGGGCGGGCCCTGATAGACTCGCCGACCGCGCCGCCTGTTCTCAGGCCGCGCGGGCCAATGGAAAAAACCCGGCGCCACGATGGCGCCGTGCGGCTGGAGTAGGGCCGCCAGCGAATATTTTGAACTCTGATTACGGACGTTACAGACGTCCTAGCGAGCTGAAACATTTTTTATTTCGTTCCTCATGTGAACATCTATGGGAGTGATATGTTTTTGCGTGTCTGTAAGTACGCTAGCGCGCTTTATTTGTGGTGACATACTTTGTCTGCCTATTACGCAATTAATATCTATCCGACATACTTGAAAATATCACCAAAGGATGCGCTTGGTTGAGATCTATCTAATGGTATAACTTAGAATCTCGTAAAATCATGTTTACTATTTTTAACCGAATTAAATGTAAATTAATTCTTGAAAATGCCGCGGTAAATCGGCATATTTTGTTGAACAACTAGGTAAATTCACTCTTGCAGTTCCAGTAAACGACATCATCCTATGGGCAAGACATAGATTGGTCTAGATGATGTGTTAAAATCCCCGGGGGGGTGGCGTTTAATTTGCTATCGAATAAAATATTCAATTTTAATCGGCGAATCGGCATCGGGGGCCGTCTGTTTTGCGCTCGGAGCGCCCGGTGAGTCGAGCGCGCTGATTGGTCGGCGGCGCTAGTCAGGGGGAAGCTTTCCGGACTGTATAAATACTGCGCCGGGCGGGCGAGTACCTCATTCTGCTGGGAGCCTCTGCTGAGTACGCCTACTGGAACATTTTATTCTGACTTTTACTTCACACCCCTTGACCCCTGCTTTTCTTCTTTGGATTTGGACTCTGGATTTTCTACTGACTTCTGCATTTGGACTTGGCTACGATTTTGGATTTATTGGACTTGTTTTACCACCTGAGGCGACGACTTGGCACGGATTCTGGACTTGAAGAATTTTCTGCACTCCCGGCCTGCGAGTACATCGGCGGCTTCGGAAGCGGACCGCACCTGCTATTATTGTTTCCGTGGGGAACATGTTTGATGATATGCATCCGGGTGGGTTCAGATTGTCCACCTCTCAGAGGGCAGATCTCCGGCTAGCTTGCCGCTCTGTGGTGTTATCAAATTACAAACTACTTGGTCACTGAAGAAAGGTGGCGGGAATTGGAATAAAAAGAATTTAATTTATACATATTTACATATTATTAAAATTTATTTATATCATAAAATTGTCACAAATGCTTTACCGTTAATCAATCATCTAATCTTATTATCTACCTTAATCCTAGAGATCTCATCGCGGTATGGGGGCCGATATACTTCCGGCCAGGAAATCAACTGGGCGAGCTTTCTCAGCTCCGTGCTGCTGTCTGTTCTTCGCATCTCCGTCGCCAAAGCACGTAGGCTTGGATCGCTCCCTAAGCCATCTCTCGTCCTTGTTGGCGATGGACCTTCGCGGTCCTGTTGGCGCCAGGGCCGGCATCCATTACCTGGCGGTTGACTGCTTCCGGTCCAACCAGATCTCGACCTCTCTATCTAGTTTCACTTCACTTCGCTTCGCGATTGTTGAAGCCGGTATGTCACTCTCTCTAAACTTCAGTTCGTCCGTCAGCTGTCCGATAGCTGACGGCAGATATCTATTTCACTTCTGCACTGATCACCCTGATAGTTCCGATGGCTAAACACTACTCGCACTTCGCTGACTGACTGTCAACTGCCCACACTCGAAGTAGTGCTGAAAGACGAGCTGAGAGATATTTATGAGAGAAGTGTGCAGTACCCAACCCTGGTTGGGGAGCATCTTAATAACGCGGTCTCCAGGGCTGCAGACCAGGTCCTCGGTCGTACCCGACCAGGTAAGCCTTTTAAGGCATGCTGGTGGTCCGGGGAGCTCGCTTCGCTTCGGAATGGCTACCGAAGGGCCTATCGGCGATGCGGGGCTGTCAGGCAGGGTCTAACTACTCTTTCGGAGAGACTGGCACTCCAAAGTGAGCTCCGTGCTGCCAGGTCGGCATACTCGGCGGCCATCCGTGAGGCGAGGCGAGCCTCCTGGAAGAAATGGGTCACTGAGGTTGGTAATGCTGACCCCTGGAAGGTGACTGAACTAGTCAGGGGAGGGGGAAGGGGCACTGTCAGTCTCTTGTCCGGGATTATTCACGGGGAAGGGATGACGGTGGATCTTGTCTCAACCCTTGATGGGTTTCTGGATAAACTCGTACCTCTTGAGCGCACTGGGAGGGAGACGGAACATCATCGAATTGTCCGAAGACTGGCCCGTCACCCGACCAAGTAGTATGCTTAGGGAGACGCGAGAACCTCCGCCTTTCACCACTGCGGAGCTGGAGAATATTTTCCGCAGCTTAGGCCCTACAAAGGCTCCCGGAGTGGACAAGATAACGGGTGTTATAGCGAAAAATATGTGGCGAGTCGCGAAAAATGAAGTTCTGTTCGTGATGAATGAATGTATGAAAGTGGGGCATTTCCCCGACGTGTGGAAAAAAGGCGCTCTTTGTGTAATACCGAAGGGGAATGCCAGGCCTCTGTCTGATCCGGGCACGTATCGTCCAATCCCTCCTCCCCGTTTTCGGGAAGGTTTTTGAGACGGCGATACGCAATAGGCTTGAGAGTGATCTCTCGCCGGCCTGTGACCGACAGTTTGGCTTTGTTCGCGGTTTGTCCACGGTGAGTGCCATAAAGTTTGCCCAAGAATGGATAAGGGACTGTCAAGAGAAGCATGCACTGGGAGTTTTCCTAGACATCTCGAGAGCGTTTGATAATGCCTGGTGGGAAATGATCCTCACTAAGTTGAAGGTGCGGCAGTGCCCGAGGTATCTTTTTGACCTAGTCAAAAGTTACCTCAGTGGTCGGGCTGCTACCCTCAGCTATGGGGGGGTCTCGAGCACCAGGCATACAAACATGGGTTGCCCACAGGGTTCGGTCCTTGGACCGACCCTGTGGGACATCCTGCGACATTTTCCTGCTACCGCTGCCTGCGGGATGCACCATTATAGGATACGCGGATGATGCTTTTCTGCTCGTGTCCGGCGAGAGCCGCTTAGCGCTGGAAGAGAAGAGTAAAAAGTCGATCGAACTGATTGAAGAATGGTGTGAAAGGAACAAGTTGTCTTTGGCGCCGAATAAAACTGTGGCCTTGATATTGAAAAGGAGCCTGAGTAGAGAGAGGAACCCTACTGTGAAAATGAGAGGGATGAATGTGAAATTTAAGCGAGAGGTCAAATGGCTGGGTGTAACCTTTGATACGTCGGGTTCCTTTCTCTCCCACTTCAAGGCCATCTCAGACAGGGCGCGGGATTTCTTTACTTCCATGAGGAGGGTGAGCGTATCGAATTGGGGACTCCGGTCATCGGCTATGCGCCTAATATACAAGGCGACATACATATGTCTGAGCCACATGGCTCAGATCACATATGCCGCTGAGGTCTGGGCGCATAGACTAAGTACCGGAGTGATTTCCTCAGCTCTCAGAGAGTGCCCTTGCTAGCGCTGACGGGGGCCTATCGGACTGTGTCTGGTGCGGCCCTCCCGATTCTGGCGGGGGTGCTTCCTGCGGATTTGGAGGTTCAGGAATTTAGCGCCTTGCATACCCTGAGGCGGGGTCTGGAGATCAACTACTTTGGTAGGACCATTAGGCCTTCGGATCACGAGCGGTTCCGGGTGTTGGGTCTTAGACTAAGACAAATTACGTTTGAAAAGTGGCAAGAAAGATGGGACACGGCCACCACCGGGAGATGGACTTATTCTTTTTTCCCGAGGGTGGCTGTGAAAGATAAGGGCAGCGGATATTTTCCGGTTCTGGATCACTATACGGTGCAGATACTCTCTGGACACGGAGAGTTCAGGTCGAAGCTTTTCGACCTTGGACTCTCCGTAGATCCGTGGTGTACCTGCGGCCGTGTGGCCCAGACGTCGGAACATATCCTCTGGGTATGCAAGATAATGAACGACGCGAGAGAGAACTTGATTGAGGGTATAACTGGGCATAGTATTAATGTACCGGGCCTCCGTCCCTCTAACGAGGACCTGGTAAGGAATGCAAGGAACTTCGGATGCTTCCGTGAGTTTGTTAAGGTGTGGGTGTCCCGGTGGTAAATCCTGCGGGGACCTGAGTAAAGAGCTTGCTCCTGTAGAGCTGATCGATACCAAGTCTGATGTTTCTGGGTTAAGTTATTTTTAATCTCTGGTGTATTGCTCTTGAATCGGACGTATATCTGCCGGTCTCGACTTCCCTTGCCGGGTGTCACATTTTTGTTTTGTCTTTCTTTTTCCCCTTGATGGGAGCGGATTGTTCTTCTTTATTTTTTTTTTTTGTCCTCTCTTCGACTTGAAGCTTTCAACTGCCGCCGCCGTGGGATCTCGTCTTTTATTTTCTATTATTTTGTTATTTTGGTGTAGCTTTTACTTTTTATGTTATTTTCCTTGCATATAATTATGTATTTTGTTTTTTTTTTTAATAAAGACTTATCTTGAGGAGGGGACAGTGAATGGTTTTGTTCGAGCAGCCGTGCCACTTCGCAACGGTTATACGACCGGTGCGGAGCAGCACGGTCCTGCTTGTTAGTTGAAAAAAAATGTCAACCTGGAGACGATTGAGTAGGACCGATATGGAAGCTTTTGTTCTTAGAACGGTCCTGTGTAAGCGGTGGGTTCCATTCACTGCCCACTCTCTGAGGACCTCCTAACTAACTTTCCGCACAGCATCCGGCCTTTTATCTTCGGCCGTCAGGGCGGATCCCTGCCGTTTTCCTTGGCCCGACCTTCCTTCTCGGGGTTGGTCAACGCCGTCACCTCGGCGTCCAGAAGGATAGCCATTGGTTGGCGGCCGAATTTTAAGTTGAAATATCTTAAGTTGAATGAAATATTTAAGGCACCTTGTAAATGTAATTTATGTATTTTTTGAATAAAATCCGTGTGTCATGTTTATTCAAATACAGGGAAAGCTCGCGCAACAGCGCGGAGCGCAGCGTGTACTGTTATAAAACGGCCGCTAGATGGAGATGAAATTTGGTAAAATCATGATAAAGAATCCTTCCTCAGAGAGGCAAGGAAGTGAAAATACCTAAGTATTTAAATGCGCCAAATGCACCCTTCGTTGTGATATTTTAATTTAAAAATTAAATAAGTAATATTTTGTTTGACCGACTCCTTGTGTTAGGCAAACACCTTGTGAGCCCTGAAAAGGTAACCGGGCGCCGACCCAACGCTGGTCGAGCGAACCAATGAAAAATTCCCGGCTTTGCCGCGGCAGGCCCTGACGGCCGAACGCGTGGCCAGTCGATATTTTTGAACTCAGATTACGGACGTTACAGACGTCGTATCGATCTGAAACCTTTTTTATCATGTTCCTTGTGCGAACATCTATTAGAATGATATGTTTTTACTTACGTAAAATTACTCGGGCGCGCTTAGTTTGTCGCGGCCCACTTTGAATGCTTATTACACAAGTAATATTTATCCGACACACTTGAAAATATTGCAACGGGTTGCGCTTGGTCGAGACCATTCTAATATAAAATCAATTAGAATCTGACAAACACTTGTTTTCTATTTTTTTCTGATTTAAATCTGATCGCCCGGCGGCTCCGGGCCGAACTGCCAAATATTGGCGAAATCACAAAAAATGAAATAACTTCCGATAGAGGTATCTGATTTTGATAATTATTTTTGTATCATGACTGCTAAATTAATACCTATTCGGGGAGTATACATACGCATATGTAGAGTTATTTTTTGACTTGGAGAAAAAATTGACTTTTTGAGAATTTCTTAAAAACGCGATAAGTATAGAAAGCCACTTCGTCCATAGTCGAGAGTGGTATCAAAATACTCGCCAAGGCGAGTACTTTGCAACAGTCAAGGAAAGCATCGCGTGTCAATTAGTCTACTACCTTTTATGACCTGATTAAAAATTCGAATCTTCGCGGTCGACTTGTTTGACGCATTCCCTAAATTAGTAAGACCCTGCAGGTCCAATGACTATGTCACAGCCTTGAGCAAGGTCAGGCCAAACAAAGTGACAAAGTTTGTAACCCCGTGGGGTTCATGCAAAACATTTTATCAATCTTTTTCTGTATCTTCAAGTTTGTGTTTACTGGGGTATTATGCCGTGTTGTTACGACCTTTCGGGCCGACGTTTCGGATCCCATTGCAGGGTCCATCATCAGGGCTGATGTGTTTCTTGAATGTTGGTGTTGTGGTTAAGTATCGGCTTGCAATACCGTGCCGAAGTCATGATGTGTTTGTATTGTGTTGTATGTATGATTCATCTATTGTCTGATCACTATCTCTGCGGAGTCTGCGACGAGAATGACTTTGAAGCGCCGGATACCAAGATGTTTTTAATTTGAGACCATCATCTCTATTAATGTTTATGGGATGCTTGTAGATTTCTAGTGCTTCCTTGATAAGACGCGCATGGTGACTCTTAGGCTTTCCAAGGATTTTCGGTTCGAATGGAAAATGATGGCCGGTATCCAGAAAATGCTCAGCCAGTGCTGATTTTTCTGGATGACCGAGTTTGCATGCCCGTTTGTGCTCGTTGGCCCTTTTGGAAATGGTACGCGCCGTTTCTCCCACGTATACTTTATCGCAGTCTTGACAATCGAGTCTGTACACACCGTCTGTTTCCAAGCGATCTCGATCCTTTGCTGATCTCAACATATCCTTAATTTTGAAGTTGGTACCAAAAACTGTCTTAATGTCTCTTTTCTTAAGAGCTCTGGCAATTCTGTCTGTAACGCTTTGGACAAAAGGCAGAAAGGCGATGCCTTTGCACTCAGGTTCTGTATGTTTTTCAGGGCGAACAAACCTCGTACTTATGACGCGTTGTATCTGTCGCTTCTGGTAACCATTGCCTTCCAGTGCGTCGCTGAGTGTTATCATTTCCTCCTGTAGATATTCATCTTGGCATATCCTTTTGGCTCTCGTGGCCAAAGTGTTGATGAGACCTCTTTTTTGAGCAGGATGATGGTGGGAGTTCGCATGTAGATAACGGTTGGTATGTGTAGGCTTCCTATAAACTCTGTGTCCGAAACTCCCATCGGCTTTCTTTTTTATTTCAACATCAAGAAAAGGCAGCACGTTGTCTTTCTCTATCTCCATGGTGAACTTCAGGTTCTTATGTAGTGAATTAAGGTGTCCCAAAAAATCACCTAGTTTGTCTTCACCATGCGGCCAGATTGCAAACACGTCATCGACGTATCTCCACCAGACCGAGTGGATACTTTCCGAGTGGATACTTTTCTTTCCAAGGTGAGCTCTTCCAACAAGTGGAAGGCGTAGCGATGGGTAATCCACTTTCTCCGGTGATTGCTAACTTTTTTATGGAGAAATTCGAAGAAACAGCACTGGACACAGCATCCTTTACTCCGAAGGTCTGGTGGAGATACGTCGATGACGTGTTTGCAATCTGGCCGCATGGTGAAGACAAACTAGGTGATTTTTTGGGACACCTTAATTCACTACATAAGAACCTGAAGTTCACCATGGAGATAGAGAAAGACAACGTGCTGCCTTTTCTTGATGTTGAAATAAAAAAGAAAGCCGATGGGAGTTTCGGACACAGAGTTTATAGGAAGCCTACACATACCAATCGTTATCTACATGCGAACTCCCACCATCATCCTGCTCAAAAAAGAGGTCTCATCAACACTTTGGCCACGAGGGCCAAAAGGATATGCCAAGATGAATATCTACAGGAGGAAATGATAACACTCAGCGACGCACTGGAAGGCAATGGTTACCAGAAGCGACAGATACAACGCGTCATAAGTACGAGGTCTGTTCGCCCTGAAAAACATACAGAACCTGAGTGCAAAGGCATCGCCTTTCTGCCTTTTGTCCAAAGCGTTACAGACAGAATTGCCAGAGCTCTCAAGAAAAGAGACATTAAGACAGTTTTTGGTGCCAACTTCAAAATTAAAGATATGTTGAGATCAGCAAAGGATCGAGATCGCTTAGAAACGGACGGTGTGTATAGACTCGATTGTCAAGACTGCGATAAAGTATACGTGGGGCAAACGGCGCGTACCATTTCCAAAAGGGTCAACGAGCACAAACGGGCATGCAAACTCGGTCATCCAGAAAAATCAGCACTGGCTGAGCATTTTCTGGATACCGGCCATCATTTTGCATTCGAACCGAAAATCCTTGGAAAGCCTAAGAGTCACCATGCGCGTCTTATCAAGGAAGCACTAGAAATCTACAAGCATCCGATAAACATTAATAGAGATGATGGTCTCAAATTAAAAACATCTTGGTATCCGGCGCTTCAAAGTCATTCTCGTCGCAGACTCCGCAGAGATAGTGATCAGACAATAGATGAATCATACATACAACACAATACAAACACATCATGACTTCGGCACGGTATTGCAAGCCGATACTTAACCACAACACCAACATTCAAGACAACACATCAGCCCTGATGATGGACCCTGCAATGGGATCCGAAACGTCGGCCCGAAAGGTCGTAACAACACGGCATAATACCCCAGTAAACACAAACTTGAAGATTCTGAGTGGCCGTGAAAACCTAAGAACATTCTTAATCTTTTTCTGTCTTCGAAGCGGGGTCAGCCCGGCCTCTCGCGAGCGTAGTTCCCCTAAGCGCCACAACATGACGCCTGTCGCGCTGCCCACTGCTGCGACATGGAGGGGAGAATTTGCTCACTCTGATTGGATTATGCAATTTGCTGTTACGTAACCTCTTGTAAACTTTTGAGAAAACTATATATAATAAATGGTTTTGTATGGCGGTTACCTGTTACACTACGGTGTGGTAACTTAGACGCCCCTTGGACCGCTTTAATCTGCGTTTTATTTCTCTCCCGATATCTATTGGAGATTTCTGCCGGGGTCCGACTACTGCAGTGAATCTACGATCCAGCCTCTGCAATCTTCTGTACTCCTGGCTGAGAATTCTGGACCATCGCGGCTGGCGCTCCTCTACGAGGCATTTCGCATTCAAGGCGAAAGGCTCTGCAGTACACGAGGCGTCTGCACTGTATTTTCTCTGGACCGGCCGTAACTTGCAATCTCGGCCCACCCTGTGTATTCATAGTTCCCGTGCGGAACACCCGCTAAACATCGATGTTTATCCATCATCGATGAATATCAATCATCCCTACTCGGAAACTTTGGTCGAGTATACGGTGGCAGTACGGAACGCAGTTGCCACGGTCGAGGGTCTGAACACGAAATACCTGTCACCACAATTTCTCAAACGTGAAATGGTCGCCAGACTGCCCCTTGGTTTGCGAGTGGTATGGTTTTCCTCGCGTGCGGGATCCATTGAGGGTTGTTCATGTTTTGTTCAGGTCATGTGTCAACCATCCAGAATTTCTCAGAATGGCTAACAATGGTGGCCGATACTGCGTCACTTTCCGGAGGTCATGACGCCCCCGCTATCGAGCACCAACAGGGCCAACAGAGCGGAGAGGTCCTTGCAACAAGTGAAACTGTCCACAGTGCCCACCACACCTGGTATGTATGTATTGTGACCTAACCAGGAATCGAACCCGAAACCCTAGGTACAGGAAGCCAGTGCAACGCTCGCTGAACTACAGGGGCTGCTAATATACTTCTATATAAAGTTGACTGTATTCGAGACTTAGGGGTATTATTCGACTCGAAACTTACTTTTACTAATCATATAAATGCGATAACTTGTAAGTCTCTAAAATTGCTGGGATTTATTTTAAGGACATCACGCCCATTTCAATCAATTGAAAGTATTAAAATGTTATACATATCTCTTGTCCGGAGCCAATTAGAATATTGCTCATCAGTTTGGTCTCCATATTATAATGGGCATATAGACAGTATTGAGCGTGTCCAAAGCAAATTTCTCAAATACATTAACTACAAGTTAAGCATACCAACACAAAACATAGAATACAATTACATATTGAAGAGACTAAAATTACTCACATTATATGATAGAAGAAAAATTTATGATATAGTTCTTCTTTACAAAATTGTAAATAATATGTTGGACAGCCCTGACCTTGTAGCATGTATCGATTATAATATCCCTTCCACACATAGAACTCGACAAATTGTCACATTCCATCGCAACAATTGCAATACTAATTATCAATCAAATTCTGTGATACATAGAATATTGGGGACTGGTAATGAATATGGTTGTATGATTGACATTTTCGTCGACAGTCTGGAAAAAATAAAGTTTACACTTAAAGAGGCAATACTGCTTCGTTACTGACTTCAACTGTTAATATGTAATGGTGGGTAATATATATTTTTCATACACATTGCTGCTTTGTACTTTATAATTTTAATTTATACATATACTCATGTTTTGGTGCTATTCCTGATATTTTTTATAATTTACTACTTCTAACTTATATTGTTTAATGTATGTTCTTTTTAATTTTATGATATATTTTTTATGTAAAAGCCTATATGCATTGCTGCTCGTTACTCTATATTTTTAATTTTTATACTCATGTTTTGGTGCTATTCCTGATACTTTTTATATTTTGCTACTTATAACTAATATTGTTTAATGTATGTTCTTTTTAATTTTATGTTATATTTTTTAGGTAAAAGCCTATACACATTGCCGCTCTTTACTTTATATTTTTAACTTTTATACTCATGGTTTGGTGCTATACAGATATTGTTTAATGTATGTGCTTTTTGAAATTTATTTTATATTCTTTATGTAAAAGCCTAATGGGCGTAAACAAATAAAATAAAAAAATAATATAACACATATAAAAATAATATAGTATATCAAAATAATTTGAGAACTCATTTTATATAATATTCATCAAATTGACGATGTGCACAATGTAACATATGTTATTCAACAGAGGTCGAGACGTGATTTTTATGATACCGCAAACCAATGAAAATATTCCTGTAAAACTCTAGTTACCACGGAAAAAAAGTTCAGGGGTTGTGCGAAGGGCTGATGCCACATCTGCATAAAAAGTTGAATACCTTAGCAGAATGGCAAATGGCCAAGTTTATACAAACCCGGAGCAATCCAATAATAACAGACTGGCAAAGGGTAGGCGAGTGCCCGGTAGACTAGACCATAATGGTGATGACAAGGGATGGATGGCGCTCTCTAGCGATGCTCTGCAGTCATGAGCTACTGATTTGCCGTGAGGCCATTAAAAAGAAAATTAAGATATCTTCTGCGTCTAGTTTTTCTGGGATATTCTGCCGTGTATATCTGACCTGGCTGGCCGATGTTTTGGATCTCATTGCAGGGTCCATCATTAGGGCTGATGTGTTGTTGTTGGGCTAATATACTCGGCAGAGTATCCCAGAAAACTGCACGCAGAAAATTCTGAACGGCGGTCAAAACTTGAGAATATTTTTAAGATATTTGAATAGTCAAATAGTCAAACCCATAGGGGAAAAATGCAAGGTTAAACGGAATATTTAAAACAATATAAAAAGACAATGTAACATTAAGTTCAGTATTTTATTACAAAAACTCTTGCAGAGATAAGTTAACGGTACATACAATTATTAAGTGTAATAAATAGTATAAATAATATTTACATACACACAAAAATATCATAACAGTTAGTATAGACTATATTATTTATCTAATATCAAACAGACAGGGACCACGAGGTCGATCTGGATTGAAAAACCTGGACTTGACCGGAGTTCAAATTACTGTACTGCACTAAGGGCCGGTTGTTTCAAGTTGGATTAAAGTAAGCGTTCTCTTAAAGCATAGATTTTTACGTTCTCCACCAATCAGACAATCCGTTTTCGTAAAAATCTATGCTTTTATCGACCGCTTACTTTGATCGAACTTGAAACAACCGGGCCTAAATGAACAGAGATACATGAAATATACATTATTATCATAATATGGAAGATAAAACCATTTATTTTAAACAAATAAGAACACTAGGGGAGGCCGTACAGTTACGGGACACTTAAGACATTTTTTTTCTTTGATTGAGTACCTAAATTCCATGAAATGAAACTGCGCTTTGAAACAAAAACCAAATTTTTCAGTTACTGGACACCAAAATTACAGTCATTGGACAAGCAACAAAAATGAAAGAGAAATGCAAGTTTAATTTGTTTTCCTCAAATTAAATCATATAGTTTATCTACTGATTAATCACTTTGGTCTCCATTATCATCAGTATCCACATCGTAATAAATATGACATACACATAAGTTATCAGGGATATGAATTGCATGGCTTTTTGGAATACATCTTGCATGGAAAAATGATTTCCATTGTGAATATTCGACTTTATTCTTCATTTTGATTGACATTTCACATATTATAGAAAAAATGTCTTCGACAGGTACAGTTATTAGACACCTTCTAAAAAAATACTTACATTACATTTATTGTTTTAAAATCAACAACGTAATGGAATTCATATACCGATATACTAATTAACATTAACAATTGAATACTAATAAACTAATTCACAATAACCTCTAATAAATGTACTATCTCTTGTGAATTCCTTAACAAATTCCGTGTTCACCAAGAAACTTGTCATCATATGTCAGAAATATTTTATTTTAAACATTGTCGTTGTGCGGTCCGTAAAGATGATATTAACAATGGTTAGTATCTATATACTAACCATTGTTATATCATAATTATTATTAAATCACTCTATAATTCAGTATAGGGTGACTTCTATTTAAAAAATTCATAACTTTTTACCAAACGATATGCTTATTTTTGCCACATTACTACCACCTTATCCAATAACTGTCAGTGTCCCATAACCGTCTGGTTTCCCCTACATACTTTCATTTAATAGGCATGATGACAGATATTGAAATAACCTTTTAAAGTAAAACCTTGTTAATTTGAAATTCAAGGGACCCAAAAAAAAAATTTCGAATTATGCGGAACCCCGTTAATTCGAAATTCAAGGTACAAAAAATGTTTTTCAATCGCTATAGGATTGCGAAATATACCAAAAATCGTAAAATTCAAGAAAATTAATTTACTGAAAAACGTTACATTTTCAAGAAATCATTTCGAAAACGCAATATTTATTATGCTAATACGAAAACTGCAACATTTCTATTACTAAAGTATCCGATATTGACATATTTGTTCTCACTTGCGAAAAAATCAAATTATTTTTTCCAATTTTGTCATATTTCAAAAAAAAATCGAATTATGTGAACTAAAATGTATTTATTTGTGACGCAAGGGATTAAAAATTATTTTGAATTATGAATTACCGAGGTTTTTGAATTATCGGGGTTATATCCACTAAGAAATTCACATTTTGGGACTTGTGGGTTTCATAAATTTCAAATTACATTTCAAATTAATGGGGTTTTACTATATAATGTAAGTACACTTCTATTATTACCGAAAATAACATTATTTCAGTAATAAACTAAATTTTTACACAAATAATTGCATTTTTATCTACCTATTTTTAATTTCGCGCAAAAACGCCCGCAGATGTCTACGCGACATCAAGCCTAAGTAAACATTACATTGTGTCTATGACAGCAGTTCAAGAGACACGGTGATGGTTACTAAGGCGTGACGTCATTCGCTCTGACCGGTGTTTAAGCTAAAATGGCCGAATGCAGAATTTTATTTTATTGAAAATCTTATTAATCTCAATGTGTACATTAAAACTGGATAATTTTTTAGAAACTTTTCAAAATATTTCCTTCTTTGAAATCACTTATACTTTAATTCTTTAATACTGTCATCATGCCTATGATGCTTTATTTGAAACGATCTATGGAAGACTGAATTTGGTCTTTAAAATTAAAAAATAAACAGATGTAAACATCAATATCCTAACTATTTTCAAACTAAACTAAATGCTTGTGCTATTTATGCTAGGACTAACTTGGTTGTCTCCTGGAACGAGGTTGTAAATAGTGCGATGTGATTAGATCTTTTCCGCATAAAATTAGTTTTTGTTTTATTTCCCACTCCCAAAAGAAATCAATAAAAATATTCACAGTATACAAATACATACAGTACATTTTTAAATAGCAACGTGAAATTAAAAGGCACAATGTTTAATTGATTACAATAGCATAACATTTTACTACTTAAAGCAATTGTTGTTTCATAAACTCAATATATAATTTTATATTTTACACATACTATTTATGAATACTGAATAATAATTTAATAAAATATCTGTTACTCTATTACTAGTAAAATAATATTCAAAACTGCATAGGTACTTATGGTTTCACACAGTATACTTACACTGTATTGTCAAAACGATCCTGTGTGAATTGTATAAATCGTATAATTGTATAATTATTTTTTCTTGATAAATTTCATAGATACTAGATGTATTGGAAAAAGTAAAACAAGAAAATATTTTAGATGAAATGATTTGGTATCTCAAAACAGTATAAAAAAAATACATATATAGCAGCTACCATGTCAACTCAACTTTGTACTGACTTTATGAAAATAGACACAAGGATTCCGCTTACCACAAATCACACTTAACATTTAATGTTTATGATTTTATGACTTAACATTTTATCGACTGGGCAACCACTGTAATCTGACAACAAACATTAAGATACAAATGCAAAAGTTAGCCACAAAAATTCTAAGGTTAGCAGACTAAAATACTTAAACCAAAAAAATGCTTTTTTTTTTTTTAATACACCAAACAACATTAATTTAAATTAATAAATTTATTATTATTGTGTCAAATGATGTGTAAATGTAGTAGTAGTAATTTAGTACATCCCAATAAATCAATGAAAATAAAGTAACAATTTAACAATTTTAGTTACTTTTTTTGTTTTTCCTGAAAAGTATGACTTGACTTATGTGTTTTAGTCTGCTGACCGTAAATGTAGAATTTTTCATGTGTAGGCGTACGCTTGTATCTGTTATAATAAATGCACATATTAAAGGATATTTTTTTTTTGTTTATAAACGTTTGTCAATGTCAAAAATTGTTAACGAAATTTAAATAGGGAAATTTTTGTATCAACGTCAAACATCAAAGTAGAATACCTAAAATTTCATCGAATTGCTGCAGTTATTGAGGTCAATTCAGAGATGTCGATTCAAGGATTAGCTAACAAAATTGATTCTCATGGTCCAGTGTTCAAAGATGCATTTAAAACATCAGGAAGATTTGGAAATACGAGACATGGCTGCCACACAAATTATATGAAGAGAACAATATATCCTCGATCGAGAATTGTCAAGATCAAGATAAATGCAGCATTTTTCAGATTGAGGAAGATTTAATAGCTAGTCAAAGCAAATAGTTTTTTAAAAGACAAATCAAAAACTTGAATGACGGAGGAACGTTGCGTCTATCAACGGAGAATATATTTTAGTATAATGTTAAAATATATTTGTTTTAATGTTGTATAATAATAAATAACAATGGCTTAGATTTACATCATGTAAAATATATGATCACTCCAACAAGAAAATAAACAAACTTATTCAAATACATATGTACAATATATCAAAATTAATATAATTACGTTATTATATATTATATACACTGAAAGCAGGTAACATCATAATTATACATATATTAAATTAAAATATGGCAGGTAGCCTAAAGCTCATCCGATATGGATGATTTCACGGCATTCGTCTTTTATACAAACATCAAAATGATGCACATAATATTATCTGGATCTCTTTATTCATAAATATCAATTAGTTTGCAGATTTGACTTATTCACTCAAATACTAAATTACTATTCAACAAGGAAATAAGTGCACTGTGCATTTAAACTGTCAGTTCAAAAGAACATTTTAGTTGAATGCGTCACATAATGATATTAAAAGGAAACATTGAGTGGAATTGATGTCTGATTTTTGATCAACATAAATATATATATTTCAAATAAATTATTCTGTTGTCTAATAATAAAAATTAGCAAAAATTTTAATGGACGGTGTAAGTGATAAAAACTTATAAAATAAATGCATATTTTGCATTAACATAGAACTCTTGTTCATTATATAGACTGCGACATTTACTGGACTGACTATTAAAGTTTATACTGTCTTATTTGCCTTTTATGTTCTGAAATGGTAATAAATTTTTTCTTTGATCTGTTTTAGTTCCGCTTACGAGTGCACATCGGGTTTGCATCATTTGGAAATAATTTCAAATGTGAAACTTAAAACTATCTTCAGCTGACCTAATTTAAATGTGCGTATTTAATACGTTGGATTTATAAAACGGCCAGCACCACATGGTATAGTTTGAATTTCACAGTATTAATAATCAAATTTATGTCACAGCATTGTTGGTAACGTCCATAACTTCCAATATCTATTCCAAATCCAACTAATTAGAAAATTGTCACAAATAGTAATATCAATGAAAGGCAGTGTCTATAAAAAGTACATAAAGTAGTTTTATGGCTATATTCTGTGTGTACGTATGACCTTTCCGGATGACGTCTCAGATTTCGGATTCTCACGTTCGGATATTGCAGGGTCCATGGAAAGCGGGGTTGTCAGCGGTATGCTAAGCTTTGGCAAGCAATACGGTGTCAGTGACAGCTATTGTCACAAGTTGTCTTGTGTATATTCTAACTATCGCCAGATTGTGGAATCTGCGACATGGCGAGTTTCGAAGCCACGGATACTACGGGTTTTTTAGTTGTACACACACGGCAGAATATCCCAGAAAACTCTAAACGAAGATTCTGAACAGATTTTTTGGCTTAAAGTAACGCCGCGAATAATAATAATTGGATGATTTATATAGCGCCATTTTCATGAGTACTCACTTCAAGGGCGCATAATTGACTAAAAAATATATCAGACTACTTATGATACTTTTGTAAAAAGTTGGTAATGATAGGAGCGACTATTTCCGGATTATTGAGATGTGAGTGATGTGTACCATGCACCGTATGGAACTCAAATTCTCTATTGGTAGTCTTGAGAAGCTGAACAACCTTATGATATTTTTCTTTGGGCTCGAAATACGAACCTTGTAAAAATTTAATAGCCAACATCGGGAAGGTCATACGTAAAGCCATTAAGTGCACATCTTCGCTCGACAAGCCCAAGGTCAAGCCAAACTTTAGGCGAGAGTCTCGGGTGTAATAATACTTGGACGGATCCTTGGAGGACTGCACGGCACCTCTTTCTAATAAAACGCTGCAACCCTCTTTCTCAATAGAATTAGACGAGCCTACGTAGAGTCTTTCTATTAATTCTTTTTCATCATACGACGGGGGTTCCGAGCCTGAAACGTTTCGAGCATCTATTTCTAAAAGTGCATCTATAGAATCGGCTATATACTCAATAACATTCGGTCTGCGGGTCGTTATGGGTTTGATGTTATCCAATTGAATGGTAAAATTAACTTCTTGGGGATAGCACGCGGCGTACGTGAAAGCGGAAATGGCTCCCATTGAATGGCCCAACAATGAAACTTTTTTCCATCCAAAGTGCTTCACAACACGCCTTATGTTGATGAGGTTATCTGGAGAGTGGTAAAATACACCTGTAAAGTAAGTAAAAATATTAACTTTTCTGTGCATTTATAGATCTGCAAAAGACTTGACAGAGTTATAAGAGGAAGATTATGGGAGGTACTCTCTGGTTACAATGTGAACAGTGAACAATACACGCAATTGCATCCCTTTACGAAAGAAGTACTGCATGTGTAAGAATCAACGGATCATTCACACCATGGTTTGATATTACAAAAGGTGTCAAACAGGGCTGAGTAATATCTTCACAGCTGTTCAACTTGTATATGGATAATTGTGTGAAAGAACTGGAATGTATGAATGTAGGAAATGAGTGATTTGATTGCGTGGTGTCTACTGTACACGGATGACGCAGTATTAACGGCAAATAGCAAACAAGACTTACAGTCTAGTATGCAAGATATATGATCTATGCAAGGAAAGTGACCTTATTATAAACGTAAACAAGTCAAAAGTGATGGTAGTTATATTCCTAAAGAATAAAGCTCTATTCATTCTTATGTCAAGTTTGAGTCAACACCGATTACTACACCTCATAAATTGATTAATATCAACACCAACTTTAAAGCAACAATGTGTTTATTTTTTGCTGGGTTTGTTAGAACTAGCGGTGCGTCATTCGCGATCGAACCGCCTCAGTGAGCTGGATCTTTTTGCTGTGCGGTTGAGCCGGGTCTCTATCTGCTCATTTCGCTCATCAGCTCAATTTGGGTGAAAGAGCGGTAAGTGCTGACGACACATCGCAGCGGCGGGTGCAGACATTCGAAAATTGAACTGTGGAGTGGCACAGTGACTACAAATTACCTGCTAAATCTTACTGATTAGGCGTGCATCAGGATAAGAGAAGTGACACCGGTTACTCACTGATACACACCAGAATATAAATCACATTATACATAGTCTTATAGTCACTTCCACAGTCACATCACGCGCTGAAGAGAAGTTCGATCATCATAATAAAAAAATGATGAGTTGTCAAAATTACAAACATTAACCAAACAAATAAGAGTTTTATACAAGTAATATATAATATTGTTTAATAATAAATGTATTGCTTTCTGCAAACTGAATAATTATTTCAGGGGTACTTTTTTCACTATATTTACAGAAATAGTTTTAAATATTTGTACAATTAAAGAAAAATAATGGTTTAGAAATAAAAAAATTTGATAGTTTTGAAAAACATTGAAATTTGAGGTTCTCGTGTTGCAGTCAAACACAGACATTTTTTAACAGATTCTCTTTTCGAGCGAGTAATGGCTCAATTTGAGTGGTTGGGTGAGTGAGCCGGGTCAGTCAACTGAGGCACGTCACCCACCGCTAGATAGAACACACCATTCTGAGATAACTTCCTGGCTTCGTCTGGTATTTAAAATCGGATTATAAATATTCATTACACAAAAAATACAAAATAATGACGGACGCTTCCAAAATATTGAGTTCCTGTTGGATTGTAACCCGAAAATAAAAGATCCGAGTTCCCCATGGTAACAAAATAATTTTTTGTCATTTTTTTTTTTTGTAAAGCTTTTTTTTCTGTAAACTTTCTAATTAATTCATTAAATTTATTTTATATATTATTGAATTATAGTAGAAGTCTTGCTAAGAACATATGTGAAGATGAGATCACTTGCCATTCGGATAGCGCGAGGAGAGGCCGTGTCCCGGGAAGTCCATGGCTAGCACGGATAAGTCCTGGGGTAGCAGTTCCATGAGGGGGCGGAATGTGAAGGCATTGTCTTGCCAGCCGTGCATGGCCAGGATGGGCTGCTGGTCCCGCGGGCCCCACCATACTCCCGAGATGTGACCAAATGGCGTGGGGATTTTTATCTCCTCAAACTGCATACATAAATGGAGGAGAAACAAACAGAATTAACCTGTTAATTGCCATCAAAATGTCAAAACATATGTATAGGCAAAGGCCCATTTTACAATTTTTCTTTTTACGAAAAAACCACGAAAACAATTTTTTATCGTTTAAGTAAAAAAATATTTTTTTTCAATTCCGATAATGTTTCCAGGACATCACATTATATTAAAAATAATTATTTATTTTTATTTGTTTTTTAAAGATAACACTACTGTTATTATTTTTTGCCTACCTAATATTCTCTTCTGTGTGGTATATTTTGTTGCACCGCACGACACACAACGGAACATCGCACTCATAACACATAAATCTTGTTTCCTTCCGTTACTTTCGTGCCGCACACACAAAACATTTCCGTCGCGGATTCTTCTTCGTAGCAGTCGGCGGCACCATGCACAAGAAGTGCCTGAAACCGTTGGGCATTTAACTCCGTGGGTGCTTATCAGCTGCTCAATGACATTTAGCCGAAATTGTTGTTTTTTTTTCAAAATATGTGATGTTTTTTTTCGTTTTGTCACGAAATACAGCAAATGCATTGAGCGGTGAAAGATCCACCAAGTGGAAAAAGACCTTGCGATACCATTTGACTGTTTTCCGAGAACAGTGGTAATACGACAGCATCATGTCACTACGGTCGACCGCCCCCATATATTTATTGTAATCCAAGACATACACAGGTTTAATCACCGGCAATTTGGTTTCGAAGTTGATCTTGCCAGTTTCCTTCATTTCACAAGTGTGAAGAGTAGAAAGCGTTCTGACGTCTCTCTTATCCTTCCATATTTGAGCCATCAGATTATTCGTGTGGTACGAAATGGTTTCACCCCTTTTTAAGTTTGCTTCTAATTGAGGATAATCGCGCATATTCTTTCTCACGGTTCCACAAGCATTTGTCTTGCTCTCGTGAAGCTTTTGGAACAGTGACGGACTGGAATACCAGTTGTCTACGTACAAAGTGTGCCCGAGATCTAGGTAAGGAGTAAGAAGCGACATCACAATACTGCCCGGTATACCTATGTGATCATAGATTGCGTATTCAGAAGATCTGCCGGTGTATATGATTAAGTCAAGTACATATCCGGTTAGACAATTACACAGCACATAAAATTTAATGCCAAATTTTTTGGCCTTTTTTGGAATATACTGAGAAAATGATAGCCGACCTTTGAAGAGCAGAAGGCTCTCATCAATGCAGAGGTTTTGGTAAGGCGTCAAATGCTCTGCGAAGGATTTTTTCATTGCGTACAGCATAGGCCTGATCTTATGGAGTCGGTTGCCCGGCACTTGAAGTTCATTATCCGAAAAATGTAGCATTCTTAATATAATTTGAAAACGATTCCTCAGCATAGTTTCCGAGAAAACCGGTGAACTCAGCAATCGGTTAGTCGACCAATGCTCTACTATCTTATTCCTAGAATTCCGGGCCATCAGCAAGCACAGAGCCAAAAACACATACAATTTGTCGCTTGTGGTGTCAAACCATCTTCTCAATCTAACTGACGATGGTATATTTTTTGTCGAAAACTTAAATTGGCAGTTTGTTTCAGTGACAATAATATCGACCAAAGCTTTATTGAGGTACAACTTTAAAAAATCTATTTCCCGCGCGTCTTCTGCAATATCCGATTTAAAACCAGAAGTGTTCGAAAATGGATGTATATTTGGTAGAAAACTACCTGTCTCCCATAGGAATTCTGGCCTAGCCTCTGCACTTGTAGATGGATGGTTTTCACGAACAGTATCGTCAAGGTCTTCTTCAAAATCATCGTTCCCAAAATAGTCATACTCGACTTCAACGTGTTCATTGTCTTCTTCACAGTCAGACCCATCGTCGAATTCTGCCGTTTCGATGAGAAAGTCGGCAATGTCCCCCGTAGCAAAAAAGTCTCCCGATGTCGCTATTTTATATTATAAAATGTGTATAAAAACTATGTACAGACAAATAAGTATCCTGTAGAACGAAAAAATAAATTAGCACAAATACACAAAAAATTATGTAAATAACTACAATAAAACATTCTATGGCTTTAAAATTACACATATTTAAAATATACGTAATATAATTAATGTATTTTTGTTAATAAATCACTATTAGTATTCAATTGAATCACGAACCAACAAGAACCGACAACTATCGCGAAACGTATTGTAGATATTATATATTTATAATTATGTGTCTGCGCGCACAAATCCAAGGTGATCCCACCGAATAGAGATTCAGAGATAGCTGATAAGCTGATTCAAGTCCGGATGCGGAAGTGCGTAGCAAGTGCGTAGTCGATATTAGGGATGGGCGTTGAATGGACGGACTAGTTGAAATCAACCGTTGACGTTGCGTCGACGGTTTACATTTATCGCATGGACTAGTTGAATTCGTAGACGGTGGACGGCGGACGCCGTGGACGGTGGACGATTCGAGATTCAACGTAGTGCAAAGCAACAAGTGAGAGCAAGACAAAACGTCTCTGTTTATTTCTCTCTCATCTCTCGCTGTCGACTTGTAGACGCCATAGACGGCTCGACGGGTAATTTCATTTCAACTCTAAAGTACACGACCATAGAGTGCAGATCTGTGTACACGAACTATTTATTATTATTATTATTATTATTGATAATGGGCAGGCAGCTTAAGCTGATAGGCCCATATCACTGTCTCTCATTTGAATATCCAGCCTATTCTTAAATTGGTTGACACTGGCTGCAGACACAACATCCTCGGGCAAACTGTTCCACATATTGACCACTCTATTGCTTAGTGCATGCTTTCTTGGGTTACACGAGAACCGAGACTTGTTCAACTTCAGATGATGTCCTCGAAGGCCCACATTAGTGTTAAATGCAAACATATCTGTCATATTAGGAATATTGTAGTAGCCCGATAGAATCTTGAATGTCTCGATGAGGTCACCTCTTGCTCGTCGCTCCTGAAAAGTGGGCAGTTTCAATACTCTCAGCCTTTCCGCATATTCCAGGTTTTTAAGACCCAAGGGCAATTTTGTGGCTCGTCTCTGAACATTTTCCAGTAAAACTATATCTTTAACAAAATATGGATTCCAGATCTGAGAGGCATATTCGAGGAGAGGCCTCACATACATCTTATAAATAGTTGTGAATAGTGGTACTGTCAGATGTTGGAATGATCTTCTCACTAAATACAAAATAGAGTTAGCCTTCTTAACCACACTAGCTATGTGCTCACACCATTTAAAGTCCTTGGTAATAGTAACACCCAGATCCTTCTGCGAGACCACTGACTTAATCAGGCTTTCGTTTAAGGTATACTCAATATTTGGGTTATTCTTGCCGACATGGAGAACACAACATTTGTCAACATTAAGACATATGAGCCACTGCTTTGTCCACTCCGATAATTGATTTAAGTCTCTCTGTAACACCTCATGGTCAGTAAGGGGGTTACCGAAATATTTTGTGTCATCAGCAAAGAAACTCACAGTGGACTGGACAGCAGCACGAAGATCCAAAATGTATAAAATAAAGAGAATTGGTCCCAGCACACTCCCCTGTGGAACTCCACTTAAAACTACTTGCGGTGCAGATAGAGAGTCACCCACTCGGACAGTAAAGGAGCGCTCAGTCAAAAAGCTCTTAATCCATTGAAGTAGTGAACCACGGATTCCTAGATGTTCTAACTTAGCGATTAATCTATTAAGTGGGACTCTGTCAAAAGCCTTTTCAAAATCAAGATAAAATATGTATGACAGAGACTTGAAATTTGAATGCATGCGTGAGGTGAGATAGGCTTAATAAGCTATTATATTTACTTGATTTGTGCGATGTGCACATGCGACGTTTCGGTGAATTCCCAATTTTGCGATGTATAAAATAAAACAATTCTGTTTAATTATTTTATTTTTATTGAACTAATATTTTACTGCTTACACCTGATATTGTTGTGTATACCTACTTCTTTCTTTATTATATATAGAAAGAAGTATATAAAACAATATGTAAAAGCCTATAATGTGCGTAAACAAATAAATAATAAAATATTTCTTTTAACATATAAGCACAAGTAGCGGTTTTACTTTCCCCGAAATTATATTCCTTCAAACTTCTTTATATTTTAAAAATCAATGTAATAAAAATAGCCAACAGATGAACCGTCGAGCAGCGTCGCGTCGAACCGTAGACAGTTGACCATCGTCCCGATGTTTAGATAGAACGTTCGCGACGTCCGCGTAACGAAGTTGACGAATTCAACTAGTTGATCGTCTCGTTGATGGATGGACGTGGACGGTCTCGTTTCGTCGACGACCCATCACTACCAGCAAGCGAACGGGTAGTCAGCGACACGACCACGCAAATCGGTCGAATGGTTCGAACGCGCGGCGCCCTGCGTTTTGCAGTCAAAATTTGACTAGCAAACTTCTTCAATCAAAGGAATTTGATCTTAACGCTGCAACAAATGCTCTCCTAAAAACAAAAACCTACCTATAAAGCTGTAGAAGTGATTTAAAATTCGAAAAAATGCTAGTACCTACATGCAAGATATATTTCAGAAGAAGCCAGTATTCCCGCAACATTCGTATCAGAATCGAAGCCATTCTGCTTTTTATTTTTTTGTTATGAAGCGTAAGATGAGCCTAAATATGAGAAAGACCAGTTCAAAATTAATTTTTATTTTTCCGTGTTGGATACTATAATAAATTCAATCATGAGATGTTTATTCAAATAAAAATTATTTTAAAAAGTTTTCAGCAAAAAAAGTTGGATAAGTCTCAAAGTTTGCATTTTTTTTTCTAACTTATTTTTAGCAAAAAGTTGAACTATCATTACAGTAACTTATATCGTTTATCAAAAATTCATATGCTTCAATACAACTTAAATAAAATAATAAAAACATTGTAAAAAATTACTTTTTTCCATTTTTGCAAGGTTTTTATCATTTTATTCGTCTTGTATTAAAGGGAATTAATTTTTCATAATCGACATAAGTTAATGTAATGATAGTTCAACTTTTTGCAAAAAACAAGTCAGAAATATTGGGAAAAAAAGCAACCTTGGATACTGTATACACCATAACTATTGATATTAGGGCATGGTTGGTTGAACATTTTAGACTCATAATATAGGCAGGAATCTATCAGCCAAGTTTCTGGTACTAGCTCTGATACAGCCTGTTAATTTATAATTTTTATTATTCCTATTATTGTCTTTAGATTCAACTATAAATAAATGAATGCTTTAAACAAAACTGTTTTATTAGGTACCTGCAGCTAATCTTTTCGCAGAACTTTACATCACACGTCTCTGGAATAATTTTACCGAGAGCTTGAGGTGATATTATACTGGAGAATACAGCATTTCGTATGATCTCCATATTGCAAGAATTCTTAAAGTTGTTATAGTATCATTTTTCTGAAATAAGGGAGTAAACATTGCAAGCAGTTTTAAGTAAACTGGTTTGTTCATGCGCATAACTAAGTTATATCCGGTCAAAAATGACGTACTTTTATTATATATTTCGGCCATAATCTGGTGGCTTTGGTGACAGACATTTTTACGTAGAGAATTATATATTTTGATGGATGATTAATATCAATGACAAATGCGATATAGTAATGAACGCACTTAACAGTTTTAATTTTTGTACTACTAATGAAGTACTAATGAATTATAATTATAATTATAATTACTAATGAATTATAATGAATTGAACTACTGCAGAAGTACAAAATTTTAACAAATGAGGTGTACTATTTGAAGTACGTACTTTCAATAACTTTGAAGTGTGTGTAGTTTGTAGTGTGTACTACACTTCAAAAGGTATGAAGTGTACACTTCAATGTAATGTAGTACTACATTGCAGTAGTTAGTACAGAGCGGTCCCATCACTAGCGATGACTGCGGTGTACCTCTACGATATACCGGAGCGTGTATGGCCGCCTTAATTGCGACTGCGGTAGCGATTAGTGATGGGTCCGCCCTGTACTCACAACTACACTAAAGTTACATTAAAGTTTACACTTTAATGTAATGTAGTACTACATTACATTAAAGTGTAAACTTCACACCTTCTAAAATACATACTTCAAATAGTACACTTAATTTCAAAGCGAACACTACAAAGTACACACACTTCAAAGTTGTCGAAAGTACGAGTACATACTTCAAAGAGTACATTTTTTATTTGAAACTTTTGGGAAGTCGATGTAGATAGATGAAGAAATTTTTGGAAATCGAAACAACGAAACATCTATTCAATTATAGAAAATATTCTTTGCACTTTGGATGAAATGTCAATTTTTTTTTTATGCAATTGCCATCCGTTTAAATCAATGAAACATTTTTAGGCGAACACACATTAAATATGGGGTATAAAAGCAAAGGCAGCAATATGGAAAAAATATTTTGAATTTATTCACGAGGATTACTAATTTAAAATATGCTGAATTCTAGATTTTATGTATCGATCCCTTGTAAAATGATGTTTCCTATAAATTTACTGGCCACGTTTCCTATAAAATCTTGAATTCAGTAGATTATAAGTTAGTAATCCTCGATGATTGCTTTCAATTTTTTTTGGATATTGCTGCCTTTGCTTTTATACCCCACAAATGTACCCTCAATATTTATGAATGATAAGTTAAACCATTGTTTTAACTGTGATTGTGACTGTTATTTTCGTGAGATTTGTGTTCGATTGTAATAATGACTGGCAACTGATTATTCGTAATTTGTTGAGCAATTAGTGGTACGCTAAAAATTAAAGTTCTAAAAGTTAAATGTCATTTACCAATCATCATTAAGATCTGTAATACCAATTACAGTCACAGTAAAATGGGTTGGCACACCACTAATCTTCACACACACAAATAACAATAATTTAGAAAAATGTTATTATAAATTATTATTGTTTTATATTTACCTCTCTAAATTTCAGGGGACTTTTGTAATGAATTGAAGAAGCATTCCGCGACTGTGAAATGACAGGCAACAAAGTGGAGGAGTATTTTGAAGTCCCGATTACACTGTAAACTGCTCTTGCAGAAAGTTTCGCAGACGATCCCATGACTGTGAATAATTTTAACTTAAAGATTAATTAAAGTACATGTGGAATGCAACTGCAACAAAACATTGTTAAGATTAAATAAAAAAATATAAACATATTTATTTGAATGATGATGATATATTTAGCCTTTTCTATTCATGATACTTTACCCAAAAACTTAGGAGCATGTTATTTAAGCATTGATGATATATTTCCTCGAGAGAGAAATATTTTTCATAAAGTCATCAAAGAGCTTGATTCCCAACATTGCCACCAATCGGCCACAATTCGGATAAGAATTTACTGTTTTTCTGACTTTTCCGTTCGTAGAAACCAAAGTTCAGTTGGTTCTCTAAGCAATAAATATTTCTATAAACTTCATACACAAGATGTATTTAAATAATTTTCAGCAGTCGTATTTATTATGTACAAACACCGCAAAACCAAGCATTGTTTGGTTAAATTTTTCTGTATTTCTTCCGTATTACACTAAAAATATAATATTGACATAAATTCTGTTGATGTCGACGTTTGTAGCGTTTTAATTTATTACAAAAATATATATATTTTCCTTACAAACATAATATGATGGGTAAAAAAGCAAAAGCAGAAATATCAACAAAAAAAAATGTTTTGAATGCAATCAAAATTTAGAATGTAGGTACTGAATTCACGATTTAATTGCAAATATAGCTCTCTTCGAAAATCATTAAAAGTGAAGGCAGCAATTTCCAATCTAACATATAAACCTTCAAGGATGTGTCACGTGACAAAATATCCTCATCACACTAAAGTGAGAGTTGATGTCAATTTTAGACTGAAACTTCATATCAAAGACAGCAATATCCAATTATGTAATTAGCAGGCGCGTGCAGTGGGAACACGAGCGGTGAGGGATTAGGAAAAAGTATGCTCCCCCTTGCGTATATTTAAAACACATTTTAGTAAAATTAAAGTTCAGTACCTGGCAGTACATAATTCAGATTGTGCTTTAGAAAGAGATTATCGGCTAGCTTCAGCTAGCTAGTCGTGCCAGTGGGGCGACAGAGATGACGCTCTACGAAGCCAAAGCTAGCCGATTGTCTCTTCGGTACCGTATTTATTCTCGCTTAATTAAATCCCCAAGTAAAGAAAACATATTTTATACAAAAGACATCGCTATTTAATTTTTTAAAATTACTTTCCAAACTGAGATCTTTGTACAAAAGTGCGACTTATTTACTAAGACATTATAGTTTTTAAGAAAACTTACAAGCAGGTAGCAATTTTTTTAATAAATTAATTTTTATACCATAATATCTACAAATAAATATTGCCAATATTGAAACAAGCAAGAATCTTGATTTCTCAAAGTTTTTGTGGGTACAGAATCCATTTATCGACAATGAAGATGACGAATTTGAGCTGACAACAATTGAAAAGGAAAAACTGATAGAATTATCATGCGATAGCCTACTAAAACAAAAGTTTCAAAATGAAACCTTAATTAAATTTTGGATGAATCTTAGCGGAGAGTATGAATCTTTGTATTGCAAAGCAATGCAAGTGCTTCTACCATTTGTAACGTCGTATTTACGCGAAACGGGCTTTTCGGCACTGGCTGCAATGAAAACTAAATATCGAGCCAGGTTAGTAGTCGAAAAAGAGATACGAGTGGCACACTCCACATTACCCCCAAGATTTGATAAACTTTGTGCCAATAAACAACAACAACTCTCGCATTAAATTTTTATGCGATAGATGTAGTTGGTTTAAATGTTTAAAAATAATTTTTTATAAAAATAAATATACACGTATGTGTATGTTAAAGCTAAACCTTGTTATTATTCTGTTAATTGTTGATTTCAGTTTTTTTTAAATAATGTTTTTATTATTTAAAACGTGTCTATATTATTTAATCTATTAAAACAATAAAAGGTAAGGGAGGCGCGGAATTTTTTTTTTTTTCGGAGAGGAGTAGTAGCATACAGGTTGGAAACCGCTGCAATAAACTCTGTCAATACAGTGTGCTATTTTTCACGTAGTATGTATTACTGGGATATCTCACTAAATAATAAATATGTTCATAGCCATTGAGAGCAGCGGGCTGCCGCGGCCGTCTTTCTTTCTTGACTTGACTTGACTATGTCAATAGAAGAGAGAGGCGAGTCTCCTTCACATAACATAAACCTTCTGTTACGCGCTTCCATAACCTTAACTTGAGTTGATACATATTTATACATTACCACACAATCCTTTATAACAAACATAATAGAAGGTTCAACAAAAAATAACTCAGGGGAGTAAGTAAACCCACGTAAGTAAGTTCAACATTAATACTTATTACATTACATTAATACATCACCAACATATTTATTATTGACTAATTATTATAATGTATATGTTTGAATTTAAAAGAAAATACAAAACTAGATAACTAAAACATATATACATAGAATTAAATAAATTTGGTTCCACTGTAATAATTGGAGATACATCAAGTCAAAAGAAGGAATGATTTAACAGTAGTAGTAGTAGTATTAAACATCTGACTGTAATAATTGGAGATACATCAAGTCAAAAGAAGGAATGATTTAACAGTAGTAGTAGTAGTATTAAACATCTGACTGTAATAATTGGAGATACATCAAGTCAAAAGAAGGAATGATTTAACAGTAGTAGTAGTAGTATTAAACATCTGACTGTAATAATTGGAGATACATCAAGTCAAAAGAAGGAATGATTTAACAGTAGTAGTAGTAGTATTAAACATCTGACTGTAATAATTGGAGATACATCAAGTCAAAAGAAGGAATGATTTAACAGTAGTAGTAGTAGTATTAAACATCTGATATTACATTTATGATCTGAATATGAAACTGCCCTTTCAATTATGTTAAATTATAACTTCACCCATGTCCCACTACTTGTCTGATATTTTAAAATATATATACAGTAGAGCCTCGATAATCCGTACATAGGCTACCCTGAATGTCTCTATAACCCGAACTATCTAATGATCCCCATCTGTCACCGTGGCAGCGGTTGACTCCATATTTTTCTGTAGTTACGTAAGAACTCTCGATAAAAAAATCATGGAAGCCTCTTTGGCCTGAACAATTCAATGCAACAGAAGAGAGCTCAGAAGAAAGTGACGACAGCTTTGATGCTCGAGACAATCTCCCAAGCAGTGTTTTCAGAGACCGTGGGTACATAGAAAAAACCACATTCACCTTCCTGGCAAATGAAGAGAAGAATTTGGTAGAATCTATGGATTCTACCAAATTCTGACTGACGATGAGATTATAGCCCAGATTAAGCAAGGGACTCACGAGTCTGAAAATGACTCTTCTATTGACGATTTTTCTACTCAAAATGAGAAGAGGAAAATTTCCCATGCTCAAGCTATATTGGCACTTAATATTTGCTTGGACTAGGTAGACGAAAATGAGCTCTCGTTATCCGAAAAGATGTTGCTTCGTAAACCAAGAGACATAGCGTTTTCTTGGTCAATAAATAGAACCCGGCACACTAAAATTGACCAGTTTATGACTAAGTAAATGTATTTTGTTGTTTACAAGTCATTAAATATAATTTTCTAAATGAAACGGCAGTTTTATCTACTGAACATACTATAATCCGAACTCTCCATGAGTCCAAACAGGGATACGTTTTTGGCTGTTCGGATTATCGAGGCTCTTCTGTATATATTTAAAAAATATCTGTCAGTTAACTGTAAACTTAAACGGTTCCTTAAAACAGTTTTCTCACATTTTCTGTAAGGTAAACTGAACTAATTTTTTGCAGCTGAATGAAACAGCTGTTCGGATTATCGAGGCTCTTCTGTATATATTTAAAAAATATCGGTCAGTTAACTGTAAACTTAAACGGTTCCTTAAAACAGTTTTCTCACATTTTCTGTAAGGAAAACTGAACTAATTTTTTTGCAGCTGAATTAAAAAAAAAAGAGAACTACTAATTAGTAAATTAAATGGCATGCGGACGGATTTACTAACTAACTAACTAATTCCACTAATAATCCGTGAACTTTCACATAACACTCATCAAATCCCCGAGCAATTTTGCTTTTGCAAGTTTCAAAAAATTGACTAATTTTACACACTTTACTATCTTAATTCACATGACAAGATTTAATTTATTATTTTAAAATACTACCACGTTAAACTAAGCAGCACTATCACAAGTATTATTTAATTTAACATTTACTGATGATTGTGATCATAAAACAAGTTTATTCAAAGTTTACATGAAATTTAAAAAAAATGCGCGTACGTATTTAAAAATAAAATAACTATTAATTATTACACAAGCTACCTTTTGGATATTTTCACTAGGTTAGTAAAAAATTTAAATGATGAAACATTTGAAATTCGTGCAATTCCAACTCGTTGCTCGCTACTACGCCACGCGCGTCACTCGTTAATGAGTAAGGAAATTTGCCTGATCACGGCCAAAAAGCCAAAAGATAAAACTGGGCCGCGGACTTTGAATCCGACACTCGACCAAACTCAACCACGACCCAAGGAAAATATCTCCTTGGAAATATTTTGCAATATTTTGACACTGACACATAGATAAGATAATACTATTACATTATGTTATCTATGGATAATACTGTCAATCGTAAAATAATGTTGCTATTCCATAAACTTCCCTAACATTGGTGAAGTAAGTCGAAATGTGAGTTGTGCTCAACCAGCTGCAAATTGATTGGTTGAGCTAATGTGTTTTATGTTCTATTTAAGACTGAATATGATGATTGTGCAATCTGTGTGGTTGATCCCAAAGCGCGAAAATTGTCTTTAATGCATATATATATATATATATATATATATAGCCAAATTTATATATCGTTTTAGAGATCAATTCGTACTCATGTGAACGTCAGTAGCAGCCTTACAAAATATAATTTACCAACGTCAAAATATCTGATTCGTCGAAAAATATAAATATATTATTAAGGTGCATTATAGCATCCGTCTACTAGTTTTCAATAATAGTTTTCCTCGTATTAATGGAAAATATCTGTATAAGACAAATAAAAACTGTATCACTAACAATTTATTTCAATGGCCATGGGCGTCAACAATATTTTTTCAACATCGTTGACAATATCAATATTTAATCATTTATAAAGTGTAAGAATACAACTTATAAATAATCATTCATAATATTTGTACAAAGTGTATGAATATATTTAAAAAATGTAATTAATGTGTATCAGAAAAGTTGCTTGGAAAATAAGGTAGGTAAGTACAAAGAAAAACATAAAAGGCATAGAAATGTGTCAGGATAATAATGCGTTACGCCGGCCGCACACTGGATGCGTTTTCGTACGAAATTGAGTGTAAATATACGTACGAATATGCAAGTACATTCCTGACCTTCAAAGTAGTATTGAACATCACATACTGTACATGATTTAGTAGTGCGTGTACGCACGTATAGATGCGACGTCCGACACGATCCGGATTTGTTCGGAAATTTTTGCGATTTCGTACGATGGATTTTGAAAATTTTGTCAATTTGACACATGACCACAAATATTTGTGGGACCAAAGTAATTCAACTACGTGACCATCAGTGCAGATCATGGCGGAGAATTTCTTAAGAACTAAAAAATACCTCTAAGTTAAATAATTTGGTTTAATGAAGGTGAGATATAATTATGTAGGTACAGTAGCCGGCAAACATCTTGAAATTCTACGGCGTAGTGGGGGAAATTTGCGCAACTACCTTTCCACCAAAGAGACCCAAATTTCGTCTTCTGCGCATTCCCCCACCACGTCAAAGAATTTCAAGAAGTTTACCGGCAACTGTTCTTCGAACAAAAAAAACTTTAAATATTTCTCCGATGTTATGAGCTTTCGTTGCACTTCGATTCTCCCCAGCATTTGTGAATCTAATAGATAGATAGTCATGATCATTATTTAAGTCTGCCATAATAGAATTTTCCAGAAGATACAGATTATTCATTTGGCACAAGCGTCATTGGAGAAATGCGCAAAGTAACTGATCGTGACAAGACGCAATCAATGTGCGCGCTCCAATACGTACGAAAGTAATTGTACGAATATGTACGTAATAATTCGTATCCAAAGTGCGGCCGGCCTAAAAGGTTCATTTATTTCTATGGGATATATTGAATGGGCAGTATTTTAATTATTAAAAATGACTTGTATTTCGTTTTTATTTATGAGGATATTAACATTAGAATACAGCAACACCGAAACGCACGTTAGTGAGATAACGAAACGTCAAAAGTGACTTAAGAAGATAGGGGTTATGTCCGCTGTGGTTTTTTGAAAGGATTTCAATCTTTGAGCGATTTATGTACACAATACAAAGTCCATTGATGACAAATGATATCATGCGGTGCGAAGACGAAATTTTCGAGAGTAATGATGATGGTGAAAGTAATAGTAAACGTGTTAAATTATCACTTGAAAATCACTTAGAAATAGCAGAAAATATCGAAGAAAATGAGTGTTTCTTTGGACAGAGACCATTCACCAAAAATCAAATGAGAAAGTGGCTGAAAAAGGAAAAGTGGGAAGCCAGAAAAAATGAGAAAAGATCGAAAGAAAAGGCTAAAGCCAAACAGAAACGTTTTGAGGCTAAAATAAACAACATTGACATCGGGCCGAGCAGAAAAGCGCTGAAACATTGTAAAGTGGCCAACAGCAGCTGCACTTCTGGAGTGATAATAGACCTCAGTTTCGACAACTTGATGATAGAGAAGGACCGAGCTAAAGTCATAAAACAGATCTTGCGATGTTACTCTCTCAACCGACGCTCTCCTTCTCCCATGAACTATTACGTTTGCAGTTTCGGAAGTCGTACCAAAAAAGAAATGTCTAGACATAATGGTTATGAGTTTTGGGATGTAAGTAATCTTCTTCTTCACTGTCATCTACATCGTATAATCTGGCTGAAACACGCTGTTGAAAAGTCACAAAACCTTTATTTTAACTATTAAGACTACAGTATAACCCCGATTATCCGAGGTTACGAGGACTGAGCCTCCTTATATAGTAAAAAAATTGATAATGTGGACAGCCAAAGATATTACGTGGTAGTTATTTTTTAATACTTAAGATAACTTTATTTGACACAGAATGGAAAATACTTGATATAAAAATCTGTTTACATTAAAAAATATTCTTGTCCCAACTAAATTCTATGTGATTTCGTACATTACTTTCTTTTAACATGAAACCGAATACAGTAAAAAAAGGAAATATTTCATTTCTTATAAGAAAAATAATCACTGGCCACCAAATTGTTAACTGTTAATAAACGAGGGTGCTGCTTGCTGCACACCAGCCTTACCATTTCAAACATTACCTGGATAAAGTATTTCTGCTTACGACTTAACTTTCTGTTGACTAGGCGGGCACCACTCATTACTTTTATCATGAAATTTGTTAAAAATGAAAAATATTTCTGTCCCTCGTGGTTTCATGTAAAACGGGTAATATATTTCATATTGAGTAGCTTGTTGGTCTAGTGGTTAAGACTCGCATGGTGGTCCAGTGATCACTGGTTTGAGCCCCATTCCATTAGACCAGCAAGTTGGTCCTTTTTTATAGCATAAGCATTTAGCTTAGTCCGAAAATAGTAAAAATGTCAAAATGACACGTATCCTGTGTTTGCATCTCTATTTTTCATAAAAAATAATATAAATAATTAAAAAATCTAGATTCTAATGTAATCCTTTTACCCTATGCTTTTATTTATTTGTTCTTTTTACATAAATTAATACCATTTAACATTTAAAATAAGGAAACAATTTATTCTACTATCTCTATGAGAGTCAGAGACTTATTTACAGAGAAGGAGTACTGCAGGTGTAATTTTATAAATATGCGTTAATCTAAGAAGTAAAAAATAGAATTGAATCTATAAAGAAATATTATATTAGTAAGAAGGAGTAGTAAGTTTAATTTTGTTTTCAATTGATGATAATATTGGGGTGGAAAGTGCAATTTCATGATTATATTATTGTATCTAGTAGGTGTTTGTATACATGTTTTTTTTTGGTTTCAATTTTAAATTTATTCTGATTTGTTATTTTTCGTATTGTTAGGGGAAGATTTTTAAAGAATTTAATACCAAGAAAACTAAAATGATTTTGGGTGGTGGTAAAATCAAATTTTGGTATGTTAAGTGTATCTCTTAATCTCATATTTTTATGTATTTTTAATTTAACATTTAATGTATTTTTCATTTTAAAAATTTGGTTCATTGATTTTTTTTGGATATATCTATTATTTTTAGTACCTTGAATTCTTTATATAGTTGGGCACATGGGCATTCATTTTTTTTCTTTAGAATTATTTTGATAATTTTTGGGTAGTTTCTTATTTTGATGTAGTGGTTTTATATGCCCCTCCCCATCCAATAATACCATACTGTAATTGGGATTGAGCAAAAGCATAATATAGGATATTTCGAGTCTCAAAAATATGTAGGCAGTTTTTTAATTTTGTTAAGTAAGATCAATTATATGCTTTTTCCACTTAAGATTATTGTCTATGATTCCAAGGTATTTAATATTATCTTTTTCTTCAATTGATAGACAATTGCCATTGAAGTCTCTTTGAAAACAGATACTGTTATGAATTTTATTATTAATTTCCAAGTTGTTTTTGTTCTGTTGAATAGCAGAGCTGAGAAAATATGTTTTATCAGTATTAATTGATAGCAGATTTTCATCTGTCAATTTTTAGAGTATTTACGTCTTCGTTTGCTATAGTATAAGCCTCAGTCTATATTGCTTTATTAATTATTAGAACTGTATCATCTGCGTAAGAAACTATTTGAGCATGTAATTTCAGTTCAAATATTTCATTGGACTATAAAATAAGTAACAATGGTATAAGTACTGTTTACTTTAAATTGATTGACTTTTTACAGCTGATGTGCTGGCTTTAATATTTACGATAATTATTATTAAAATTAATATTTGTATTTTCTTTTCTAAATCCAGGTGAAATTTGAAGAAAACAGTTATTTAAATATATTTCCTAAGGATAAATTAATTTACTTGTCTAGTGAATCTGAAAATGTTATTGAAGAAGTTGAACCAAACAAAATGTATATAATCGGAGGACTCGTAGACCACAATGCACATAAGGTAAGCTCAGATCGTATTTTCATTAATGAACCGTAGCTTCGCTCATAAATATCATTTGTGTAGTATCCGAGAACTCCAGTACTTATTTTTATTAGCATTCATTTTAATACCGTGTAAAAAGACCTGTGCTCATGCATACACATTGGAAACATAGACCCTGACAAAACACAATGAAAGGATCCTAGACATTGTTGAAGGATCCTCGACACAACGTGTATGTAGATCCCAATACAGTCAAATCAAATAAAAAAATATTATTATAGTTCTTTAAATAAATTAAATTTTGCACTATACACACAATTAACTTTTTCTGTCATGATTATTATCTCAAGAGGTATAGTCCCTTGTTTATTATTGTTGATTGTTCACGGAGAAAAAAACAGTATACATTTATTGAAATTATTTTGTTCCTTGTTGAAAATATTTTCTTCCCAAACAAATTATAAAGTTGTTTACAATTTAAGTTGCATATTTATTGAATTACTTATTATAAGTAATTTTATTTAGTTTTTTTAATTTACATCTATTGACGAGGGAAACTCTTTGTGATAAAAAGTTCTTTTCAATTCAATTTCAAGTACTTGTGCAAATATATGTAAAACTGAAGGATTTAATTTTTTACAGGGTTTGTGCCATAAAATAGCTTCAGAGCAAGGCATTCAGCATGGCAGGTTACCCATTGATAAATATTTAAATATGAAATCCAGAAAAGTATTGACGATCGATCATGGTATGTTAACATTTTATTCATCATTATCAAATTTTTTCTCAGGGTTATTCTCGACATTTCCAGACAATTTCATGTCAGTTACTCTCAACTGGTTAAATCTTTCTGAACTGTTAATAATAGCATGCATGTCCTTTGGGTCAGGGTTATTATTACATTGAAGAAGCCTTTCGTAATCATTAGGGAATATCACCACTAAAGATGTGCGAGTGTCTTAAGACATCGAGAATACAATGTGTTTCATTTATAACAAATATTTTTCTAAATATTACATTAATTGTACTTTTATATTTTTAGTGTTTGAAATTTTACTTCGAATATCGGAAGGAAAATCATGGCCTGAAACCTTGATGCAGGTCGTGCCAATGAGAAAGGGCGCCAGCGTTACCAGCCAACGTCACGTGGAAGATGCGAGAGATATCGCAGAGAGTGACGATACATCTATTTGTGATAATTCAACATTGCTCACGGCCGAGCAAGAAGAAGACATGAGAGATACTCCAGAGAGTGATAATACGGCTGCTTGTGATGATTCTACGTTGCTACTAGCCGAGCATGCGGAAAATGTGAGAGCAGAAAGTGATGTTGTGACTACTTGTGATAATTCTAAAGTACAAAGTAAAAGTTAATTCAGAGTGCTTAATATATACCAATGTATGTATACACATACATTTCAATATATATGATTTCTCTACCTTACATTCAAATAAATGATAAATTGTATTTTAGACAATTTCTGTCGACTAAATAATTGTTGAATAAACAATTTTGTGAACTTGAACCACGAAAGTATTTAAAAAATCCTTTTAAATTTCTATATGTGTGGCATGATCCTGTAAGAGTATTTTTATAATTTATACTATCTAATTTATTATTTATTGAAACCTTACTTGTGTTGTCAATATTTTGTTTTTCTGAATTTTTTGTATAACCATTAAAATTTTCAGATAATTAAATAATGACTAAGCCGGAAATTCGGAGTGAGTGGGCTATTTATTAACCCATCTTTATTTTTCAAATCTTTAATGTTACCTACATAATTTATGGACAGTGGATTGATGCCAAATTTTAATCACTTGTACTGTTTTGAAATTTCACTGCGTTCCATTTACCTACTGGTAGCTACATTATTTATTTGAAATGCGAAATACAAATATTATAGCAATATTTTAAATATAATAAATTATAAATAAGAAAATTATTATTATTCAAAGTTAAATGTGAGTAATTTTACAATGATGTCACATTATTCTGGAAATAATTGCACATTTTGTTTAAAGTGTATGACAAATCACAGGTATCAAATATGAAATAAATACAAATGTAAAAATTTCAGCGTATGTCATTCATTATATCCTTTAGGCCCGGTTGTTTCAAGTTCGATCAAAGTAAGCGGTCGATTAAAGTATAGATTTTTACGATAACGGATCGTCTGATTGGTGGAGAACGTAAAAATCTATGCTCTAAAAGAACGCTTACTTTAGTCCAACTTGAAACAACCGGCCCTTAGACTTTTGGAAGAATTTATTTATTTGACTTAGAATACAAATTGATATATATGTATGTAGTTATTATTGTACTATGCCTATCTCACTAGAAGAAATCTGTGTCACACAGGCAAAGTTTACACTTTAAGAAACAAGAAATAATTTTGAGAGGCAATCGGCTGTCAAACTTCAATTAACAATTTGATAGAATGAAAGCACCAATGCCTGCTCTATTCATCTCTGCAATCCACTTTTTTATCATCCATCTATAAAACTATACCTATAAAACTCAATGTCTGTCTGTACTCTACACAAATCTACACCGTTTGTCCAATTCAATTCAAATTTTGCATACTTATGCTTTAGGACCCGGCGGTAACATAGGCGATATTTCCCCCTCCCTTTTTACCCCTCCCCCTGATAAATTTTCAATGCAAATCTGTACCGTTCGACCGATCGGACTCAAATTTTGCATACTTATGCTTTAGAACTTGGTGGGTAACATATGAGACATTTCCCCCCAACCCTTTTACCTCTTCCCTACCGACCAGACTCAAATTTTGCATACTTATGCTTTAGGACCAGGCGGGTAACATAGGAAACATTTCATCCCTCTCCTTTTACCCCTTCCCATCCCCTGATACAATTTTTTTTACAAATCTACACTGTTTGACCGATCTAACCCAAATTTTGCATACTTAATCTTTAGGATCTGGTAGATGAAAAATGTGACTTTTAGTCCCTCCCCTTTTACCCCACCCCTCCCCTGATATATTTTCTTTAAAATCTACAGTTTTTGACCGATCTGCCTCAAATTTTGCATACTTATTTCGGTGGGTAACCCTAGAAATATTTTCCCCCTCCCCTCATATTTTCTGTACAAATCTGCACCGTTTGACCGATCTGACCCGAATTTTGCATACTTATGATTTAGGACCCGGCGGGTAACAGAGGCGACATTTACCCCCTTTTCCGATCCCTACCCTCCTGACATATTTTCTTTACAAATCTACACAGTTTGACCAATCTGACCCAAACTAAGCACATTTATTCTTTAGGATCTTGCGGGTAACAAAGGCAACATGTACCCCCTCCCCCTTAACCCCACCTCTACCCTTGATATATTTTCTGTACAAATCTACCTACACTGTTCGACCAATCTGACCCAAATTTTGCAAAATTATTCTTTAGGACCCGGCGAGTAACACGGATGATTTTTCCCCTTCCCCTTTTACCCCACCCCCTCGCCTGATATATTTTCTGTACAAATCTACACTATTTGCCGATCTGGCACAAATTTTGCATTCTTATTCTTTAGGTCCCGGCGAATATCCCATCCATCCCAGCCTAGATTAAATGGATACATTATTTTTATTGGAGTCATGGAATGGAAAACAATTGGCAAAATAATGAAACCTTTGTGTCCCACCAAAAATTTACTTTTAACTAAATTAAATTGAAAGAACAACGCCGGGTATGCACAGCCTAGTTTTGTTATAAAGATAGATACATACAATGTAACCTCGACGGAGTATTTTTGAGATACGAGCAATTTTTTTTAAAATAATTTGACTCAACATGAGACTTGAAAGTCCGTCTCACCATCTTGACATGTGATTTGAAAGTTAAGAAGCCCTTGCTTGCATATCACGTACAGAAGAGCCGGTTAAATGTTATATGGAGTGCATTAGCAAGGCTCAGGGCACTCATGTTTCGTTAATTCCTTGAGAGGATAAACAATCTGTTGTTTGAGTGGAGGGCGATATTCAAGAGCTGGTAAAAAAACAAGGTCGGGAGACGACCACTAAAGAAATAATGGCCCTGAATCATGAGGAGGTCTTGTCTGGAGATGAAATGAAAGAGGTTGAGAAATCTGCCAGTGCAAGATTTCGTAGAAAAGCATCACCCGAGTGAGGCTGTAGCAGTGTGACTGATATCAGTGTCAAATCCTCAAAAAGAAGCAAAAGCACGTGTTCCTTATTAATGTTCCACGGAGAAAAAAAAAATTATTGAGCCCTCTGTGATTCCGATATGAACAGTTCATAAATATCATTAGGTCTTTTATTGTAAATTTGAGTATTTAAAAAATATACAAATGCATTATATTTTATGCTAATTTTTTTATATGAATATTTTTGAACCTCCTTCCTCACCCTTCATCTCACCACTGCTGGATATAGGCCTCTTCCATCCTTGCTAACTAGCATACAATTGTAGCCATTTCTTCCCTCCTCCACAGCAGCTATATCGTCGGCCCATCTCTTTTGAGGTCTTCCGACGCCTCCTCTATTTTCCCAAGGTCTCCATTTTAGGACTCTGGGAGTCCATTTTGTAGCATCCTGCCTTGTAACATACCCTGCCCATTGCCATTTTAGCTTCGCTACATGATCCGTATATCCACCACTCTTCTTTTATTTCTAATTCTATAGGCTTACGCCAAGTATGGATTTCTCCATGGATCTTTATGTGCTTTTGAGCTTTTCTACACTTTTCTTTGTAAGGGCCATCGTCTTCACTCCATACGTCATCACTGACAGTATGCACTATTTTATTGTATTTTGGATCTTGGAAAGAATGAATTATTTTGGTTAGCTCTATTTATATGGAGAAATTTGTTTGAGATATGAGTACATTTACGAAACGAATTATGCTTGCAAGTCGAGGTTCCAGTATACTTAATTTTTTATGGTATCCAAAAGTAACAAAGTTTTATTTTTGCCCATATGTAGTATGTATTCCTGGGATATGAAGACTATTTTTGTTTTTGCAAATAATAGTAGTAGTTTTTTGGGTTTCTTTAAAGTGCGTATTTATGTTTTGTGTACAAAAATAGAATAGACTTACCAGCATATTTTCATTATAACAACGGCGTTATAATTAGTAAGACATAAAATTGACGGGACGTCAAGTTTCTATGAGAAATATGAAAACATTGTTGAATGTCAAAATTGACGAAAGCGACAATGTTACAACAATACCAGATAAAATAGTCTAATATTTTTAACCTCCAGGTACCGGAGAATCGAATATAGGATCAGGGGTCGAAGTGGGGTAGCCTAGTGACCCCAATCAAATTTGCGTTTTAATGAAGTATAATGGTTTGAAAATGTTCTATAATACATTTAATCACATTTCTTATACAATGCGGACAAGATTCTACCAAATTTTTCATTATTTTATAGAAAAAACAGTATCTTGACGACTCATGACTCACAGGCGTCTGACTGACGGAAGCTGTGCAAGCAGGTCGAAGTAAGTATATTGTATAGGATTGTCTATGGAAAAATATAATTTTTTCTAGTTTTGACTGTCTTATTACATTATTATTTTATTTTCATTGGGTGTTGTATTCTTTGGGATATTTCTGAGGATTACAAAGAATACCGGCTCGGTATCTTTTAATGGTTTTAAAAATAAGATTTTTGGGGTTAAGTTGTAACCGCATTCCAGAACGAGAGTTAAATTTTGAACAGTTTTCTGAGCTGTTATTGATGGATTCATTGAAGTCATAATCGTTTATTAATTGATGATGAATCTCATCTAATATAAGTGTGGGGCATGCACTACATAGAAGAAAAATGCTGCGCATTACCAAAGATTCCGGGAAATAAATATAAATTACATATTATTTTATCATATGAAATGATCATGTAAAATTCTACATAATTCTGTAACCTACTAGAGTTTCGATTCTGACATCTGACACTTTGACGTTGTCATGCCGACGCTTTTTATTTGTGCAATTTCCAATCCAATTTCTCGTTTAATCCATATGAAAATCTTACTGAACCAAATATTTTCCTACTGAAGATGTATTATGGAGACTGTAACAGAGCTAATCCACAATACTATACGGGTAAATTCCTGCCTAAATGATGAGTAGAAAAATTCCAAAATCAATCCACTACAAAGTTAGCATTTTTTCCCATATTTCTGACTTACTTTCCGTAAGATGTTGGACTATTAATATAATTTATATTAAAGAGTTAACCGGTCGTGTGTCGGCCGTACGTAACGCGGAATATATCCTGTCTGCCGTGCAATTTCGCACACAATTGCTGTTATTTAGACCCTTTTTTGTGATTGTTATATTCATGTAAAAATCAACAATAAGCGCTAAAAAGTTGCAGTTTCTGGTTTCTCAATATACAGACTTCAATAATTACTTATTCATTAATTATGAAAATAAGTAACGAATGTACGCACATGTTTATCGAATAAAACCATGGAAGCAATAACACTAAAGATATTTTTTTCAATATTTTCGTTCTAAATATATGAAAGAATATAAAAATACTTAATTTTACACTTTTTTGATTAAAAAATACACTTTTTTTAACAGATAAATAACACAATTAATGAGCGGTTCGAAGACGACATTTGGAATGATTTTTTGTACGGTTTGCGCGGCTAATAAGATTACTTGACAAATAGAACTCGTTTATTCATTCAAAAACTTGAGATATAACCAATGATAAGCTTTAAAAACCCATAAATGCAGGTAAAATAGGCTGAATTCGCATACGTGTCTAGGGAGCGCAGATCTGCGCTCTGGCACCCGACCGGTTAATATAATTTATATCGGATATTATGAATTTATTTGCTTCAATACAAGTCAGATAAAATGAGTGAAGCCTCGCAGACAAATTCTGGTCCATGTGATTTCTATAATTTTTGCCTGTAGAATATGGTGTATTAGCTCTGTTGCACCCTGTATGTAAATAAATAAATAAGAATTCAATGCAAAATAATACAAAAATGCATAAGAAAGAAAAAGACACATTTATTTTCTTTCGATTTTACACAAATACATTAAAATACAGTATGATATACATATTAATAATTTACATTAATTTGAAAATATGTCTAAAGTATTATTGATGCAAAACTGAAATAGTTGTAATTTTAGATATTCTACGTAAATAGTTGACACAAACTTAATAAATACATATTTATAAAAACTACATTATCAATCACAGAAACCCTCCAATATATAAAACCACCATGAATAAAACAAACAATTTTACCATCAAGAATTCCACATCATCGCTCTGCACCGCCGACGTGGACACCGGCAGCGGGCGATGGGGCAGTGTTTGTAAGGCTAACAACTGTTTATACAAAATTAAGTATTTCAATTATTACATTTAAAAAGGTGGATCTCGTTTGATTTAAACATTAACAAGAGTTATCAAATTTTATATTTAAAATCACATATCCGTGTTAAAGAAAAGATCCATTGATTAAAATGGTAATGTTGACCTCTCCTATATAATTAATATATCCGAGGAAATAGGTCACTTTTAGTTACTTAAGTATTTCGCGTATACATATTTGCTACGTATTTCAATGGCATCATTTTTTATTAAATGTTTTCAATATAATGTATTAAATATGTGTGAATTACCGGAACAGTGTTAGTTGCGATAATTCACATAGAAGAAGTCAATGTGTTGTGCTTTTGACATTTATTACATAAACATTAATCACTAGTGTAATATGACTTTTTACATTTAGAAATGGAAGTTATTTGGTTTGTTTATGATCCATAATCATGAAAAACTTTATACCCTGATCAAAGGTCATATATACATTAAATGCTCTGATAAAAACAATAAACCAGAATCTATATTTATATTTTAAAAAAAGCAGTCAGAGTGGACAATTCAAATGCATTCAATTGCATCCCTCTGAAAAGGAATTGCGAATATTAATCGTAACATATGTAGTTTTTGATAAATTAACATACAACAGCATTATATGTTCTTTTATCAGAATTCCTCTCCCATGTGGACTATTTATTAATTTAAGGTTTCAATTGGCTTAGCGTGCATTGCCATCTGTTCCAAAAACACTTTTTTTAAAAACTCATAGAGATAAAATGCAAATGAGCTAATATTTTCATAAACTTTATCTTCTTTAGGCACATTAAACACACTCACCGGTACCAATACAGAAACGTAATGTATGTATTTCGCATAATAATACTCACACTAAACCAACTGAATCCTTACGTGATACAATGAAACGATAAAAAAACTTCAAACTGTACCGATATTCGGATGAAAGTTTTGTTTCGCGGCTGATATTTGTCAATTCAAACCCAAGTCATCGGTTACAAATATGTATATGCAAATTGTCAAAACATTACTAAATTATATTTAAAACTGCAGCAGGTACCTTCTACATCCACTTTCAGCAAAAAAATATTAGTATTTACATATCTAGAGAATTATTTACATACAAATTCTAGTAGGATTTATTAGCCTTCCTGTCACGCGTTTTTAAATACATTCCTATTAAATTAAAACACACGCGACCTATTATTATTGTTATTACTAGCAGGCGTTTAAAAATAGCAGAATGTCTTTAAGTGACATTCCAAACTAAATCTATCCAAAAATATCACACAGTTCTCATAACACGCATTCATACCTCGCTCTTCACAGCACGCCTTGCGCCTGCGGTCGGTGCCAACTTGACCCGTATTACGTATTTGGTCACACACACCACGGTGAAAATATGATTCACGTTTAGTCCCGCTTTTGAGATATTATTCATGAATATGCTACCAATATCCACAAATACACTTATATGAAATTTGTTATTTTTAGTCACAGAGAGTATAAAAAAATGACCAGTCTTTTTAATGTAAATAGTCAAGAATATTAGACAATTATTAGTCTTTAACATGACAGAAAACTTTCAGGAGGCGTGAATAAACAGAGGAATTATCGGCATATTAAATTACATAATATACAAGGACTGACTTAAGTTTTGTTTTTGAGCGCATTATGTAGTAACATTGTGACATTGGCAATGAGCTGGCGGACGAATAACACTGGAATTTGTTTCCAAAGGACAAACTATTGATGCAACGCACTATTTAATGGTGTTTGTGTACTATGAGCGCATTTGCAAACGAAAACTGGATGTGGTAGCATCACAGCCGTTATTAATATTAAAATTGAATCACTGTGTTACAACACAACACCCACCCTGTTTTCTTGTACTTTCCTACCCACACTTATTTTACTACCTAAATTCAAGAAACATGAAGGATCATCATTGGGGATCAGAAGCGGAGGCGAAATGGATTACAAACTGAGCCCACTTTGATTACTGCTTCTTGAAAAAATGTTGGACCGAGTGCATCGATTTAGAAGGAGACTGTTTCAAAGAGTACCGTGAACTAGATACATAAAATTATGTTATGTAATTGTGGGGTTCAGAAATAAAACTGCCACTATCCGATTGACAAAAATATAAGATGAGTGTTTAAAATGGCAAAAGGACAGTTTCACCATTAATAAATGTTCTATGTTTGTATGTTCTAGAAGCACTTCATGAATTTTTAAAAATATTAAATCAATTACAAATAATGTGTACACAAATGAATCAATTACATCAATTAGAGATAGTGGCGGTTTTGCCTTTGAACTGTGATAAATTTTTTTTATGAACTTAAATATCAGTCCTCATAAATTATCACATATAAGTTTTGTGTCGCTTCACTCTGCCATTCATCTGCAAAAAAATTATCAAGCGAGGGATCATAATATGAGTGCCGATGGTCTGCTGGACTGCACATTGTTCCTTCAGAGAGTAGTGACTTAATTAGTAATCATGGGGACAAAAAATAACCGTACAATCATCCTATATTCTCATATAAACAGTAATAAGCATCAATAAATCTAAAATTAAAACAATATTCATTGGTAGAAAAAGCTGTGTCAGTAAAAGCCAAATACAAATATTATTATGAGAATAAAAATGCTCACAAATACAGACATTTCTAAACAGTTTTTTTTCTTCTTCTTTGTGTAAACCGATTATGAAGAGTTTCAACAATCCAAGCCAATTCAATATTTATATATACATAATATATTCAATACGACTATGTAGACAGCACAATTAAATTCCGAGTATTGAAGACACCACAATAAAAATCTTACAAAACTGATTAAGTACCTCATAATATGTATCAACCTCTCTTAAGTAAGGTATTGTGGCAAAAAAATAGTTCATTTTTAGTTGTTCTAGTTTTTCGCATGTACGAGGCCTGTATGATGAATACCCACGTTAGGGAATGGAATGCGTTTATAACTATTTATTAAAACAGTCTACTTTTAGCTCGATTCACTTAGTCGAGTGAAATTTAAAAATTTTTAAACTGTTCAAAAAATAACATTTGGCAAACTCGGCAAAATAAGCCATCGTTTGACGTGAACAACTTTCCGTCAAGCCATTTTTTCATGTTTGGAAACAGGTGGAAATCGCACGGGACCAAATGGGAGAACAGAGTGGACAAGGCAGCAATTCGTAGTGTATTTTTGTCGCGATTGCGGAATAGTGAACTGGCGCATTGTCATGGTAAAAGTGCACTTTTTTCGGCGTTAAATAATGGTATGCATATTTTGCATCAGTGGCACCATCAGTCTTTAAACTTCTTCTTCTTCGGCGGCCCCTCGTTGCGAGGATGTTACATGTGTGCCATGTTACACGTAGTCATGTCTTTAAACACAGGGGTATTTATCATACAGCTCTCGTACATATATATTTTAAGTGGAGTTTTTTTTATATTATATATTCGATTATGTATTATTGAACACAAAATATTCCACTTAAAAATGTATCAAATATGTACTGGTGAAATACTAGAACTAAAAATAATTTATTTATTAGTTACAATATGATCACATAGGAGAGGTCAATATGTATTGTTGACAAACTGAAATATTTATTGCAAAATGTTATTAGTTATTATTTACGATTAAACAAAAACCTATTAGTACCTAACATAAAGTTATTAATATTTAATTTGTTGTAAAAAAAAAAAAATACATGAGATGTAAAACATGCATCACTATGAGGTGATCTCTGAAGCACATCCCTACTAAAATATATTCATTTTATTATTTAAATCTAATGGATGCGATTTTCTACGTGGTTAGTCCCAAACTAGAAAGTCTGCGGCTTCAATCTGTCAAAACTTTTCCAAAATGTATTGCTCGTTAAAAATAAATAAGCTCTATATGCTTTGCGTACAATTTTGAAAAGACGTTTATCTACGTTCAAATCTATTTATTTTTTATAATAAAATATACCCTTTAAAAAGATTACAGAAAACTTATTGAATCTACCGTGTCAATATGTAATCGGCGCAAACTAAGGTTTCTACTGGAGCTGGTTGAACAGTGGAGGAGATAACTATTGGAGCTATAAGTCGTCTTTGTCGATGAGCTCGAACTCGTCCGAATCCGAATCTTTCTGTTGTGGGGGGGCCGAAGGGCGAAGCGCAGACAGCCAGCTGCCTGTTTCTGGCGCCCTCGTTTTTTTCCTGTCTGGAAATTTAACAGATATTTACAAATTGCGACCGCTTAAAGATAAACAATCTTCTCATATTTTTAATTAGCGAAAAATAAATTTACCGTGTAATAAAAATTCAGTATCGCTGTCGGTGGTATCTGTGGAGGGGGGATCGGGTGTGGTCACCCTTCTCCCTGCCCGTTCCCCATCTCTGCTAATGCTGTCCTCCTCTCCCTCCCCTTCACTACTGCTTTCCTCGCCTGCCGCATACCTCAAGGCTGAACCAACATCTGGACAGAGAAATACCATTAGTCAGGTAAATAAATAAGTAGTATTACAAAATTTAATATTTCATTGATGTCGTTTCCTTTGGAGAAGTAAATGCCTAAATGTACATCTTAAATGCGACTTCACTACATAACATATCGACGGCTCCTACGTATAATATCGTAACCCACAAATCGACGATTTTGAGTTTTTTGTGTATACACATGTGTATTTAATTATATATTTAATTCCAAGAAAGAAAAAAAAATATTTTGCAATATATAACATTTTTTATTATAATTTTTTTTTTTTCTTGGAGTTAAATACCTATGAAATACACAGTAAACTCAAAATCGTCAATTTGTGGGTTACAATGTTATACGTAGGAGCCGTCGATGTATCGAGGGTAGAAAGCCAAAAGGGCGTTAGTGATTATTTCCAACTTTACAGGAGAGCAAAAGAAAGTTCTGTCAATGTTTCTTTTATTATTAAACGATATTTCTTACTTATTTTTTGCAAAAAGTTGAACTATCATTACAGTAACTTATGTCGATTATGAAAAATTCATTCGCTTTAATACAAGTTAAAGTTATTTTATTTAATTATGAAAAAAGTTATTTTTTTACTTATTATTTAAGTTGTATTGAAGCAAATGAATTTTTCATAATCGATATAAGTTACTGTAATGATAGCTCAATATGCAAAAAATAAGTCGGAAATATTGAAAAAAAATATGTAAACTTTGATATTGCATATCTCTATAACTATTGATATTAGGTCACGGTTGCTTGAACATTTTAGACTCATAACATAGTCAGGAATCTACCGGCCAAGTTTCCGCTGCTAGCTCTGGTACACCCTGTATATCGTGATACATATCATGATATATATCAGCGGATATATATCCTCGAACCCTGTCTAGAGACACGTGAATAGATATGAAATGAACCTGCGGGCAGCGAGAGGTCAGCGGTGAGGGAGGGCGGCGGCAGGGGCTGCTCCCCGGCCTGCTGCAGCTCTTGCAGGGCCAGCGCTGATAGCTCCGGAAGGAAGCCTTCCATTTCACCATCAGACTCTGCAACACCACTGTTCTTTTAAAGAGCCGGCCTCAAAATAAATGTGCATACAAAACCGCAGCGGGAATTACAGCGGTGATTTTTCATGTATTGCACTTATTATAAATAGGCAAAGTGTATTTACCTCATGCATGTATTACCTCACAATGCAGAAAATGAGAGATAGAATGTTCTTAGGTTTTCACGGCCACTCAGAATCTTCAAGTTTGTGTTTACTGGGGTATTATGCCGTGCTGATGTGTGACACACATCAGCCCTGATGATGGACCCTGCAATGGGATCCGAAACGTCGGCCCGAAAGGTCGTAACAACACGGCATAAACCCCAGTAAACACAAACTTGAAGAATGGGAGATAGGTATAAAAAACTAACCCATATAAACCAAGTTTTTATTATACTCCCTTTCTTTGTAAATTAAGTTTACCATCACGTAATTAAATAATTGATTGACTGAAAATGAAACATGTCTAGAAAAATATCTATGTCAAAAATCTCTAAAAATATCTCTTTATTAATTTTATCACTATTTATTTTAATTTTTCATCTTCACTACAAACTTTTGTATCGAAAATATCGGCAGAAATACTTTTAAAATTTTCAAAAATCTAAAATAATACTATAATCAAAAAATTTTAAATGAAAATTTGTTAGATAATTTTTATCGTCGCCACGAGTCTGCCTGCAAAGTTTCATCTCGATTGGATCACGGTAAAAGGGTTAAAAATCGATCCAAAGTTTTTTCGGCAGACAAGCAGACGCTACGAGTTAAAAGAAAGGGAGTAAAAATACCACACACTAAACACAAACAATATTGTGTTTAGTGTGTGGTATTTTTAGAAATACAGATTCATTGTAACATATGTATATATGTATGATTGATGGAAATTCAAATGCAGGAGTTCCATGTCAAGGAAGAATTTGTTGACGATGTAACTGTCAAAATGCGAAGAAAAAAAAGGCCTTCGCTGCAGAAAAGTAAAAGTGAGTTATGGTTTAGAAGCATTTTATCAAAGCATATTTATTTTTAATTATTTTATTTGGGCTTTCAAATCAGTTATAAAAATGTTTATGTAAATTTAGTCTATTGGAAAGTGGAACTTCTGCTTATCATCTCCTCACTTTTAAAAATAGATACTTAAAAGAGTTTAAATGTAGTCAAAATAGACATTCGATCGACCGGAACAGCGAAAAATTAAGAAATTCTTAAATAACATAATTTAAATGTAAAAGTAATTTTCGTCATATAAAAATAATTGACGCATAAAAATCGATGGATCCTGGTCGATGACCTGTTTGAAAACTATTATTTGGGCATGCTTAGATTCAGAGTTTACTTTGGTACAAGCGGGCTGATACATTACATCAAATTAAAACATGAATGCTAATTATGTGTGCACAGCAGTTGATTTATCGTTGACTTTTTTAACTCACTCACTGCTGATCAATCTGCACAATTGAAATGACGGAGTGATTCTTAGTCATCAACATCATCAACATATCGGTGCAGAGACTTGCTAGACATTATCTGGGCAATTTCTTCGTATCGCCCTGGATAATCGAGAGCCTTGCAAGCAGTTTTACTGTCATTATATGCATTCAACATTTAAATCTAGAGGTCTGGTCCTGTCATAGAAGAATTGAGCACTTGGGATAGTATAGTGTATAGCAGAACCTCTAATTTGAAATTCAAAGGGTCCAAAAAAACATTAAGATTTATGCGGAATCCCGTTAATTCAAAATTCAAGGTACAAAAACAAAAAAAAATCACAATTTATTGTGAGATTCACGAAAAATCCTAACACTCATCAGAAAAGTCACTAATTTTGTGAAAAATTATTGTCTTTTTGTGCATTTTTCAAGAAATCATTTTGAAAACGCAACTTTTCTTTTACCAAAGTACCCGATATTGACGTATTTGTTGTTCTCACTTACGAAAAAAATATAAATATTTTTTCAATTTGTCAAATGCTAAAAAAAAATTGAATTATGTGAACTAAAATGGATTGGTTTATGGCGCAAGGGGCTAAAAATTGTTTTGAATTACGAATTACCAGGGTTTTCAAATTATCAGGGTTAATCTACTAGGAAATTAACATTTAGGACTTGTGGGTTTGAAATATTTCATATTATGGCAAATTTTGAATTATTGGGGTTTCACTAACGGGGTTTTGCTGTAGTATGTAAGCATTTATATGATACTTAATTATTATTATTATTATTGATAATGGGCAGGCAGCTTAAGCTGATAGGCCCATATCACATTTGAATATCCAGCCTATTCTTAAACTGGTTGACACTGGCTGCAGACACAACGCCCTCAGGCAACCTGTTCCACATATTGACCACTCTATTGCTTAATGCACGCTTTCTTGGGTTACACAAGAACCGAGACTTGTTCAACTTCAGGTGATGTCCTCGAAGACCCACATTAGTGTTTAATGCAAACATATCTGTCATATTAGGAATATTGTTAGATAGAATCTTGAATGTCTCGATGAGGTCACCTCTTGCTCGTCGCTCCTGAAGAGTGGGCAGTTTCAAGACCCTCAGCCTTTCCGCACATTCCAGGTTTTCAAGACCCAAGGGCAATTTTGTGGCTCGTCTCTGAACATTTTCCAGTAAAACTATATCTTTAGCAAAATATGGTTTCCAGATCTGGGAGGCATATTTGAGGAGAGGCCTCACATATGTCTCATAAATAGTTGTGAATAGTGGTACCGTCAGATGTTGGAATGATCTTCTCACCAAATACAAAATAGAGTTAGCCTTCTTAACCGCACTCGCTATGTGCTCACACCATTTAAAGTCCTTGGTAATAGTAACACCCAGATCCTTCTGCGAGACCACTGACTTAATCATGCTTTCATTTAAGGTATACTCAATATTTGGGTTATTCTTGCCGACATGGAGAACACAACATTTGTCAACATTAAGACATATGAGCCACTGCTTTGTCCACTCCAATAATTGGTTTAAGTCTCTTAATTGTAATACCTCGTGGTCAGTAAGGGGGTTACCGAAATATTTTGTGTCATCGGCAAAGAAACTCACAGTGGACTGGACAGCAGCACGAAGATCCAAAATATACAAAATAAAGAGAATTAGTCCCAGTACGCTCCCCTGTGGAACTCCACTAAAAAACTACTTGCGGTGCAGTTAGTCACCTACTCGGACAGCAAAGGAGTGCTCAGTCAAAAAGCTCCTAATCCATATAAGCAGTGAGCCACGGATTCCTAGATGTTCTAACTTAGCGATTAATCTATTAAGTGGGACTCTGTCGAAAGCCTTTTCATAATCTAGATAAAATATGTTTACAGGTTCATGGCTATCAAAACTAGTGATCCACCTTTCTGGACATGTGAGAAGATTAGTCACAGTGGAACGTCCAGGCACAAATCCGTGCTGATCTAAATCTACAATGCCGTTGTCTTCCATAAATCTTCGTAAGTCCTCAGCGATAATTCTCTCCATTACCTTACACAGAACTGAAGTTAAGCTTATAGGTCTGTAATTGGCTGGATTAAATTTGTCTCCTTTCTTATAAATGGGAGTTACGACTGCCCTCTTCCAATCCTCAGGTACTTTTCCTTCATCAAGAGACTTTTGCATTATTACATTATATACAAAAATATTTCACTCGCCTTGCCAGACGATCGCCAAACACAAGTACTTATCATACAGCCCTCCTACTGTGAGGTGCAAAGTGACAATGGTTGGAGAATTTTTTCAGCAGTTAAAGGGTTAAAAGGAACAACAAGTGACGTTGTGGGGTGATGCTGCGTCAATGAATACTCGAGAGATAAATTTCAAGGACTGTAAACATCCCATCTAGTATCTTATCATGCACTTCCCATAACTGGGTCATTGCTTCTCAAAATAATCAATTCTAATCACGTCATTACCAAAGATAATATTATTATAATATGTGTTCACAATCACAATATTTTTAGCACAAATTATTTTTAATGAGTTCATCCAATCTTGATGGCGATGATGAGTGAAAAGGGGCATAAAAATTACAGCTCGAGTATGTTAAATCATTTTCGAACTAAGGACCATTCTAGGCTTTTAGCTAACCTGCATGGTGGTGCATGGCGGCGAGCAGGGTGGAATGCAGGGACGGTGCGAGCGGGGCCAGCAGTGCGGCTGTCAGGGCGCCGTGGAGCAGAAGCGAGCCTCCCATCCACACCACCAGCCATAGAACTGCGATGCTGCCAGTCACCAGCACACAGAACTGTAACATTACATTTCTCAATTATAATTCTAATCAGTCTCGTCAAATGTGGTGTAGCAAATAAAACTGAACCCCAACAAAGAAGAAGAAAGAGCCCCCTACACAAAATAACAATATAAGATTTTTTAAACGGTCGGGTGCCGGAGCGCAGATCTGCGCTCCCTAGACACGTATGCGAATTCGGCTCATTTTACCTGCGTTTATGAGTTTTTAAAGCTTATCATTGGTTGTATCTCAAGTTTTTGAATGAATGAATGAACGAGTTCTATTTGTCAAGTAACCTCATTTGCCGCGCAAACCGGACAAAAAATCATTCCAAATGTCGTCTTCGAACCGCGCATTAATTATGTTATTTATCTGTTAAAAAAAGTGTTATTTTCAAACAAAAAATTGTTAAAATTAAGTATTTTTATATTCTTCGGTATTTGGAAAGAAAATATTGAAATACAATATCTGTTATTATTATTATTAGTGTTATTGCTTCCATGGTTTTATTGGATAAACATGTGCATACATTTCTGACAGTAAATTTCGTTACTTATTTTCATAATTAATGAATGAGTAATTATTGAAATACAGTGGACCCGCGGTGATCCGACCCCTGTCTAATACGCCGCCCCCTGTAATCCGACATGACTATTATTATTGAATATTTTTTTGACAGTCTTCGCTAATGTAGATAATGCATGATTGAGCAGGTTACAACTTGTGCGCGCCAGTATTGTGTTCGACGCGTAGGTATTGTTTTGATTCTGATTGCTTATTTTGAATTTGACTACATGTGACAGCGGTGCGGTCTAGTGTGCGTTCATTGTTTATTGTTTATTCATTGTGTATGCGTACCTAGTAATGTCGTCACAAGCCCAGAAGCGAAAACACAAAACACTGACAATTAAAGAAAAAGTGATAATTCACTTTTGAGAACACTGAAGTACAAAGCTTTGGTTTCGCATTTCAACAATGTTAAACAAAAAAAAATTGATGAATATTTTCATGCTTCATACATTGATTGATTCATATTATGATTTTTATTCATAATATATGATTATTTTAGTATGTACATTTGTTTGTACACAATTATTTCCTAAAGTGAAGTTATTATTTTTTGTAAGTTCTATAGCATTAATGACGTTAATTTTATAATAAAACGTAAGCTCTCTATTGTGTTGTTTAATTTACTAAATTTGACATGCATAATGAAGTATGATTTGTACTTCAGAGACAACATATAAAATCTTATCATTGGATCTGTAATTCGTCGGATTACAAGGTACTCGTTTGTAAAAAATTCCGGACTATAGAGGATCTTAGGCAGCACTCTATAATCCGACAAATTCGATAATTCAACATCGCCCTGCAAAACGTTTGTCGGATTACCGCGGATCCACTGTATAAGTAATTATTGAAGTCTGTATATTAAGAAACCAGAAATTGCAACTTCTCAGCAATTATTGTTGATTTTTACATGAATATAATCATCACAAAAAAGTGTCTAAAAAACAGCAATCGTAGACAGGGTACATTCCGCGTTACTTACGACTGGCATCCGACCGGATAATATATGGTAGTGTGTGTTTCTTACAAGAGCTAAGTAAGAGCACAAAGGAGCACCTCCTACAAAGGTACTAGCCTTCCAAGCAACTTAATGGATAGGTCAGAAGGTAGTCACCCTCTCAGGATTCAGGAAATATTACTGGGGTTAATCAATTACGAAATTAACATTTTGCGTCTATAATTTATTTAATATAAAAAAAATTGTAAACACAAGGTGTGTTGTGACCTCAACGAAAATTGATCTGAGAATTTTTATAATACACATGAGAAATAATATTTTAATTCTAAAATTCAGTTTCTTCTTGTAGTGGATTTTAAAAATAATATATAAGGGTTATAAGAGCAAAGGCAGCAATATCCTACTGAGGTGTTCCTGAAATAAATTGTTTCATTAAGATCCTTGTTTTTTTTTTTTAAATTTAATTTTAATTTTTTTAATTATTTAAAAAAAAAATTATTTATTATTTAAAAACATCTTTATTTTGAATAGGCGAGGTACATCAATATTCCTTCATCCTCTTCAACTACTGTAATCTTCCAACACCTTTTCTCCCACAGCAAGACACTGACTATTTATACCGGGGATTCTAGGTTAAATTTTTGGCGCCGTCACAATACATCTGTGTAATTTTCTAAATTTTTTGGGTGTTTTTGTGATGCATTTCACTACAGTAATTGGGCGTTATGACCTATTATAGCAATAAACATTTAAAATATTACGTGTTAACAGAAAAATAATAAACATAGGATGGGATCTCCTACACTGGATAAATAGTGACTTACATTGGAATGGTTCTCTCTGCGCAGATCCCGAAGGTATAGATAGGTGGTGGCGAGATGCTGCTTGGCACACTGAGCGGCAGCGTGCAGGCAGGGGGCGGATGTACCCCGGGGGTCTTCTCGGCCGCCCCCACGAAGGCGTCCTCTTCCCGCACTGGCTATGGCGTCCAGTATAACAGCCCCCGTCAGCACACCTCCCACCAGCCCCAGCACTGGCAAGCCGCTAAGTCTCAATACCCTAGAAAAATAAATATTTTATTCCATTACCAATCCTAATATCCAATAATGGTTTGACTTCATTGAGATGATCTTAAAAAGAAATGGTTCAAAACGTAGAGTCTATCTTCCACAACAAGTCAAACACTATCTCATCAGTCAGTAAGTGACTACCTCTGTACATTGACATTACTTTTACATAGCATTACGAGTACATCATTAAACAGCTGAGAGTAAAACCTATGTTTATCTATGAAGTAGCAGTAGTCTCGGATGGACACATTTTAAGTTGTATGTGTTGCAAAACACCAACACGTTGTATGTGTGAGGAATTCACCGATTTGTAGTATTTGATATGCTACGAAATTTATCACAATGTCTTTATTGCCCGTGGTTAATATTGCCTTGCACAAAAGTGGTAACGTTTAGGCCCTCTTTAATTTTCAGACTGTAAGTTTGACCTTTTTAATTAGAAAAATCGTATTAATAATACAGAAATGATTCTGTTAAAGAGTACATATGGAATATACATTTTTTATTTTTTATTTATTACATTACAAATATAATTATACAATAATAAATTATCATATAATCATACAATAAAATATGTAACTACCCAACTAGGCAGGCCTGTTTTAGGGCAAGTTACATATTTCATTTTAAAACACAAAATTTAACTATAGGTACTCATTAGTATAATTTATTAATAATTTAGAGTTCAAGTATATTAATACATTATAATTTTTTTAATTAGATCAATACAATTAAAAGTTTAATAAAATAAAAACCTTATATTAAATTAATACATTACATGGACTTGGTATTTTAGCTAAAACTAAAACACCTACAAAAATATATTGCAAAATTGAACATTAATTAATCTTTAAACAGTAGTTTCCAAATAAGATATAAATTTTATAAATATTTAAAAAGAAGAAGAAAAAAAATATAATGATAATACTCATTTTACTAAAGAGTTTTATTTTATAATTTCCATTAATTTCTTTTCAGTGTTTTCTCTACCCATATTGAAAAGAATATTAAATAGGTTTACTCCAAATTTTTTGGTATTACTGCTGGTTTGAATATTTTTACTAAGTAGGTTATATATTCTAGAAGCTTGGAAACTGAATAATCTCTGGCCAAAAGTTGTTTTCATTTTAGGAACCGTTTTATTATATTTTGCTCTAGTTCAATCTGCAAATTATGTCTTTCAGGCCTAACCTAACCTAACCATTATTTGAGATTTGTATCTGATTGCGTTGATAATCGGCAAGTGATTTTCTTCAATTCGACGGGCAACCGTCGGTACCAGACAATAATTATATCTTTGTTATCAATCATTAATACAATCAGATACAAATCCCAAATAATGTACCGAAAATAATTGGTTAAAATAAAGGTTTAATCATCATTAAAATATACCATAGTGCTGCATTCCATACGGGTGGAGGGAGAGGATGCATATTTCAGTTCTTTATGATTCCGAATTGTGTACATAATGGATCTCGTTATTGGTACATTTCGCCCTTGGTAAACTGTTCACATTATCCTATCATAATAGATATCAAATAGATTAAATCTTTAAGAGCATACAGATGTATTTAAATTTGATATTAATGTTTAGATAATGGCCATTGTTCTTAATTTAGGTCATCTATTGACAGGAGATACTCATCAAAGATGATTAAGTATTGAACAATACATGGCTCGTAAATTATCAATCAATATGAGAAGTGTAGTATGGAGAAAATATAACAATGTTGTTTTGTTTCTTATTCAAAACAATTCTCATACACCCTGGAGCAGGACTTCAGCCACATTTTAACGACCCTGATTATGGAAAACTTCCCAACTCCTCAATATAGTTTGTTTACAATTTTGAAACAAACAAAAGAATTGGTTTTTCAAATATATAATTAGATCTTTTAAAATCACATTTTTACTTGATTAAATATATGCCTTCAAGCAGCTTTTCAAAATCAACTCTTTATATTTTATTTCTCATCAACAACATATCAACATTTCAATCGGAATGTTTTAGATTTCTTGTCGAATATTATTCTTCAGTTAGTCAAGATGTTGTGGTTTATTCAAACGCCTTTTCTTTTAAATAACCCTTACTCTTAATATAAAAAACGAGTTTGGAGTGTGAAATCTGGTGATCTTGCAGGCCAATACAAATCACCAAAGAAATCCACCAACAAAATAATAGTCCATGAGATGATACGATGAATATACCGTAAGGAGTTGTCCTTAATTTTAGTTAATTGATTTTCAAAACACTGCTCGTCTTTGAGAAGAATGTCTCAAATCATAAAAAAACTGAACACATCTACCGATAGTTAGCGCGACCAATGATTTCACAAAACACTGCAGCGCTTTTGATCAAGTTCAGTACTACATTGGATTATAAAGGAAAAGCTTGATCTTAATCTTAATTTTTCATCATCACTATTATCTTCACTTTTTACATTACTCATACAACATTTACATGGATTCCGTTGTATATTGTTAATGTATTCGGAAAATTATTCTTCAAAATTAATATTACATTAAAAAAAAATTGAAACCATGCTTATATTTAAATGTAGGTACTAAAAAGTAAAAAAAAAATTTTTAAAACATAAATTGCATGTAAACGTATTAACAGATTTTGCAATAATTGTAACAAATGTAAGATAATCGTTTATTTTGTAATATTATTGAATAAAAAAGACATCTCACACGCCGTTCAGTCATAAAAGGCCCACAAAGTAGAGCAATTTTCTTCTTTTTAAAAAATCGAAGGTTTGATTATTTATTAATCAATTATATAATTTATTTTGTGACATTTTAATAAGATATTCGTATTTAAAATATATGTAACCTGCTGAATAAATTTTAAAATGAGATATTTCCCTACAAAAATGTGATAAAAAATGCAAGAGAAGATATGAGAAAAAATGATGAAATTTGCTCATTCTGCTAGACGATCGCCTTAAGTGCTGACTCTTAAAACCAGATAATGGATTTAGATTAATTTTGAAGTTCAAGGAAATAAATATATTCATTGCATTATCAGGGGTGTAGTCTCAATAATCTAAGAATGCATAAAGTATATTAGGTATACATATTTTGAAACTCAGTTTATTTTTAAAAAGCAATAACCTCAGATTGATACGTGATAGTTAACTAATATGTAGAATGTAGGAATGAACTTAGAGAATGTACTCGTTCAAATCTAAAAAAAAACAAAAATGGTGGTGGGGTAAGTTTTGATAATCAATGACTCATATATGAAATCGCACAATTTTATCATAACAATATAAATTAGTGATGCAACGAATACTACTTTCACGATTACGAATATCAAACCTACTATTCGGCGAATACGAATAATTCAACAAAGTAATAAATAATACACCGCTGTTTTTTTTTTACTAAGAGATTTAATAATTGAAATTTACCACTGGGAAATTTTTGTTGAAAAAGCACAACATCTCAGGAGTTAGACTATTTCTTTTATCCGTTTGTTTGTACATTCCCAGTGGTCGAAAATAAATATAACTTTTTTTACGCTTATGTTATGAGAGTTTATGTTATTAGATTTAATTTGAAATTATTTTATAAGAGTTAACACTTTTACACACAACGGAAATAAAATGGAACGAACAATACATATTACAAAACAAAAACTACATGAAATGAGCACCTAACCTTATTAATAACCCAACGAAACTAGATGAAAGAACTCATGTTATACTCTGAAACAAATAACAATTGACGACTTGAGAGCTCAACAAATCCATTCATTCAATGTTAGGGGAAGCACTCGATAATAGAGTGCGTAGGTGTGTTCGGATACACGGTGCACAGCCAAACCGTAATTTGCGTTCCGTTTAGTTATAGTTTGATTTTAATATTCGTGATGATATTCGCCGAATACGAATATTCGATAAATATCTACCATTCGGCGAATACAAATATTTGTATTCGTTGCATCACTAATATAAATACTACCTGAATGGACATTTTTTTGCAATCATTAAACCAATCAAAAAGACATTGATTTGCAGTCCAAAGTATGTTCTTCAAAAATAAAGCAGCTAGCTTTACTGACATAAATACACCTAAAGCCTCAATTATACTTGACTTCTTAATACTATAAATATTAACGAATGAATAAGCAACGTGACCTAAAATTGGAAATGCTTTTTACCCAGCGAATGATGGCCTAGTATATGGACATTTTGGAAAACTATCAATTTAACAATTTTAATGAAAGTTTTTGATTTATTACATTCAAATTAATAATATAAAATAGATTTAATAAACAGAAACAGAACGGAAATTCCATGATTTGCTCAGAAATATTTGAAAAATAGGGAACTTTTAAAATATCACTTTGTGTAATCTATATATACATAATTCATAGAATCTTCAAAAAGTAAGTTCATCTTTCATATCCTTGTTATAACTAATCTTATGTTATAAAAAGATATCTGTATAAGCATTTATTGTTTTATTTATGAACTCTTATCGCTCCGCTTGTCAATATAAAAAATGTAAGCTTGGATTAGAATATGCACACCTGAGAAACTAGATAATGAGTAGTGCGTCCAATCCTAAGCCATAATCTACAGCTGTTGATAAAAAAATTTGCACTTAGCATGTACCCTAAATTTAATTCAAATCGGATTTTCTCTTACAAATAACTTTATTATTTTACTGTCACCTTTGGCTTTTGTTACAGACTGTATTGGCTACATATTTTCAGTTTTAGAAGTCACAACAGTTTTGTATCGGTAACGAATTATAGGAAATTTCAATTAAAGGTCTATTTCGAATAAATCGAAAATTTTTCAATTCGAGAAATTTATCTTAGAGTAGGGTTTTCTGAGTGTATCGAAAGAAAGGTACACAAAAAATTTTGGCAAATTGACACCAAGTTAATTATATTTTCATAGCATGAGCGTTAAGCTTATTTTGAAAATAGTAAGTCGACGCGCATTCCACATTCGCATCTCTATAAAAATAAATTCTTTGTATGTTTCCTTACCAAAAAGAATTTCATCAGTCATCTAAAGAACATAGGCGACATAACTAAATATTTAATGTTTAATACCCGAAAATGAGTTTTACTATTTGAAAAAATGTCAGTGTATTCTTTCCGCAAATATATATAATAATTTATAATTTAGAATAATTTAACAGTTCTGTTCATTGTAAAAGCCGCCCTGTCATAAATGAACCATTATAGGTCCCACCTGACAAAAATTGTTGACTTCTAATAGTATCCAAAACATTTATTATTTTATTTTTATTTGTAAACATTACTCATGTATAAGGTAAATCTCAATTATAAAATAAAAATGTCTACAAAACAATACATTTAAATACATATGTATTAACAATTCAAAGATTTTTTGTAAGTGCTAACTTTTTTTGTCCGGTGGTGTATATTCCTATTTTTTACTCTACATATAGACCCGATCTAGTATCTGATTATCACTTGATAGCAGCATTATTTAGATGGAAGAAAACTTAATAGCGTTAGTGTAATAAAAACAGCCCTGACAGAGTATTTTGCATCAAACCCTATGATTTTTCATAGACGAAACAAAAATTGCTAGAACGTTGGAGGAAGGTCGCATCTGTCAACGACGAATAAATTTTAATAGTGTTGTTAAAATAAATTTATTCTTAATTCAAATGAACACCCTTTTTTGGATACACCTAATATATGTATACATTATATTTAAAATGATATCAAATACGAAAACAACTTAAAATGACCTATTTGTTAGTTACTATGTGTACGTAGGAAAGGTCGTTATAGAATTTAAATAGATCAGGATTTAAATCGATTTACATAATTAAATAAACATTTTTGAATCATTGAGAATGCTACATTCGACACCGCTGTTAGTATACATATTTATAGCGTCTTCCAGGCTTTTTCTTTAATTAATTAATTTTTTTTGACAGAGCATGCAACACCCTAAGGGAGGGATCAAATCTCACAGATTGATCGCGCCTGATGCCGTGACATTCATCAAATTAATGATTCGGCGTTATTGAGAACATTATTTTGTTGGACATTAGGATAGAAAGCTGTGAGTTAGATATTATTATTATTGTTTTACAATAAGTTATATTTTTACAAAATAGTCTGAGAGATTGATTGCGCCCTTTCATGCCATTTTTTTATCTTTGTTTAGTTTTATCCGAAAATATCGGGAAACAGAAAATACTATAAATCCAGATAACCCTAATCATGTCGAAGAAATACAGTAGATATTATACGAATCTGATAGTGATGAAGATAGGGTCGAATTCGAAGACGAGAGTGATACTGATAGAGAAAATCACGTTGAGCAAAGGTGGTATAAATGCTCAAATAATTCACACATCAAATAGTAATGATTTACAAAAACGACGAGCATTTTTGAAACAGTTGAGTAAAGAATTAGCAGCTGGAAACCTTAGTCGAAGATCAATAAATAAAATGGGTATTCCTTTGACTCCTCAAAATAAAATTCAAGCTATCAGACCTATTGGTGAAGTAGATGTAAATGAGCCTCAAGCTAGTAATTCGGCCAAAAAAAGGATACGATGTGTGATATGCATTCAAAATAAAAAATAAAGATATTCTAAATATTACTGTAAAGTATGCAATAAGTCTTTATGCTTGGAACATGTTACTATAATAAGTGAAAATTGTTTCCAATCGAAATTAAATACAAATATAACTGAAAATGAGGACAGTAATTCCGAATAGTACTTTCTAAAAAACCTTACGCCTTAACTTTATTTTCTTATTTTCTAATAAAACCATACTTTTTAATTATTCAATTTAATACTTATCACATATGATTTAAGTATTTTTCAAAAAAAATACTAAACATCCGATAAGGAAGTAAATTATGTTACGAAAAATAGTGGTACATAAGATGTATTTTATTTTTATTTATTTGTATGAAAAGATAACATTTTTTGCTGTTATAACGTTGATTAAACCATACTTAATAATGTCGTTGTTGTTTTAATTCTCTCATTTTATTTATTTAATGAAAACAATACCTTCTAATTTCTAATCTGTTAGATTATCAATCTAACAGATTAGAAATTAGAAGGTATTGTTTTCAATACTCAATCTCGTTTTATTTACTATTGCACCCGACGGAAGGTTAAAAAATACTGCAACCCTTGGACTGGATAACTGTTCACATTATTAGTAAATAAAAACCAGGAAAATGAATACAGTAGACTCAATTATCCGGGGCGGTGAAATAATTACGAATATCCGCAAAAAAAAAATTACACACAACTTCAAATTTGAAAAAAAATACACATAATCGCACACAGCTGTATGGCACTACAATATAAAATAGGAAAATAATTACAAAACAATAAAAATTTAAAAACTTTCAAACAGGACGTTCATTTGCTGTGCGATAATACTGATGCAACATTTACATACGACTCCAAATTATTAAAATGGTGGAAAAAACTACTCATAATCACACACAGTCAAATGGCATAAAAAATACAATATAGAGCATATAAAATAAGGGAATAAACAGTTAAATAAGTCCACAATACATCACTTTTTAGCCAAAATTTCACGATTTGAGATGTTTACAATTTCGCATGTTCACAAGTTTGCGAGTTTTATATTATTTTACTTACGTAATATTATTTAGTTGAGAAAAAATATTTTTACTTTTTATAAAGAATTTTGAAAAATTACATCCGAATAATCGGAAGTATACAGTAACAGGATTGATAAAAAAATTATTTGCGGTCATGTAAGTTTGGCAATATGTACCACACTCGGTAATTATTATAATTTATTTGGTTAGTTTGGTAACACGTACCACATTTAGTAATTATTATAATTTATTTTGCAAGCTGTCTGTCCTTGGTTGTCGTAAATGTTAAATGTTAAATCGTTAACCACTTTTAAAAATAGTTGTAATAATCAAACTTCGTATGCTACATGCTAGCCTATTCATCAGTATTTCGATTAATTTTCGATACTGGAAGATCAAAAATAGAATCGGGTGCCGGGGTGGGGTAACAAAGTAACCCCAGTCGAATTTGTGTTTTAATCAATATATATATATAAAAAGAAACCCGTGTTTCCCTATCCGCCAAGTTTTCTTCACAACCAGATACTACCACCCCCTGGTGGTTATGGTGGTGGATAGCCCTTGGTGTCCCATTGACAATGTGAGAGTTTGGTGGGGGTGGCTGAGCGTGGGTGGGAGAGGGTGACGAAAATGTGCATTCTAGCACATTGTTTTGTTATGGGAAGGCCGCAAATACTTCAGATTGTTTCAGAATGGGCCCGCCGACTGTGTCGGTAAGTCTAGAAGGTTTCGGAAAAATCCCCTCTAGATAGTTAAAATAGAAAGATAGATAAAATAGAAAGTTCTGGAAGGAGAAAGTTCTAGAAAATTTCCAAAAGTTCTATAAGGTCCTAAACTGAGCGGCGGAATGTGTCAGTGTGTCTAACATTCGATAAATGTCTTGAAAGTTCTGGAAGGAGAATGTTCTAGAAGGTTCGCGAAAGTTCTATGACGATCCAAACAGTGTACTAAAAATCTACGTGTGCGTAGCCGCGCGAGCAAAGCTAATGTATAATATTTCAAATATGTTTCTTACACAATGCGAATAAAATTATACTAAATTTATCGGCAATTTATAAGGAACAGTGATATTTTGACATCTCATTACTCACAAGCAGCCGACTGACAGAAGCTTTGCAAGCAGAATGTAGTAACTGCACCATATAAAATATTGCCAATTGTCTATGGTAAAACATATTTTTTCTACTTTTGACTGTCTCACTACACATTTAATTTTCTTTTGATATTGTATTCTTTGAGACATTATGCGGATTGTAAAAAATACCAAAAAATCTCAATATCGTCTATAATAATTATTGAATAGTTTTAAAAATAAGATTTTCGAGAGATGCCCCGTTCCGGAATGTTAATAAATCATAAATCATAGGCTTTCTGAAACCATTTCCATAATACATTCTTCTTCTTCTTCTTTTTACTCCCTTTATATTAACTCGTGGCGTCTGCTTGCTTGAAAAAAACTTTGGATCGATTTTTGACCCTTTTCCCGTGATCCAATCGAGCTGAAACTTGGCAAGTAGACTCGTGGCGACGATCAAAAAGATCTATCAAATTTTCGTTAATAAAAATTAATAATTATAGTATAATTTCGGATTTTTAGCAATTTTTTTTTTTTTTCAAATTGGAATCATTAGAAAAGTTTTATTAGCAACAGCGGCCCTATAACGTCGCGGAATATTTTCTAAATTTGAATTACTCCGTCGGTATACATAATAGGTACTTCACTACGAATGTCGAAAATCTAAATTGACTGGCAAATGTTTTTAGAATTTAATCTTCAAAGCATGAATTGTCTTATCAAAGCTCAAAACATCTGACATTTTAGAAATATATTAAACTACTGTAAGTTTAGTGTTATGTTATATGTTTTAATTCGTCTTTAATTGTTGTTATATTTTACAAAGAAAGGGAGTATAATAAAAACTTGATTTTTATGGGTTATTTTTTTTAACAATCTAATAGGACTTGGATGTACTTGACCGCAGTCACTACAGAGCGCCATCCATCCCATTGTGGTCCAGTCTAACCGACAAACGCCTACCCCTTGCGGATTCATTTTGATTACTTATATGCTCCAGATTTATATAGACTTCAAACATTTCACGTAGCGTTATACAAGCCTATCTTTGCAATCCTCGTTTAGCCGACTTCTTCTCTATTGTAACTATTTCATGATTTTTATAAAATTTACGTGGATGGGACATTAGCTCTTCGCACAACCCTTAAAGTTTCTAATCCAAAATTAATTTTAATGTCTTGCATCAAACGTGGTAACGAGAGCCTTATTGTTTTACTGTTGATTTTTCTTTAATTGGTTCGTTTTGGTAAAAACTAATCTTATAAAATATATTGTATTTACTTGGATACTTTAGAGCTTCAACTACTATATGAAACATAGTTTTGTAAAAAAAAAACAAGACAGTAATTTACTAAAAATCCATGGATTTCCACAGTACATTGTATTGTTTAAACATCTAATACAAAATTATTACTACGTAATAACATGTTGGCTCATAAACCAGGCATAACAGGTGTTGTATTGCAAATATTTATTGAAATGCTTCAGATTACTTTAATAAATAATGATTTCACGAGGAAAACAGAGTCTGCTAAAGAATAAAAGAATGTTCAAACAGAAGGCCGAGGAAGTACATATTAAAATGGAAATATTTTTATTGAAAGTGAATGGCGTCAAAATGTGTGACCTACTTTATTATTGCTAAATCATTTCATAATCAACATTCACCTTGTATGTACGTGTGGTTTATGTTATACCCGCAAAAACAATAGCCGATATTTTATGAAAACATTGTTATCAATAATAATAATCCTTAAAATGATAACATTCCCCGTACGTAAATATTTTACACAAATTGAATAAAATATAACATTGTAAGTATGTATGAAATATGATATACACCTATTAATTGATATTGATTGTAGATATCACTTTCAACCAAATTTATTAGTAACATGTTTATGTATATAGTTTTCTTTGTCAGGGTGATAAATAAATTAATCAAAAACATGAATTCTTTTTATAAAAAAGATTATTGTAAACAAAAGATATTCATTTTATGTTTCTGATAAAAAATTTAAACTCTGAAGACGAAAAATGGTTCTTTTTCGAAACCAGTTGAATTAATATAAACTAAAATGGTTACATAAACAAAAGTTAAAAATAAATTTGATTAATGTTTTAAATACTAGTTGAAAAGCCCGCCCAAGAATGTGCAAAAAAATATATTATTAATTTTTGTTCATTGTTACGCTTATTTATATTTTAATCCATTTTGCCACCTCCCTTATAGGGAGCGCCAAACTGGCCAGTCCTTATAGACATCCATCACTTCTATTGCATCCACATATCGTCTCGTACAACTTAATCTAATTTTCACTTTCAATAGTTGACTAACAATCATATTCCATGCAACTGTCGCCCGGGCTACCCCTTTTTAAGGCCCTGTCACACCCCGGGGGTACAAGACCGTCTATAACCTTTCCAAAGTAGGCATTCAGAGATAATAAGCTTAAAGTTTTTTGCTCTCGTATTCAATTAGTAGGTACTGTAAATTCAACCAGTATTGTATTTTATTTCATACTTTTTAGTATTGTAAATCATTAAAAGTGATACATTTGCATATCAAAATGAGAAAATATCATGATTCATATTCACACCATCACATTTCTATTTCCATCATAGGTATTTTTGCACTCAATTTAAAGAAAAATATATATCAAATGCAAATATTAGGTCTTCATTGTAAATAAAAACGAGCGAACCTCACAGTAGTCGCATTTGATGATGTTTGACATCTCGCAATTAAAAATATCAATTGAGCAGTGACAATATATATATCGATTGCATTTTTTATCAATGATCTGCACTTTTTTACGCACATACTATTAAAAATTAATTTATAAATACATTTATTATAATGATGCAAAAAATTTGACATTCTTAACATTTTTTTTTTTGAAAGGTGGACGTCTTACACTCGGCTATGATGTGTTTTCTCTCACCATATCTCACATCCACATTCTTTCCTAATTACGACACACTTAAGTATATTAATCTATCAATTTTCTCTCTCTGCTCTTCTCAAAGATCACATCTCAGCTGGAGTATGAATTTAATTTTCTTATATACTTATTTCACTTAATATTTACTTTATTTTCAGCGCATTTGTTAATTTGTTTTGTAAAAGTATTTTTAAAAATAAATTATTTTGATGGCGCTAGTATCTTATCATGAACTAGCTTTTCATCTAAGATGTTTTACATACCTTTGACAGTGCTCAACACCTCAAAATAATTTATATCATTAACACTTTCTAATGTTAAAATGTTTAATATTGACCAGCGTTAGCCATTAAATTTACACATTAAATTATTTTATCCAGCAAAATTTTATAACCTAGCAGTGGAAGATTTAAAAATATTAGATTTGACTTTTTAACTAACCAAAAGAGAAACATTGCCTCTCATTAATTAAAATGTTAACAATTAATAAATATTATGTATTTAATAATTTTGCAATGCAAATTATGAATGTATTTAATTTAATATACTTCTTAACGAAACATGAATAATTTCAAGTCAATTGTTAAAGGATCCATCATTGTAATTATTATTATTATATATATATAATATATATATATATATTATATATATATAATATTATATATATAATAATATTAATATATTATATAATATTACAGGAATGTGCCCACGAGCTGATCAATTAAACAATGATAAAACATAAAATTAGAAAATGTATTTAAAAAAATTATTTTACAATATTGAATTATAATTTATTGTTCAAAATATATTTTTTCTTCAGAATGAAGGTATGAAATTTGTGGAAACATTATTATTAAAATAAAACACAAATCACTTTATTTTCACCACTTTATTAGATATAAGTAAATTCTACATGTTTCGAGAACAATGTCTCTTCTTCAGGATTGTTTGTGTACTCGAAACATATAGAATTTATATCTAATAAAGTGGTGAAAACAAAGTGATTTGTGTTTTATTTTAATTATAATTTGTTGTAAAACGACTATAAATTTTTCCTTTAGTGAATAAAAATTAGTGTATCAAAGTTAAAATTGTGAAAAAATAAGGTAGAATAAGCTAAGAAATTTCACTCTATTCAATTTTCACAAAAAAAAAAATATAGGTATACAAATTTAATAGAAAAATTATATTAAATCAGCTCAATAATAGTATTCATAATATTAGTATATAACTTTGTGAATCTTTAGATAACAAAAACCATCATCAAATGAAATCCAGAGCAATTTATGAAAATTATTTTTTTGTGTCCAATTTTAAAATTCGATTTCTTGAATTGCTGAAAATGCCGCCATTTTATTTATTTTTTCTTGGAATCATTTATTCAAATAAAAACAGTTATTTCCTCAGTGCAATTAAATTTTCAGTTTAAATTTGATTTAAAAAATGCAGAAAGTTTTAAGAATTTGCAGCATTAAAATGGATTGAATGATTGAAGAGGATTATTCAAAAACACCTGTGGACAAGGTAAGGTTAGGCTGAGTATCAAAATAAAAACAATTATTTTTGCAGTGAGACCAAATTTCTTGTATAAATATAATTTTTAAAAAGTTTAAAAAATATACATAAAGCGCACAAAGTTTTTATTGTTTACCCTGTCAAAATGGATAGGGTGATTAGAATGGATTACGTACTCGAAATCACCTGTGGACAAGGCTAGGTCAGGTGCATAGAAATTTTCGGGATGTTTTTCGGCGATTAAATACGAAAAAAATTAGTCTATTTATGGAATTTTAATGAATTAAGGCATACCAAACGAGCGTATTGACGAATATTAAGAATCCGAGACTGAGAGGCGGATTCTTCCAAAGAAGAACATGTTCCAGGGTGGCCAAGTACGGCCGCAGCAGCCACAGCAGGCGCTCCTCGAGGTTCGCTGGCGGTCTGGGTCGGCGCCAATTCGAAATGCGTCGAAAAATATTCGAAAACAATGTCATCTTCAATGAGTCACACTTTCCTGCGTCTCAAACAATATTAAAAAACACTATTTTAATTTTAAATGAAATTGTCAAGCGAAGGTAAAATCTCACATTGCTAAGAATATCACTCAAATAATCACAGAAGATTAACAGAAAAATAGGAACATAAGGCGACCGGAATCTACTTTAGGTAAGTTCTGCACATTCACCTCGACTACCTCTGTGCGGGGTATATTATTTATGAATTGCAGAACAAATTACGCATAATATTCGGAAACCTTGAGAATTGTTGACATCGTAAAATAAATCGCAACGAGTCACGATGTCGCGGAATTTTCTAATATATTTTGACATTCAAACCATAGACAAATATATACCATAGAAAAGAAAATATAATATATACGAGCATAGAAAAGAATAGACGAAAAAAGTTTTTATTTATGGCTTTGAAAAATTGAAAACAAAGTAGTCGTGATACTAGCCTGAACTTGACGTAATCGCGATTATTTTGTGACGATCCGAAATCACGTATTTTCTCGAAATATATTCCGTTAATAAGTTCTCGAACGCGCACACACATGTGTACACGACCTTTTTTTGTTGTTTCAGTTAAAACAGATGTGTGACCACATTCCTGGTTTGGCCGACTTATTTAAAATTATATTTTAGGCCGTAGATTAAGCTATATAATAATTAGATTATTGTTTTAGGATAAGATTTTATAGCTTAGTATTAGATATAATAATAACGCAAGCAGACAGTGGTCGGGACTATAATTTACGCGCCAAAATGTCGTGGGGCGAACGCGCCCGAACACAGCGAGAGCAGGGTGGAGAGGGGGCACGGGGAGAAGCTCCCCGTACAGACTGGATATATAGATCGATGCGGCCAGCCACCCGTGGTCCATCCTAATCTCTCGGCGAGTGTTGGTCCCGATTCTAAGCACCACCTGTTTGGGTGGCCGATATTTTTTCCCGCGCCATTGGCAGCAGAGGAAGAAGTCGGAGAAGCCACGGTCACCGAGCCTCGGTGGTGGCTGGTTCTTCGCGAGAGATTCCAGAGGGAGGCCAGACCCTCCAGATGACACGGATCCAGCGACGGCGCGCGTGGCCCGAGAACTGCGGCCAGATGGCCCAAGCCGCCCGCGGGGCCAGCGGCGGACGCGCGAGCGCGAGCGACTCGCCACCCGCGGCCTCCAGGATAATTACGACGATATGTGTGTTGTGAACGATTGTATGTTTTTTTTGCGGTGATCTGTGACAGGGACACGATAAACGTTTGTAAAATCCGGACTGCTTGCGTTTAGGCTAGGGTTAGTTTTAGGTTAGTGATAATTTTTTTCTAGTTGATAAGTGTTAAGTAAGAATTAAAACTTATTTAAATGATTGGTGTTGTGCTGTTTTAAATTTCCCGCTCCCTCCCTTGACACGCATTTTTAGTTGATAGACACGACGTGTAGCGTCGCGCGGAATCACGCTGGTGCACGCTGGTTTGATTAGTCGTATCAAACTAAATCTGGTAAAGATTGTAAAGGGCCCTGTACACATTGGCTGAGGTTGGCCCAATGCAAGGTTGGTCCAATGTGTACAGGGGGTTTGGCGAAGGTTGGTGGAGGTTGACGAAGTTATCAGTTTTTCGAACACACATCAAAAGAACAATGGCGTTGCTCGGCAGGTATCGGCCATTTTTAGTTCATCACCATCTGTCGGTTGGGGTGTACGTCTCTCGTGTTTCTGAAATCGCCGAAATGTCGCCATCGTAGATTAATGAAAAGACATTCAAGTTTATTGAATTATTATTAGTAGTATGAACAGAAATTAATTATGAAAACAATAAATGAGTTTTATTTTTCAGATAATTTAGTTCGAAAACTTTGATTTAGTCACATCTAAAATTATGACTGCTTTTTATAGTTTGATTCGTCTACCGATTGAAAGTTTAAAATAAATGTAAACATTAATTATTAAAACTATTAAGTTGCGGCAAATATGTCTTTGCAACTTCAAAACATTTAAATTTAGATTCTTTAGATAATAATAGTTAACAGTGCAAGTATCCATGCGATTGTAAATCAGTCTTCAAAGAACACGCTCTTACGCACACTGAAGAGAAACTCTTTTTATGTTCTTAGTGCAATTATTCATGCCATTGGAAAACAAATTTAAAAGTCCATGTACTTAAGCACACTGGAGGGAACTACATACGAGTAAATTAGGGGAAAATGAACTGTTTTCATGTGCATTGTGCAATCATAAGCAATGACTGAACGACGTGAGATAGTCACTGAAATGCCAGGCAATCAGACATCACAAGAACTGTGTCTATCTCGGTTGTCAACACAAAATCTTGAAAAAAGATCCAGATGATTTTGATGATGATGATAAATTCTTCTTATAATAACTTTGTAACTTAAAATTTTATTTTTAAAATGATTTTAACCAAGATTTTCATATAATCCCTCCCTCACCACACGCAAGAATCATAATTCTTTTTAGTGAGGTATATACATACAAAAAAAGGAATTGTAAATATTTTCAAGGTATCTTTGTAATAAAATATTATATATATAGTTAATTAATTAAATAAGTAAAAAAAAATTGACGAAGTATTTATTTTAATTTGCTGTAGTTTTTAAGGAATAGACCACATGTTGGGAAAATATGACAGAAATTTAAATTTTATTTAGATCACAATAATTAATAATATTGCATATTTGTTAAATATAATTAAATTTCCGGATTTTTTTATTTATTTTGATTTTAATGGCATTCTTGAATATTAATTAGTTTTAGAACAACGGTGATTATATAAATAAATAATACACATAAGGGTAACCGTTGAGAGCTTTGGTTTGGATTATTTCATTCTATTATCATCTTCTTTCCTCTTTTATAAGGAGCCAATGGTAGTGCAAATGAGAGAGAAATGTACATTTTTGCTTGAATCATACAAAACCCCTCGGCGGTTGACCTATAGAAAATTTTGAAATTGAATTTATGGGGGATGACTCACGTTGGAGTTACCAGAATGTGGATATGATGTTGCGTTTTGTCGGAAGGTTCATCTCACGTCGTGGGTCACCAGGTTGTCGGATACCGTGTCTAGTAACCCACCTTTGTACAATGTATTATAGGATGAAAAACAGCTGATATCAACAGAAAGCCGTAATCAGTTTTATGTATATTGTTTATTAATTCGAATTACAGTATCTCGACCTCGGTAGATAACGGTACCGCTGGTTGGGTAAGCCTGGGGTCGTCAACTAGTTCCTGGTCGCGTGTGTAGCGAGTGCAGGTATTGGTCAAAACGAAGATCGTGCTGAGAGCTGGAGATGGTGCTGACGACTGATGTAAGTAGCGTATCGCAGTAAGGTCGAGTTGATGGTGGAACCGCCGGAAGCAGATGGTGTTCGCTGGAGGTGGCAAAAACAGTGGAGCGATGAGGCAGACGATGAACTACGCAGGATACAACATATTTATTTGCGTCCTGTAGCGCTATTAGGTAGCTATAATGTGTTTACAAATGTAATTTATTTCAAGCGGAAACGATGAAAAAAAAACTGTTAGACAAACGTAAAATTATTTAGATATAAGGAATATTCAAACTTCAGGGTGCTAAACGTGAAATTCATTTATGTCTCCTAGTTTAGAAAGAATTCATCGAAAAATCCAGAAACATTGGAAATTCAGAAACTTGAGGGTATTGAAAATATGGGATCTTTTTTTGGAAATGGCGGATAATAATTAATAATTATTTTGATAATTTTTGAAATAGTTATTTTAGAAAAATCAATGCCCATGGTGTGCAAAAAGAATGACAAAAAAGTAACCCATAAAAACCAAGTTTTTATTATACTCCCTTTCTTTGTAAAATATAACAACAATTAAAGACCAATTTAAACATATAACGTAACACTAAACTTACAGTAATTTAATATATTCATGCTTTGAAGATTAAATTCTAAAAACATTTGTCAGTCAATTTAGATTTTCGACATTCTTAGTGAAGTACCTATTATGTATACCGACGGAGTAATTCAAATTTAGAAAATATTCCGCGACGTTATCGGGCGCTATGCTAGTAATCAAACTTTTCTAATGATTCCAATTTGAAAAAAGCAATAAAATTTCTAGAAATCCGAAATTATACTATAATTATTAATTTTTTGATAGATTTGATATTTGATAGATCTTCTTGATCGTCTCCACGAGTCTACTTGCCAAGTTTCAACTCGATTGGATCACGGGAAAAGGGTTAAAAATTGATCCAAAGTTTTTTCACCCGGCAAGCCAGCAAGCAAGCAGACGCCACGAGTTAAAAAAAGGAAGTAAAAATACAGATTTTTTTTTATCAAAATGATAATGATTGGATATGAGTTTTGCATATTTTTTACGTAGGTATAGTCCGTCCAACTTATCTGGAGAATAAAGGAGGGCGTCCCAATCGTTGTGGTACTGCCGATAGTCTAAAAATTATCTCATTTGTAGGGAATTTTTTGCAAATTCTTTTTTTCTTAAATTAGTTATTAAGCAGTATACGACACGATAAAAAACAAAAAATGTAAACTAACGTACAAATAAATTTATCAAAATATACATTCGTAAAATACACAACGTCTCAAAATGGCGTTTTTTCAAAATCAAAGAAATATACAATTTTTAGGAAAAAACCAAACAATAATAATTCTTTTAGGCCGGCGCCACATTACGCAGATCTTCCGCCGCGTCTTTTCCGTTGCGCCAAATCGGCAAAGCAAATAGATCGACCGATCATCCGCGTAGTGTGTTTAATAAGCGCATATTGTATGGAAAGAAATGTAGCGATGTTCCACGACAGAAGAGACGCGGCGGAAGATCCGCGCAGTGTGGCGCCGGTTTTATTCGGTGTCTCATACCTAATGATCATGACCACCATGTTTAACTCAATAACACGTAAGGATATCAATCGGTTTAGGGCCGTTGTATCAACTTGGTTTATAGTAATCTTTCGTTCAAAGCATAGATATTTTGCATTTTCCACCGATCAAACGACTCGCTCTCGAAAAAATCTATGCTTTAAATGAACTATTGCTATAAAGTAAGTTGATGCAACCAGTCTTTAATGTGCATAAATAAAAAAGTTTATTTTTGAAAAAAGATGATTCTACAAATGAACTCGTTAATTAATTATGTAATAAAAAATATAAATAATAAAAATTCTATGTAAAAAATTATCGAATAAAATATGTTCTAAAACTTTTCTCATCTTACGGCTTCTAAATCAATTTTTCCACTTATCCTTGTTCTTTTTTCCGGGTGTAGATATTTTAATGCCTATTTCCACGGCCACTTTACCTTCTTTAACTATTTTGTAAATTGCCGATTCAGAAATACCTGAAGAAATTGTATAATAGTAAAATAAAAAACTATGTATGGGAAAATCATTATAACTGCATGGCAGCACTAACCTGAAGTGGCGGCAATAAGTCTATGAACAAAATCAAACGGTATAATTGGGGCTTTTAGACGTTGTTCCTCTTCAAAAAACGTGTGCATTTTCAAGATTATTTCCAGAACTCTGCTTTTAATGGTTTTTGGCATTGGAAAAATTGAATTAGAAGCCGTAAGATGAGAAAAGTTTTAGAACATATTTTATTCGATAATTTTTTTACATAGAATTTTTATTATTTATAATTTTTATTACATAATTCATTATCGAGTTCATTTGTATAAACATCTTTTTTCAAAAATAAACTTTTTTATTTATGCACATTAAAGACTGGTTGCATCAACTTACTTTATAGCAATAGTTCATTTAAAACATAGATTTTTACGAGAGCGAGTTGTTTGATCGGTGGAAAATGCAAAATATCTATGCTTTGAACGAAAGATTACTACTAACCAAGTTGATACGACGGCCCTAAACCGATTGATATCCTTAGGTGTTACTGAGTTAAACATGGTGGTCATGATCATTAGGTATGAGACACCGAATAAAACCAGCGCCACACTGCGCGGATCTTCCGCCGCGTCTCTTCTGTCGTGGAACATCGCTATATTTCTTTCCATACAATATGCGCTTATTCAACACACTACGCGGATGATCGGTCGATCTATTTGCTTTGCCGATTTGGCGCAACGGAAAAAACGCGGCGGAAGATCTGCGTAATGTGGCGCCGGCCTAAAAGAATTATTGTTGTTTGTTTTTTTTCCTGAAAATTGTATTTTTCTTTGATTTTGAAAAAACGCCATTTTGTGACGTTGTGTATTTTACGAATGTATATTTTGATAAATTTGTTTGTACGTCAGTTTACATTTTTTGTTTTTTATCGCGTCGTATACTGCTTAATAACTTGTTTAAGAAAAAACGAATTTGCACTAAATTCCCTACAAATGAGATAATTTTTAGACTATGGGCAGTACCACAACGATTGGGACGCCCTCCTTTATTCTCCAGATAAGTTGGACGGACTATACGCTTATTTTTGCACAGAAAAACTCTGACTGCTGTCAGACTTCTCATTTCTGTCATTCGCGATCGGTCTCGTTTTGGGGTTATGTCAGCTAAATATAATTGCAATTATAGATACTTAAACTTAATCTCTCACACGTAATGAAAATTCGTGCGGTTGAACGGGCATTAAACAAGTGGCCTGGCAAACAATATTTGGGCGTGTATAGGTTTTTACCCGCGTTCGTCTTATTTGGCGCTGCTTTGGAATTTGCCATGATTAAATGGCAACCGGGAGGAACAAACTTTTACGTAACTTTTAAGAAACGCCAAGCGAAGGATTTCGTCGCTAATATTATGGAGGAGCAGTGATATTTAATGAATTTTCGGTGATCGTGATAGTTGCAATTATGCCTGCTGGTGTGTCTATAGGAGCTTATATTAGATTCTGTTTGGCTGCGACTATCAGCATGGCGATTGGATCTCAGATCGTGCACCAGTACTATCAGCCGTTACAGGATCTAAATGATTATATTGAAAGAGAAATAGTCAACCTTCCTCCGGATTTCCAAGAAAAAGTTAGGGCACGAATGACACCCACAAAAAACACTTAAGACTTTCGAATGGCGAAGATGACTTCGAGCTCACTTCGTGAAAAATTCTCCAGTGCACTTGTTGTTAAGTGATTGGGATATGATGGCTGTATTTTGATATAATAAATAGTTTTAGCTTATTGTTTTTACACATTTTGATACCTAAACCCAATGATATAATAAACTGCAGATACTATACAAACGTGAAATCTTGGCAACCCAAAAGTAAGATAATTGCCTTAATTGCATTCGTTATTGAACGGACCTTTTTTGTGATCGGGCGCGACGCAATGCTGAAAAAAAAGGCCCGGGGAAAAAGGAACACAGTATCGTACACTATTTTAAGAATGAGTATGTTATTTTAGTCACCATGACTTGATTACTTGATTAGTTGTCTCTTTCAATGCAATATTTGCTACATATGAAAGCCGGCTAGTACGGGAATAACATGTCTATATTATAATGTGTCAATGCCTAAACACACTTTTCCATTGTAATATTTAATTATTAAAGTTTTTCTAAAATATATCTCTAACTCAAGGAAGCTTTAAGTACTTTCATACCTAAGTAATTTTAAGTAATTTCAATTGTTATTAGGGATAAAATAAATTGCATGAATGATACCATTAAATTAAGTTTTTTATTTCTTTCGGTTCAATTTTATATTGATAAAAATGTACACACTCACACATAATAATAATTTTTTCACTGCTCACTATAAAAATATAAATAAGTTAAGAAATCAACTTATTGTCATGGTAGACCCAAAGGGGTGGGGCTACTCACTAGTCAATGGCCTTATATGTTAACAAAGTCCGCTACAACACCATCCTGCCAGCAACGTCAGTCTTCCTTTTTTACTTTCCTTTGGTTGCTGGATGCGACCATGACCAAATCATCATGGTCTGATTTGATTGATTTGTCCACACGTTATACATAAACGGTCATAGTGCGATCGGAACATACATTATGTCACCTACAGATACTACCTACCATCCCTGCTCCCACCTTTTGTCCAGAAATACCAAATGTGCACTTTACGTGACTTCTGATTATACCTACTCAGCTACACTTTTGAAACTTGGAATTTGGTAAAACACAATATGGGGCTGCCCTTTCGAATTAATTATAATAATACCTGGCGATGATGTTAATGCAGGGCTAATGATGTGAGCATTGTCCAATCAATCAAAAACAAACTACGCTGCCTAGGTAGAAGTGACTTTCTCTCTCAACTCTTTGTCGTTGTTTGACAAATTTTTAATTTTTTATCTTTTCACTAGTAGTTAACAATTCAATTAATTTATCAAGAAATTTTTTTGTAAATGTCACCTTTGCAAGTACTTCGAGTATCAATAACTCTGTACAGAATTTGAATCATAACTCGGCCAGAATCAGATGGTTGAAAAGAGATGTTGTAAAGTCACAACAGTGCCAAGAATCTAATGGCGCAGCAAATTTTTTTAATTTGAGAAATAATTGTTTTACAGATGCAGTAGGATTTTGCAAATTTTTGATGTATAAGATATTTAAAATATATATATTTAGACATTGGCTACAGTTTTTTTTTAAGGCTTCTTTAATTAATCCTGTTTAAAAATGAAAAAGTGTTAGGAGAGTGCGTAGCTGTTATAATTATAATAATTTTGAAATGTATATCATGAGATTGCCATTCACGTGGACCAGAATACATACTTAAAACTCAAAGGCCCATAATTTTTTTTGCTCAATGGCATTTATAAGGTTTGACATTGCCCGCTATCAGCGTAGAAGTTTTATTATTCAATACAATCGTCCCATCTTCTTTTATTTAGGCTCACCTGGTGGGCTGTTCTGACCTTTTTGAATAAAACAAAGATTAAATAAAACAATTGCATATTATTGTACAAAAATAAAAATGTATTATATTTGCGAATGCATGTTCACACAAAAAATATATTTATATAGGAACAACATTGTATATAAAATTGATAGTACTTATTATAATCACAATATTTATTGATTTTGTTCGTGAGAGTTTTAAAATTTCAAATAAAATAAATTATTTAAATAAAAATAGTGAAAATTAGCGGTTGAGTTAAATGCGTATGATTTCTTATTTTTGATTAATTTTAATGTTTTAATTTGGAAGTATGATTTTTAGTGGAATAAAATAGTCTTAATTAATTAATACAAAGCGATTTTTTCCATAATATTAATTTTCTCTTCTTTACACTCAACTGCGTGAGCGTGGTACGTTATCGTAAACTTTTATCATGCCTGAAACAAAAACCAAATATTAGAAGGAACAAGGATTTTAAAAATATTTTTGTTGTGTTAGTAAAGTATCTGATTTATTTAGTAATTATTTTCAAGACCATTTTACACTATCTATATATTTTTATTCTCAAGAATGTAATTAACGTGAATCATGTTGTAAATTCTCATGCATTCTATGTTGCCAGCAAGAAAAAAAACCCGAATAATCCAAGAATATGTATAAGTATTTCACTATATGATTTAATTTCCTGTTAATTTAATCTAATTAAAATAATCGTAATCTAAATTAAACAAACTAAACCTAATAACCTAACCTCATATATTGCCTATGAAATGTCAAAATATGCAGTGCATTTTTCGAAACTTTAAAGTGTAATATCTTATTTAATTCTTACTATTTAAACGTAAATTATCTTTCATTTTGTTATTAGCACGTTCAATAATATAGTGAAATACTCATTTTCGTTGTATATGCAATGGGACCATGATCTTGGATTTAGCCAAAAAAACGAAAACGATTCTCATAGAATTATTTGTCCTGTATGTAGATCATTCTACCAAATAAAATATTATTTTACTACTTGGTTTATCCAATAGCCATTCCAAGAAGGGCCATTTATTGAGAAAAAACTCAAGTTTTCATAAATTATGTTTTCAAGATTTACTGACAATAATATTTGAAAGGTTTAGATTTAGATTTGTTTGATTTGATAATTATGAAAACATATGCATCATCTCGGATTGCATATATTTGGTTATATCTTCGGTTAGAACATAACTAGATTGAGTTTACGCAGTATTTATCCAAGACCCAAACCGTTTGGTTCTATTGGATTACATATTTTGTAGTAATAATAATATTAATCCCTAGAATTATAATGTTGCGAGAATGCTACATATGTTATGCTATTATTTGAATCATTTTAAGAATACATCTTATCTTATCCATAGACTGTTTTGTCATACAAATATATTTTTTGGTCAATGGTTTGTTATTTTCATCAACATTTATTTGTAAAAATGGTTAGTGAGTTAGTAATTAATTGGGCTAAATAGAGTACAATTCTATTATTGAATTTAAATTAGTGTAGTTTAAAAATGAATATTAAACATAAAAGTTGCCAGGTTAATGTTTAACTGAGTCAGTTGAATTCTTCTATAGTTTAAATTCTGGGACACAGATCCATACTCCCATGCTAGCCAACCGCCCAGGCAGATAAACAATATTTAGATAAAATATATTTGCAGAAATAGTATAAATAAACACCATATATATTAAATTCTTAATTATCAGGGGGTGGTAAGACAAAATATTGACTGATAAAAAAAAAAAAATTCCACATGTAAAGTTTTATTTTCTTATTTATATTTTTTTTAATATTGCGTTTTGCATACAGGTGTGTGCAATTACTCAAAACTTTCTTAAATTTGGAATCAGATTATTTTCTGATTTATTTTTGCTGAGATTATCTGGGTATTTTTTATCCGGGTCATTTTTTCCCTGCCTCTCCAGATAATCAAGAGTCTACAGTATTATCAATTATCAAAAAACACTTTGCCCACTTTTAAGTCCTGTCTTTTAATATTAAGATACTTTAAAAGTTGTTAGAACCAACAATATTCTGATGAAACTACAAGTTAATTAATGGTTTATGCTAAAATCTGTTACCTCTCAGTTTAAAAAATGATTCAGCAGTTTTCAAGGAAATAGTATTTTTAAAGTCCTATATTAATAAATGTAGGAGAAGATTGAGAAATGCCAATCAAGCGGCTAGTCACAGTATGTGACACATGCGTATGGGTACATACTCCGTCCGTGTGTGTGTAGTCCTCGTGTGTGAAGTGCCCATCCTCACCGGTGTCCCCCCTCCCGGCTGCCCTACTCCTTCGTGACTGCGGCCACTTGTCCCTCCTCCTATCAGAATAGAATTACATACTTAAAAAAATGCAATAATAAAAATAAATTTATTAAAAAATATGTACATACAATATTTATATAACATAAATATTTCCTTGCACCAATGATGTAAGCACATGTCGTAGAACAATGACGCATGTGATTTTTCTCAAGTTTGCAGGAGAGCAGTTTGAAGTTTTATTTACATAAAGACACTTTATGTCATAGCTCGATAACTACAAAAGATTTTCCTTTGAAACTTGGGTTAGTTATTTAAAGTTGATGCCTTTCCAACCTCAAATATAGTCAGCGCAGTACAACGACGTTTTTACACATGCTGCATTGTTCTACAATTGCATATCCGAACCGTCATTATACCGACTTGGTGTAACGACAGTTAAATTAATGAGAAAAAATACACTTTTTATATACCATAAGATGGCTTCTTTTTTCCAATATGGGATATAGCATAGTTGGCTGTTGGCATGCGTGCGGTCTAGTGGTTAAGACACTCGCCTAGTGTTCCAATGGTCGGGGATTTGAATCTTGTTCGAGGAGACTAGCGAGTTAGTCCTATTTTCATAGCACAAGCATTTAGCTGTGTTTGGAAATAGTAAGATCATTAATGTGACATGTATTCCATGCATGTACACATTCTATTTTATTTTCAAAAAGAAAAAATACAAAATTTTATGAATAAAAATACATCAATAAGAAATCATAATGAAACTTACCGAGGACACTATTAGGTAAAATGTTTTTCTTCTTAACAATATCATATTTTATTTCGGGAGTTCTAAACCTGCCACTATCTTGAGATCTATCTCTATGCACTGATGATTCTCTTTCTCTGTGTTTATCTTTGGACCTATCCCGTCTATGTGAAGAGGATTCTCTCGCCTTGTCCTTATCGTCGTGCCTCTCAATGTGTCGTGACGAGGGCACTTTATCCTGCGAACGATCCCTCCTGTGTAATGATGTCTCTCTGACTCTCATTCTGTCGTGAGTTCTGTCACCATGATCTGACGGTGGATCCCGTACTCTAATCTTATCGTGAGATCCATCTTTTTCATACAGAGTTCTATGGGATGTTTTGTCTCTTTGATGCGATGAAGATTCTTTAACTTTTTGTTTTTCATGCGATTCAACTTGAGTTTCCTTAATTTTTAACTTACTTTGGGAACCGTTTCTGTAACATGAAGATGAATGCCTTACTTTTATTGGGTCGTGGCATTCGTCACCATGATACGATGCCGAGTCTTTTGTTCTCAGTCTTTCTCTCGGATGGCCATTTTCTCTATCCAGTGATGTGTCTGCGCTCCGGGATTTTTCTCTCGGAAGAACTCTCACTCTGTTCAGGGATGAGATAGTTCCTTCTTGTAACTTTTCTCGGCGACGACTTCTCTCCTTGGTGCTTGATTTAATTTTACTGCTACTCTTGTCTTTACTTCCGCTCCTATCACCGACAGCCTTTATTGTAGATATTGCTGTCTTGTGCCGTATTTCTGGTAGCACTGTTGCCAGCGACCTAATAAAACAATTATATATTTGTATTACATTCAGAATTAAGTATATTTGAAGGATTAGGTAATAAGTGTACAAAGGTCTTATTTATTATACCAATATCTATATTAGCTTGAACCCATTGAGAATTTTTAGTGTTTATCATAATATAATCTGACAAAATGGTGATAATGTTTTAAAAACTTCTCAATAATGAATTGACATAGGTAAATCATTTTTTATAATCTCAATAGTTTCAATTAAAAAGTTATTTAGTTAAAAATATTAAGTATAAAAGTAGGTATTTGTAATAATTTTATGGTGTGATTTATGATTTACAGAGAAGATTTATGTGTATGTAAAATTAGGTGAACATTTCTACATACAATATATAAACAGGTTTACATTCCACAAATAATAAACTTATCTTACCTGGATGGGTATTCACTTTGTTTGATTTCTTCCACAGCTGATGAATGAGTATTGATTGACATGCTAGAATTCTTCATTTCTCCATATCTACTTCGCCTAGAGGTTTTCTTCTTAACAACATCCAACATATTACCCGGCAGGTCTTCTGAGGAGCTGCCGTGGATCTGGAACAAGGCATCTCTGCTGTTGGCTCGGTGTAGTCTGCGAGCCTTTACAGCTTCTACAGAAGACACTTTCTTCCGCTGCGGCTTTTCTGGCAAGCTTGCTCTTTCCAGGGTGGTACTTTTAACCCTGTGTGTAGCACTTCTTGACTCTCTCACAATGCTCTCTATGCTGGAGTTTGAAGAATTCTTACTACCGACTTTTCTTCCGGTCAACAAATAAGATTTATTCTTTTCTCTCGATCCAAGATCTGCTTGGACAGCTTTGTTTTCTAAAGCCTTAACTTTGTGAGAATATGTTTCTGATATAGTCTCTAAGGGCTTGACAACCTTTTTTTTATGTCTACGACTTTTCGGATCGTCATCATCTCCTGAGCTGAGCTGACTCGATTCTTCATCCGAGTAACCATTTAGAGCCTGAAGAATTTCATCGGCAGCCTTTGTCAATTCCTCTATTATGGACTCACCAGGATGTTTCACTTTTGCTGTTTTTGTTTCAGTAATTTTATCTTTGCTGTTGATAACAATGTTTTCATATATTGGAGAACTGGTCTGAGCTTTGTATACTTTTACTTCAGGAGAATTTGTTTTCATTGGTGTTGTATAGTCTGATTTTGTGCACACAGAACTGACTGCAGATGTATTCTGAACTTGGGTTGTTTTTGCCTTGCTCTCAACACTATTTACACTTTTCCAAGCAGTTACTTCTTTAGCTTTAGCATCTTTGACACCGAAGTATGACAACTCGTGTTCCTTTAACTTGCGAGCAGAGCCCCGTGCTGGCATCAAGGAGCGTGGAGTGGAAATGGAATCGGCAAATGAAGACATATTAGTCTTGTCATCTGGTGTTTGTCTGGGATCGGAGATTTTTGGAATACTGGAATTTTTGGAAGAGCTCTCTATTTGAATTCCATTGTGATTGGCTATGTTTTTATCAAAAATTTGCTTCTTCTCGGTGACAATATGATTTTTTTGGAATGCTGAATGTTGCTGGCTCATTGCAGATGTGTTTATTCTGTCAGATAATGGGCCACTAAGTTTCCGGCCATCATCAAATATTTCTTTATATCCTGAAAATATAATTCAATAAGACAATGGAAAACAATACAATATTACATATATGTTCCTAAAAAGGATATCATTTCAATTTTATGCAATCACTTCTTTAATTAATAGGTTTGTTTTACCATTACGCAACCAAATTAAATTAAATACGTATTAAATACTATAAAAGGAATGTGATGAACTTAGATTCACACATGTGTGGGTTAATTTGTGTACACTGATTGAATGGATGTGATTATGCATGTGTTTTTTTAGCATTCGTGACCAAAACCACCTTTAACACCTTTGCGGACACTATAATACATATGTGAAAAGGTTTTCAAAATCTTATTTAACTTTTTCATTAATTTTGATAAATGTTATTGAGAAATGGTGATTGAAACTTCTGACAACAATGTCACATGTTCATTTTAATCATAGAAGATGGTTATTAGAAAAGTGGCAATGACCATTTTGTTTCATTGCTTCATTTTTTCCCATTTCCCAACAAAAGTTTACATAGGAAATTGCTTGATATTTTATCCGCAAACGTGGTAATAATAATGATTAATAATGTCTGCAATTATTCTGATTATGATCATGCTGAATTATAAATTTCTTATTAATATTTTATGATAAATAAAACATGCTCTGAATTGTTTCAATCAATTTCCTATTTATTTTCAATGAGGCTGCCAGAGTATACCTCGACTACTCTGAGATAATAATGTCAAAATCTACTTGAAAGTATAAACCATTGCGTTATTTTACCTTTGCTGCTGAGAAGTTGAGAGTAGTTAATGGGGTTATTAGCAAATGGTTTAGTGTCACGGGAGATAGCGGTTAGTCCAGGAAGCGCAGTGCGCTGGGCACGTCTCCTGCTCCAAGATAAGCTGCCCGTGGGGGCCGCCTGCACCCCCGGCGCTCCTGCCCCGCGCAGGCTCCCCCAAGAAAGCCCCCCAGAGCGCCCCATGAGGCTGCGTACCTCCTCGTCAGCACTGTCTTCGCTGCATTCCTTAGTCTCATACATCTTGCGCAACTCGCATAATTTACTTTTATATGCGGTTTTAACAAAACATCTGTCACTTTCTCCTATCAGTACCATATTGCTGTTTGCTTCCACATTTGAAACGGTATTTTTGACTAATGCCGTTGATTTCAATTCTGACAAACTGTCAATTGTTGTTTTATTATGTCGTAAAGTTATTTGTTTCATCGGAGACACGTCTATGGATATTTTGGTGGTGATATTTTCTCCCTTATTTTCATGTGAATTTGTGCGATTAATGCAGGAGATATTAGTTATTCTTTCGTTTGATCGAACTAAACAATCTGAAAAGTTTAACAATCAATTGCTTGACTCGTACACATACTTATGATCAACTTTAATATTTATTTACACTTTTTGTACATCTAAGATACACAAAACAACGAGTCTGGCCAAATATCATTTTCAATATATTAAACTTTCTTTTTATACACCAAAGGAAGCTTGTTAAAATACAGTGGAAATCGTTTAACATTAAATGTGGGTATCTCATTATGTCAAACAAATTTTGTGTTAAAGGGAATTTTTAAAAAACTTGCCAATGTTTCTAAAGATGTAAAAATAACATACTGCAAAAAATATTGAAGATTTTTTTACAATCAATTTTTATATACTACCTGCAACCCGTCAAAAATGACGGAACATGGGTTCGCATCTTTTCTAAGCCCTAGTATATATTTATACTATCTTTTTGGTGGTCCACGGAGAGGCGGCCACAGCAACATGCATTGAGTGGCCGGTTCGGGTTTGCTGGCCCGGGGTTCAAGCCTCATCGAATTCGAATTCTAAAGAAATTACGGATGTTACATGAAGTTGCCGGGACAGACAGACAGACAGACAGATGGACAGACGGACAAATAACGAAATTAACACTGACAAAGTCAATGGTAAAGTAAGGTAAATCATAAATTGTAGAATGTTTGGTGATAATATGATTGACAGGAAATCTAATTTAAAATGGTGATTGTGGCATGCTGCACATGGCATCTATTGCTTACATAATACAGTCGAACTCAACCACAACGAGCTCGGATATAAGGAGATCTCGGATATAATGAGCAAAACTGTGAATTCATTTTGATTTACGTATATTCCCATACAATCGTTCTCGGTTATAAGGAGCAAGATTCCCGGATATACGGAGAAAATTTTAGAAACTCTGTATAAATACTTGCTTGGGTTACAGAAAAAAAAAAACCAAAGACGTACTCATAACAATGAACTTTGCTTTTAAAGTGGCTCGAACTTAATTAGGGTTCATTTTATGATGTACACAAATTTGTGTATCCGAAAATTCCACGTGCATAAAAGAGCAAACAATAGTTCGTCGGCATTCCTTTGATAAGGTCTCGAACCGAAGGTCGAGAATATTGGTCATATAACTCCGATTATTGAGGGTTTCTAAAATGTGACAGTTTGTTTTATGCGGTTTACTGTATTAGCATTTAAAAACCTAATCAGTTAAACGCAAATTGTTTTATTGGAAACATGTTCACTAACAAACCAGTGTCTCTTGGTTCGCAAAAACGTCAAAATTATTCGTGAAATAGAACGCGGCGCCAATAATTCCGAAGTCTGTAAAAAGTTTTCAGTCTCGTCTTCTACAGTTTCATTGTTCTGCAAAAATAAGGATTTTTATTCAGCTGCACTTGAAAATAACATTACACAAACAAAAAATTGAGAAAGTGCGAAATTAATATTAAATCTAAATGGAGTATATTAAATCTTAGATATTCTATCATATTCTAAATATATAGTATTCGGATTATTAATTTAAAAAACTACACACAAAATTTACCTATCCCGGATGTAAGGAGTCCCGGCTATAAGGAGCAAATTTAATTGGTCCCGTCGTGCTCGTTATAATCGAGTTCGACCGTATATTATATTTGCAGTGTGTATTTTCTATTATTTTATGTCGACTTGTCAATAAAGAGTTGATTCATAACAGAGAAGCAATATTTTTTCATGTTAAGCAAAAGCATTTTGTCAGGACCAGAATATTTTTTCGTGTTAATCGATTCGCACTGTGTAATATACATAATGACTACCCATAAAAAATATTTTTAAAATCTACAGTTTGTACACAAAAAATTTGGCTGTGGATTCATTGGCATATCGACAGTCCCTACGTATACTGTCGAATCTGCAAAAATACTTTTTTCCCATTTTGCTCTGTTTTTGGACAATGTTGAAAAAAAAAAAAATTTTCATTTCGAAGAAAGCATATATTATAGGAAAATGAAACTTTTTTTCACATTATCTGAAAATATAGAGTAACAAGTAAAATAAAATCAAATTATGGCAGATTCGACAATATACCTATGTGGGGGCCGTGAATATGAAAGACGCAAAACAAGTTTTTAATATTGCGGATACTTATGACTCCTGCCTAGGCATTCAGCATGAAAAATTTGTTTTTCAATGTGGTTGAAATCAAGTTGTGAGCTGCTTTGTGTTTATTTATATAATAAAATAAACAAATCTGATCATTTTAAGTGACATGAATAAATATACAGTTAGGACCCATTTGGCGCTTTCTTGATCAGTGCTGATTCGATATAATGATGGTCTGCTCGGAAGCTAAAAAAAGCTCATAATTTACACTGATTCAAGCTGTCACGGCGTTTCATTGATTTGTAAATTATACGATTATTCCCGAACACAAACCAATCAACAAAAAGTGGCGATTCGAGTGGCACTGGCAAAACCGTTTCCGCGCATCATGTTCGTTAGAGGTGTAAAAGGATATTGAGGAGTTACTTGCCAAAGACGATCTTCAAGAACTGGGAGAACAAGGAATTTGTGTAGAAGTTAAAAAAGAGATTCCGAAAACAACAAATAAAAAAAATTTTGCTGGAGATGCCTGATTAAATCAGTGGTCTCGCAGAAGGATCTGGGTGTTACTATTACCAAGGACTTTAAATGGTGTGAGCACATAGCGAGTGTGGTTAAGAAGGCTAACTCTATTTTGTATTTGGTGAGAAGATCATTCCAACATCTGACGGTACCACTATTCACAACTATTTATAAGACATTTGTGAGGCCTCTCCTCGAATACGCCCCTCAAATCTGGAATCCATATTTTGCTAAAGATATAGTTTTACTGGAAAATGTTCAGAGACGAGCCATAAAATTGGCCTTGGGTCTCAAAAACCTTTAATATGCGGAAAGGCTGAGAGTCTTGAAAATGCCCACTCTTCAGGAGCGACGAGCAAGAGGTGACCTCATCGAGACATTCAAGATTCTATCGGGCTACTACAATATTCCTAATATGACAGATATGTTTGCATTAAACACTAATGTGGACATAACCTGAAGTTGAACAAGTCTCGGTTCTCATGTAACCGAAGAAAGCATGCATTAAGCAATAGAGTGGTCAATATGTGGAACAGTTTGCCTGAGGGCGTTGTGTCTGCAGCCAGTGTCAACCAGTTTAAGAATAGGCTGGATATTCAAAGGAGAGACAGTGATATGGGCCTATCAGCTTAAGCTGCCTGCCCATTATCAATAATAATAATTTCTTTAATAAAAGTTTTAAAAGAGCCAGGACGTGCGTTGCGCAAATTAACTTTATATTTCTGTGTGTCACATATCTTTGTCTTATGTATTATTATGCAAATTGATATAAAAATAACTTAAAATTAAGGATAGGTACATTTTTGTATTTTTGGTCACATAGTCCACTTTCCCTATTTACTATGTGTTAAAATAACCTTGTTTAACGCCGCTTCATTTAGCACATTATCATCTAGAAATGCATCCTAAGTACTAAATGAGGTTTATACATTATTCAATTTTTCACAAATTCCTAAATAATTTTTTCTCAAAATGGACGATAATATAACAGCGGTCGTCAAAGTGGTGGTCTATGAGAAAAATTTTCACATTATGTTTAACTAATTAGTGGTCTGCGGATTTAAAATTATGAATTTAGTGGTCCACAAAGTCCTAAAGTTTGGCAACTGCTGATGTATAAATTCGTCATCACCAAATAAGTTTACTACAATTTTACAATTTAAAATAATATATTTACAAATAGTACACTGTAAAATATTTGCCATCATTCCACTATACAGGATGTAACAGAGTTAGTCCACAATACTTCACAGATAGATTCCTACTTCAATAATTAAAGTAGGAATCTAATAATTATTATGAGTTTGAGAAAAGTTGAGAGAGTTGAGAAAAGATGTTTCAACTTTCTCTATGTGATGTGAATTTGTAATTTAGTGCATTTTATAAGTATTACACGCTTGTGATACACTTATTTTTAACTAAGAATGTTCTTAGGTTTTCACGGCCACTCAAAATCTTCTGGTTTGTGTCTTCTGGGGTATTATTCCGTGTTATTTTAAACTAAATTTCAAAAACAGTGCTGGTATATAGTTGCTTTAGAACAGACTAGTCTAGTTAAGCAACTACTTTTACCTCTTTCTATGTAATAAATTATTCAGAATAAATAAATAAAAAAAACATCAAAGTTCTAATATCAATAGTTATGATATATATAAATGACTTCAAAGTTTGCATTTTTTTTTCAATATTTCTGACTTATCTTCTCAGATGTTTACAATGTCGGTAATCTCTCTGATGTTCATCTGGCGATCTGCAAATATGATATCATATTTTTGGCAACTTATCCTCCGTAGTTACCTTAATTGGACTCCTAGGCACTCATTGATATTTGGCAATGCTTGAATTCATTAAACCAATATCTGATGGTAGTCATTGAAGGTGCATGGTCCAAATAGTATGCAACTTCGCTTTGATTTACACAAATGTTTTCCCATCCAAAAAAAGGAATCGAATCACTGTCTGATAATCGGCCCGATTCTGAAAATAACAATATCTGGATCTTTAAGATTTTTATCCCAACACTTAATAGACGATAATAAAAATTAAAGATGTCCAGAGCGGATTTTGTAATTCTACGGCTCAAATACACTGTATTAAAAGATGATATAAGAAAGATTGTTTCTTACAAACGTATTAATTTCTTCATCCACAGCGTCCAGATAAATATCATGGCTAAACTTGTCGAAACCGCGTTCGGCGTTACCGCATATTCAAATCTTCCCATCTTGACATTTTTTGACAGATATGTCTGGATCTTTATCCCAACACTTAATAGACGATAATAAAAATTAAAAATAAACGAGACATAGCTGTACGTCGGTGTTTGTTTCTGTAAGTTTCTACATGAGATAGATATAGAGGGAGGGAGAAAGATGTAAATTGTTATCTGTCAAAAATCAAGATGTGAAGATTTGAATACGCGGTAACGCCGAATACGGTCATGACAGGTTTAGCCATGATATTTCATCTGGACGCTGTGAATGAAGAAATTAATACGTTTGTAAGAAACAATCTTTCTTATATCATCTTTTAATACAGTGTATTTGAGCCGTAGAATTACAAAATCCGCTCTGGACATTTTTAATTTTTATTATCGTCTATTAAGTGTTGGGATAAAGATCTTAAAGATCCAGACATTGTTATTTTCAGAATACGGATGATTGTACGTTTTTCACGATTGCAAACAAACACACACTCGCCCACTTTCAATAAATATCAAAACAAACTACTCTTTAAAGCCGTGTGAAATTTTTACAGGTATTTTAACGGTATAAAGATTTGTGTCAGTGGCGCCTAAAGACGTTGTGTCGTTAAACACGAGTACTTATAATAATAGCTCTGTTACATCCTATATACTTAAAAAATAATATTGATGCTGTTCCCTCATAGGATAATCCTGCGTTGAGGTGGGCTAATGTTTTTAACACTTTTTTGTTCAGCATCAATTTTATTTTGATTGAATAATACACATTTATATGCCTACATTTTTCATACATTTGAAGACAAGTAAGTTAGTGTCTATACAAATACATTTTTACAACTAATACGCAAAGCCTGACAAGTTTGTGATTAAAATACTGTTATGTACAGTAGAACCTTGAATATCCAAGCTAAATGTATACTTCGTAGTGCGAAAAATCTTGGAATGGGGGTGAGGAAAAGCTACGAACTATTAAACTAAAATATATTATACAATATTTTGAGGTACATTCGTCCACATTATCAGTCCACATAAGATAATCGGGGTTCTTATAAAAATGTCAAATACATTAATTTTATTATAATTAAATGTAAATTCTTACAGTTATCACAGTAAAAATACCCATAGTATAATAGATTTTTGAAAACATTTTTATAATTAAAATTATCCATAAACCCAAGAGATTTCTACGTTACTATTTTAGTTATAATTTATTCATGCAAAAATACCAATAGAGATTAATTGTGATGGATGAATTGTGCAGTTCTTGAAGCTAAAATGTGAACTTATCATTATTATAGTGGAAATCATTTAACATGAAATAGCAGCGGACAGAATAATACTACAAGTCTTTGAAAATTAATCCAATCATTGATATTTCTAAGCTAACAGCTGTCTCGAGGTTAAGTTTTATGGGATACTCTTTCATATATGCGACCTCCTGCAGCGTCCATCATCAGTATCCATTGCAGTTTTTGTAATAGTCGGAGATGTGCAGAAAACTTAACACAGGATATTGAGCATTTTGTGAAAATCTGTGCATTTGCCTTTCAAATGTCCTTGATATGAGTTGACCTAAGCAGCATTTGTAATAAGGCAGAAAATAAATTTTAAAGAAAAATCAATTTAATGAAGTTTCCTCACTTTGAATATCATAATAATATGAATTTTGAACCTAAGCATTTTCATATTAAAGAATTTCCACTTTACACCATTAACCCATGCATTTTTTGTATCACGAGCATGCAGCAGGAATGCGATTTACATATGTAATAAAACTAACAATATGGTTTATATTAAATTATTAATTATCAAAACTATCTGATAAGAATTTAAGTTTGTTTGTAAAAATGTAAATGAGTTAAACATTTTTGACATAGTGTGATCGGTCTGGTGCAGTAAAACTTTTTTTTAGTTTAGTTGATTTTGATGAATGCAATATCACATATTCAATACATACTATAAATTGTAATTGACTAGGGTTTCCTCATGTACCAGTAAACTTTTAGTGAAAACTTTATTATTTTTGAATTAAGTAATTACACACTGCTGTGGAATTAATTGATATCCAATTAGAATCTGCATCCAATTGTAAAGTAATATGTATTTGTAATTGGCATCCAATGCTAGACTTAGGTACTCCTGAATTTGACAGTAAATATGATAAATTAGGCTCATAGATACACATATTTTTATATACATATGTACATGTACATTCCTTCTCCCAAAATAATTGTGATAATCATCGTGATAGGTGTATTGTTAATATGTAGTCGAGTACAGGCATACTTCGAACAACGACAACTTGGTTACCGGCAGCTGGTTTTAGTAGCTCCTTAGCAATTATGATATGCCAATTTCAACATTGTATAATGTTTATTTTACTCTTTGGTAAGAATTAGAACATAAAATAATTTATAATAAGTACCCAATGCTTAGAATTTTTCTTAAAATAAGGTCTATTTATCTTTGTTACAAAAATGTCATTTTGTCATTATGCCCATGTGTGAGGATTGTTGTGCAGTGCATACATAAATAAGTGAAATAAAAGAATGCACATCGAATAGGGAATTTTCACCATTCATTACCCCCGCCTGGAACCTAAGAGGCCATTAGTACAGGCATGTCTGTACACAATTTAAAATACTTATTTAAAAACTTACCCTCTGATTTGACAAAATCATGTTTATTTTCCAGTTGGCGAAATGATGTTTCTATTATAGCATCACCATCATTCCCAAAATTGACCTTGGTTGAGTAGCCTTTGGGTTCGGCAAGAGGCACGCTGTCGTTAACATGTAATCTGTTGTTGGTTGTGGGCAGAGCTTTATTTATTTTATTCATTTCATCGACCGAAGATAACAAACATGATTCTTTGCTCGTTTTTTGTAAAGTATCACCCAGTTGTTTGATTGAACTTTCATTTACAACATCGTCTGTCTGATTATTATTGAGCAGAATGGAAGACTTCCAAATAGAAGGTTCTTCCAAACGTTTAACAGGCCGTAGTTTAACACCCCACAAATTTTGTTCTGTATTTTCACTCATCTCTGCGTGTACCTCTGGATCTTCACCGAGAAGGTACGGGCGAGGCTTGATTGGTTTATTCTTTAGAATTCCACGAGGCTGATCTCCTTCACTTAGGTCTCCGTTGATCTGAACTATTGACGGAGCATCTTTTTTATCAGTTTGATGCGGTGTTGATTCTTTGGCTGCAGATTTAATTTCTGTTATAACGGCGTAATTTAATTTAAGTTTTTCGTTGGAAATGCCAGAGTTCTCGTCCATTCCCTGAGCTTTATTTTCCTCCACGTTATCACCGAATCTCATGACTGGAAGTTTCTTGTCGTTTTCTTTGACTGATGGTGTGCCATTACTCCTGCGCCTTCTCCTGAAGTTATTTGTGGATGGCGGCTTCCCATCTGACTCCACAATATTTACTCGGCCTGATTCGGCTGTAAAATGAACTTCGGTTTTACAGAATTCGACTTTTTTGCCTTTCTTTTCCGTACTGTCTTCACTATTTTCCTCATTTTTCGAGCCTGCATTGAGAGCTGAGAAGAATGTTTTTGTTATGGAAGTATTTTGAGGCTCGTACAGATCTCTGATTTCTTTTATTCCGTCAACCGCTATGGTGTGCCTTTTAAAAGCGAATGGGGTGGCTGGAGATTTGGCTGATGTCTCCACTGCGGAGCTTTCCACACTGAGGGTTGTACCTTCAGAAAGCTGCCTGTAGAATAATTGTCTATTATTATTGCCCACAAGAGAATCCTCCGACTTAACAGGGATGTGAACGGAAACTTGATCTGTGTGTAGAGAACCGGGTGAACCGTATTCACTTTCATTGCTATTTATTTTTTCACTCTCATCTTGCAAACATTTGTATTTATTGGTTCCATTATGAATATTTGTTGCAAAGGTCTTCCTGTTTTTCTGTAGCCAGTTTTCGAATGTTTCACGTTTTTCCGAATTACCTAACGTGACAATAGTACTCCGATTCATATTGGGATTAGGTGCACCGCCATTAGATAATGAATTCATTAATTCCGACGATTGACAAATTCCACTGTCCGTAGAAGACTCAATGCTATTTTTATCGTGACTTGTTAGTGTTTTATATTCACTTTTATTCCCAACTTTTTCAAATCCGTATGACTTTCTCCTCATGTACCAGTCATCACTGCGGTTAGCGGAGGAACTTGTCAATTTTGACACTCTAGACTCCAGGCTGTTGGATCCACCAGGGTAGTTTGAGTTTGTCTTTTTTTCATTCAAGGCATTCAGCATAGCCTCCATTCCAAATACATAAGAACGGACACGCGTGACTTTTGGCTCAGATGTTGAAATTTCTTCCGTTTTTGCCGGAACAACTTCAGCTTCGATACCGTCGTCTCTCTCTACCGATTGATGAGTTTCTTTTCTATCGTCTTGAACTTCTGTGGAGAGGGTTTTCAAACGTCCTCTAACTTGGTTCAATGCTTCGAGACTGATGAAACTTTTACTCTTCAGTGTACTCGGTTTAATAAGAAAATTTTCTGGATTATTGATATCATTTTTATTAGTATTTGTGATTTCAGTTTCCTCTTCACGGATTACACAATTATCCGAAGCTGAAGTTGAAAATAGACTTTGATACTTATTTTTGGGAAATAAAGCAATGTTTTGGACATTTTCAAGTTCACGTTTGATCCTGCTAACACTTCCCCAATTGTCAGGAAGATCTAAGAGCTTCCCTCCGGCAGGGCTCCGCCGAGGAAACTGAAGGGATCTCCGAATCTTTGACGATCTTCGCCATTCTTCCAATTGGTCCGACTCGTCCTTGAAAATGCTGTCTTTTTCTGGACAACTGTCATAGAAACTCTCTTCTGATTCATTATCCGGGTAGTTAACTTTGTATTTAGTTTCAGTATATTTTTTATCATCCGAATTTATAGAACGTTTATCACTATCACTTTTCACTTCCACAATGTCGACGTTGCTGGATATTTTAGAGATTCCGCTGGCGACGATGGCTGGGGACGTAAGTCTCTCCAGCCCCTCCCTGGGTGAAGACGGAGGGGCGGGTAAAAGGCGGCCTCTAGAAGGAGGCCGGCGCCCTCCGAGTGCCCCACTCCGGCCCACACTGGATCGCTCCCTCTGAGAGCTGATATCCAACGGATTTACCGACAGCTAAAACCATTAAAAATATGTATTACACATTTGAACCAGAGGAGAAAAACTGTCTGATTGAGATTCACTCTTAAATTTTGAATGCAATGAAGCATATTTTTACAAAAGATATTGTATATTAATTTGTTTTATAAGGATATATATATGTATATACAGAGCGTAACTCTAATTGTGTTAAAAAAAATTGTGCTAAAAAATGTTCAAGCAATAATGTATTAATCTTCTGGCTTGAGTTTTCTGGGTTATTCTGCCGTGTTTCTATGAAATTTCTGGCTGACGTTTCAGATCCCATTGCAGGGTCCATCATAGGGCTGATGTGTTGTCAATGTTGTGCCAAGTACTGGCTGACAACACCGTGTTGAAAACAGGGTGTGTCTATGTTTTTATGTATTCCATGGAATACATAAAAACAAGGCATTGACCGTGTCAGAGACGTGCATTGCCATGAGTTGTCTTGTGTTATGTGTCTGTTCCACCTATTTTCGGTTTACTATCTTCGCGGAATCCGCTACAAGATTGGTTTTGAAATGCTGGGCACCAAGTGGCTTTCATTTTGAGACCATCACTTCTATTGATGTTCACTGGGTGCTTGTAGATCTCAAATACTGCCTAGAAAATGATAATTAAGCATTGTCTTGGCAGTCAAATCTATGAAAATCATAGATTTGACTGCGAAGACAATGCTTAATTCATCAACACACATAACAACACATCAGTCCTGATGATGAACCCTGCAATCGAATCCGAAATGTCGGGCAGAAAGAAAGTAGAAACACAGTAGAATATCCCAGAAAACTCCAATCAGATTTTGAATGACCGTAAAAATGTAAGAACTTTTTTAACAATGTCTTAATAAAAAGAAATGCAAACTTGAAGTCGCATATCTCCGTAACGATTGGTGTTAGAACATTGTTGCTTTAATATTTTGACTAAATTAATGTAGGAATCTGCCTGTAAAGTATTGTGGACTAGCTCAACCTCTGTATTTAAATGAAGCAATTCCACGGGATGATATGTCTACATAAAAATGTTAACTAAAGTGGATGTTGCCCATTCAGAGATGTTGTTATGTTTTTTTAAATTTAAAAATAGATATGAAACAGGGAATACAAGTCAAATTCTTACTATTTTCAAAATAATCTAAATGCTGTGCTATGACAATAGGACTAACTTGCTGGTGTCCGGGAATGGGGTTCGAACCACCAACCACCAGATCACTAGGCGAGCATCATGACCATTACACCAACAAGCTACGCATATTATCTTCAAGTTTGTGTTTACTGGGGGTATTGTGCCTTGTTGTTACGACCTTTCGGACCGACGTTTCGGATCACATTGCAGGGTCCATCATCAGGGCTGATGTGTTGTCTCGAATGTTGATGTTGTGGTTAAGTATCGGCTGATTCTTCCAGCAGACAAAGGCAATGCCACAGTGATTTTGTACCAAGTAGACTACATAGCGAAGATGCGGGGACTTTTGGAAAGCAGCACTTATAAGAAAATCAAGAAGAATCCAACGGATAGAATCGACAGAAAAACTAGGGAACTGGTCAAAGCTTCCAGTATTCCAGCCGATTTGCATTTCAAACTATTTGTGCAAGCATCAAAAACACCAGCAATCTACGGGCTTCCCAAAATACATAAGGATGGAGTGCCACTAAGACCAATTGTGAGCGCAATAGGAGCGCCAACATACAAGCTGTCACAATATTTGGCCGGTCTCCTACAGATGCAGACGGGGAAGACGTCCTCATGGGTGAAAGACTCAGCACACTTTGTCAATATGTTAAAAGAAATAAAGTGTGAAAGGGGTGATATACTAGTCAGTTTTGACGTCATATCCCTCTTCACTAATGTGCCTGTGGACGACGCTATGAGTCTGTTGGAAGAAATTTATGATGAAGACATCTGCGCACTGTTTGAGCACTGCCTGACGAGTGGATACTTTTCTTTCCAAGGTGAGCTCTTCCAACAAGTGGAAGGCGTAGCGATGGGTAATCCACTTTCTCCGGTGATTGCTAACTTTTTTATGGAGAAATTCGAAGAAACAGCACTGGACACAGCATCCTTTACTCCAAAGGTCTGGTGGAGATACGTCGATGACGTGTTTGCAATCTGGCCGCATGGTGAAGACAAACTAGGTGATTTTTTGGAGCACCTTAATTCACTACATAACAACCTGAAGTTCACCATGGAGATAGAGAAAGACAACGTGCTGCCTTTTCTTGATGTTGAAATAAAAAAGAAAGCCGATGGGAGTTTCGGACACAGAGTTTATAGGAAGCCTACACATACCAACCGTTATCTACATGCGAACTCCCACCATCATCCTGCTCAAAAAAGAGGTCTCATCAACACTTTGGCCACGAGGGCCAAAAGGATATGCCAAGATGAATATCTACAGGAGGAAATGATAACACTCAGCGACGCACTGGAAGGCAATGGTTACCAGAAGCGACAGATACAACGCGTCATAAGTACGAGGTCTGTTCGCCCTGAAAAACATACAGAACCTGAGTGCAAAGGCATCGCCTTTCTGCCTTTTGTCCAAAGCGTTACAGACAGAATTGCCAGAGCTCTCAAGAAAAGAGACATTAAGACAGTTTTTGGTACCAACTTCAAAATTAAGGATATGTTGAGATCAGCAAAGGATCGAGATCGCTTAGAAACAGACGGTGTGTATAGACTCGATTGTCAAGACTGCGATAAAGTATACGTGGGGAGAACGGCGCGTACCAATTCCAAAAGGGTCAACGAGCACAAACGGGCATGCAAACTCGGTCATCCAGAAAAAATCAGCACTGGCTGAGCATTTTCTGGATACCGGCCATCATTTTGCATTCGAACCGAAAATCCTTGGAAAGCCTAAGAGTCACCATGCGCGTCTTATCAAGGAAGCAATAGAAATCTACAAGCATTCGATAAACATTAATAGAGATGATGGTCTCAAGTTAAAAACATCTTGGTATCCGGCGCTTCAAAGTCATTCTCGTCGCAGACTCCGCAGAGATAGTGATCAGACAAAAGATGAATCATACATCACAACAGGCATCTTCAGGGTGTCTTGTTAATAAATTTCCGTCACGAGGGGCAGTGCGAGCATGTCTGTTCGTATCGGATATATATATATATATGTATAATTAAATATAAGGTAAAAATACATATATACAATAAATTGATTTTTTTTAAAAAATACTTTGTAGTCGTGTAAACCTCATTAGTGAAGAGAAGCTCTTGAGTCTGGTGAGGGAGCCTCAGTTCTTATTTTGTATATACATATGTAGATGTAGGTACATATGCGAGTCATATAATAATACGGTAATAAAAGCTAATTTGATAACGAAATGTTGAAGTATTTTGAAAAAAGCTAAAGCTCAAATGATTTATGAATTTAAGTTGGATTTTAGGAAGGTTTTATATTTTTAATTTGTTCTGAAAGGTTATTGATGCAACGTATCTCTTGTAGTAGTTAATGGCTTTATAAATAAATATGGAAAACACCACGGCCAAGAAGTTCAAGCAATGGATTGGCCGGCCTTCCGCGGACATTATCTGGTCCACAATAAATACTGTGATAATAGGAAACATCCATAGAACAAAAATGACAGGAGAAGAAGATAAGTCGGCAATCCTACGCGCATCAAACCGGGGTAGAAGCTTGGAAAGTGTATGTGCGGGTCACCTGGAGGTCATCGAAGTGTCGATGGCCCTGTGTCGAGGTGGATGAGGAGTGGGAGGTGGTGACGGAAGCGCGCAACACGCGCAGCACCCCGGGCGCGCGCGCGCTCATCACCTCCACCTGGCGGTGCGCCTGCACCGCGCGCCCGCCGCTCCGCACCGCCATTCCCGCCACCACCTGCGAAGGAAGCATAATCATGATTAAAATACATGTCACGGGTTCGCCAGGACGAGGAACAAAATTAAACACTCATAAGCAATTCCAAACTTTTGTTGACTTCAAAGACAAACTGTTCCATAATTAGCTCTAATTCGTCGCACTAGAATATTCCACTTGTCTCTGGTACACTTTATTCGCACCCTTTGTCGCTTGCCTATGATTATCAGCAGTCAAACTCGGCCGAGCTCTGCGCGTGATGCGCCGTGCTTTTACAGGAAACATCCTCTTTCGAATCTTCCCGCATACATTCGCACATTCGACTGACTTCTTAATTATTGTAAATAATGATAAGTTTATTACTTCTATATAAGAAACAAGGTTCTATCTAAGTTATCGCTCTAAAAAATTGCGTATACCTATATCCTGATATAAATAAATAATAAAAACCCTCATTCGCCGTTCATCGCTGGAGATTTAATAGTAAGAACAAAATTGTTTTCTGTGTGTAGTTTTCTGGGTTATTCTGCCGTGCTTATCTGAGCTCTCTGGCCGACGTTTAGGAACCCATTGTAGGGTCCATCATCAGGGCTGATGTGACGAGTAAGTGTTGATGTCGAGGTTAAGTATTATTTCAATTCAATTTCAATTCAATTCAATTTTTATTTATTACATAATATGTACATTACAAACTTTATGTTTAATGCATACATATTATGAATTTATACACATATATATATACATACATACACATATACATATACATACATATATACATACCCATATACATATTGTATATTAAAATAACAATTTATTATTAACTAATTAAAAGTGACCTGTACAATCTGGTCAGAGGTGTAGGAGAATCCTGCTTCGGAAAACCCCCTCAGACACATGGAATATATCAATATCCGAAGCAATTTTGTTCAGCATAGCTGTAGCTTTTCCAACAGGCATAACCATCGGCAGGTTGGTCCTGTATATTGGAATGTGAAACAATCTATGCTGACGATGTCTAAGGTAATTATCAGGAACATACAAACCAATGCTCTGCATAATTTCAGTATTGTCGATCAGGTCAGGATGTCGATTAGCTTGCAATACCGTGCTGAAAGCAGGACTTTTGTGTGGCGAGTGTCCTTGTATTACTAATGAGTAATATTTTTAAGCTACGAAATTATGTGATGATATTTACGGTGAAGTGTACGGTAGGTACTTTATTGATATTCTGCCTTCTGACAAATATTTTAAGTGTCCTCTGTAGTTTCGTCGAGTCCATTTGCTCTACACATTGTCTCGTTCAACATTTCGTCACTGCAATTTTTTTTTATCGATTATTAAAATAGTGATATCGTTATCTGTGGCGTAATTAAATTTTATATAATCTCTATATTAAATTTTGGTACTGTACTATGTATTATTTTAAATGGAGTTAACAGTTCGTATTGATTCATAACAAAAAAGTTTTTTTTATGACAATTTGACATTAATTATATTCGTATATTAAATATATGGATAAAGCCATGTATTCACTAGGGGACAAATTGTACCTCAACATCACGCGCGGCGTAGTCTACGTGACGTTGCAACTGTTCCGCGACGTCGCGCACAACATAGCGGGGCATTTCTACGTGCGGCGGCAACGTTGCGATACGCACGGTACCCGAGCGAGCTCACGGCGACATTGCGGCGCGCGTCAGTACCACGTGGTATGTTTAAAAGTGAATGCGCATGCGCCGTATCCGTCAACATGACATTAATGTGGGGAAACGAAATTGTTCTCCAACTCATCGCGCTCTACCAAAGCCATACAATTTTGTGGGACACTTCAAACCGTGAATATAAAAATAAAATGATGTGAGGGCCAACAGCGTTCTTTAATATTGTCTTGCTTGGCTATGGAAGGCCTGATTATTTGTAATAAATTGTCAAAATCAGTTGTTGTCATTCTAGTGAAATTGACAAAAGATCCGTCAGACATTCGAAGATCGCATGGAATATTCATCCTTCTTTCTCTTTGCAGTAAATAATTTCGCACCCACCACCTTTTTCTCCTCTTACGTTTAGATAAACTCGTTAAAATAAATAGATACGCAGCTGTCATCACAACCTCATCGGGCGGCAAGTGTAAATAGATATGCAGCTGTCATCATAACCTCATCGGGCGACATTTCCGCGACAAGTGATATGTGAGTCCCGGTGTGTACACGTCAAATGACCGCGTCGTTGTCCCCGAAACATGAGCGTAGATGTTGATGCGACATGCCGCGCGGAATGTTTCGCGAATTGTCCCCTAGTGTATAAATGGATGCGATGAAGCATCAACCTTCGTAGGCGTTTTTTTTATTATCGTTGTGTATAGGTACAGATACACATGCTTCTATAGTGGCATGCTAATGAGCATGCCACTAACAAGCATGCCCTAACAACTGTACACACTTGCTCATTACTGGCATGCTTATTAGTGGCATGCTCATAAATAAGCACACACTCAAACACACATGCTTAATAAGCACACAATCAAACACACATGCTTATTAGTGGCATGCTCTTGTCATAGAATAGAGACGCTCTTGTTCAAAATGGAAACATTGCAAACTGAAATAGAAAATTCAAGTGAACCAATAAATCAAAAAAGTTCCCGAGTTTCCATCCGCACAATTTTGATTTTAGTTTGCCTATTAATAAAGTTTCGTAAACATTATTTGTCACTATATTATTTTTACACAACGGTGACCGAGTATTCCACAGACATTCGTGATTCCTATAATAAGTCACGAAAAGTAATGTTTTATCATCGCCCCAACGCGCCATATTTGTTTCATCTGTCGCGGACTGAGAAGATCGCATCGATAATACTAGCCGCGAAGCCCGCGAATGACATAAGCATGCTCATAAATAAGCAAGTCTGTTCACACATGCTCCAAAGATACCCCTTCTCTATGGTGAATGACAGTGGCATGCTATAAATCAACCGGCGGTTGATTTTTGAGCATGCCACTAGGTGGCATGCTCATTTCTAGCAATGTGCGTACACACATGCCACTAATAAGCATGCCACTGTCAAAGTCGATACTGCGCATGCTCACGTGCCACTAAAGAAGCATGTGTATCAGACGCCTAATACAATAAAATAAATATCAATACGTAAAAAATAGTTTTTACTGAAATGTTTTTTTTTCTTTCATATTTTTTGTTTTGTATCGTAATAATAATGGCGTAATATTCTCTTTTTGACACCTTCATCATTACCGGTTAATTATTGCTAAATTTCAGAGTTTTACCGATTACCTATAACGCCATTATTCGTTTAATTTTGCATTCCCTTGTGGTTACACCACTGAATATTATAGCCTTCTTATCGACATCACTTCCGCCTTTTTTAAAGGTGAACGTTTAAATCCATAGACGCAATTTATAAACGTCTACGCTTAAATCATTTTCTATAATTAATTGACATGGCAGTTAGGTACCTTGTGCAATATGACTGTAACATATTTTAATGAATCTTGTACTACAAACAAAAGAAAATAAATTACTCTTTACAAATGGTAAATATAATTTTAGACCTTTATATTTTTAATCTTAATTATAAAGCGAAAAGTTTCTTACTTGTGTCTTGATATTAATATAGCACATCTCGTCTATTTCTATTTTCAGCTTGAGAATCCATCAGTAGCTATGGAGCTGTCAAAAACTAAGACAAGTCGCCATATTGTTTTGTTTTTATTTTAAAAATAAAATTAAAGATATAAAAAAAAAATAAGAATACGTTTTAATGTGTTGAAGCTCGCCCTGAATACATATTTTGTGACGACTAGTTTTGCAATTTTTCTTTCTTGCAAACATTAATTTATTTTCAGCGCTGTGCAGTAAAATCTAAGGAATATGCAATTAATATACACAGGTCGATTTTTTACTCATGGCACTATACAGTTGGCCACTGACGAATCTGTTAAAAGTATATATATTTTTACTATTAAAATTTAAAAGCACATGAATTTTTTTAAGGTTAATCTTTTTGGATATGTAATAAAATAATATTAATCATATCTTAATAATAATAATATTGACTCCGTCGATGCTTTCATCAGCTAAAATTAGTGGGTGAAGAAAAAAAAATTTGCTGAAAATTTAGCAGTATGATTATTATAAATTATTACTAATTAAATTCTCTATTAAAAGTGGGTAAATAAGCGTTAATATTCTCATTCTGGTATTCAAATATGATACGTAAAATTAAATAAACTAAATTAGATTGAGGAATGAACAAATTAGAAGTGAATGTAATGCTGGCTGTAGTGTGGTAGATAGAATAAAGAAAGGAGTGCTGAGATGTTTTGATAATGTGGAACGTATGAACGAGGAAAGAACGGTTAAGAAAATATGTGAGGCGAGTGTTGAAGGCAACGGGAATAGAGGGCGTCCGCAAAAGACCTGGCACGATCAGATACTACAAGTATTTGAGGATGGCCTGTTAAAAGCCTCAACAACCGTAGAACTTGTATGAGAAGATGTACGAATGCAGCCGAAGCAAAAGTGGCGTGCCAAGATAGAATAATATGGCGTTCTATACTCTCTGCCTACCCCTGCGGGTAAACAGCATGATGGTTAGTTAAAAAAATATTAATATAATGGCTGATTATCGAGAAATTTTGGAAAGTTTAATAAGTGGGTTAATATTAGGCCCTTACATATGAAATTGGCGTTTAGTATGGGAGGAACATAAAGCCGATTTTTTTTTATTATAATATATTTATTTAATCAAAGTATGTACCATTGCTATCTACGCACTTTTGCCATCTCATAGGTAGTTCATCGATCCCTTTACTAAAAAAACCATTCGGACGGGAATCAATAAAATCTTTGAAGGCGGTTTGGACTGCCCCATCGGAGTTGAATTTTTTCCTTTGCAAGAAGTTATCCAAATTTCGAAAAAAATGGTAATCTGTTGGGGCAAGGTCCGGAGAGTACGGTGGATGTCTTAGACATTCCAATTGAAGCTCCTCTAATTTGGTAGCCGTCTGTTGTGCAGTGTGTGGTCTAGCGTTATCATGAAGCAGCAGTGGCCTAGAGCGATTAACCAGCCTCGGTTGTTTAGCAGCTAGCTTTTCCATCATGGTTTGCAGTTGCTGACAATAGACATCTGCCGTAATCGTCTGGCCAGATTTAAGAAAGCTTAGTGAACGACACCAGCACTAGTCCACCAAACGCTCACAAGTAACTTTTTTGGAGTCAATTTTCGCTTGGGGCATGGTTTGGCTGGTTCGGCAGGGTTCAGCCATTGCGATGAGCGCTTCCGATTATCGTACAGGATCCACTTTTCATCACAGGTAATGATTCGATTTAAAATCCCTTCATTATTGTGCCGGTTGAGTAATGCAACGCAGCAGTCAACGCGCGTTTGTTGATTTGCTTCACTCAATTCGTGAGGTACCCACCTTTCAAGCTTTTTCACCTTACCAATTTGCTTCAAGTGGATTAAAACAGTTTTATCACTAACACCGCAGCCTGCAGCTAACTCGGATGTGCTTTGCGATGGATCCGCTTCCACAATAGCCTTCAATTCTTCTATCAACTTTGGTCTCCGGCCGTCCACGGGGCTTGTTCTGCAGGTCGAAATTTCCAGAACTAAAACGTTGGAACCAAAAACGCACTGTGTTTTCTTTTGCGGCACCGTCGCCACACACATCATTAATCCTTCGAGCCGTTTCTGCAGCACTGGTGCCACTGTGGAACTCGTACTCGTAAATAACGCGATATTTCAAGTTTTTCATTTTGTAAACTGAGTGACGCAAAGAAAAAAAACAATTGAGGAAAAAACAAATGAATTATAATTATCAAAACACAAATACATGAGTAAATAGCTGTATAAATTTGGATTTGGAATTCCTAACCAAAGAGAACATATTTGAGATCAAATTTGCCAGTACGGCAAAACGCCAATTTCATATGTAAGGACCTATATATATTATTTTTTATTATTGTATTAAATTTAAAACAATAGCGAACTGCGCGCGGTGTAGGTAGGTACATAGCCGATGCCGACATGCGCCAAATGCGCTTTTGCATTACCGTCTGGCGCGAAGCGGTCGTATAGCTTTGTATCGTTCTCGCATAGATATCGTTCAAGCGCACTGTTGACGTGTGTCGGTGCATGCTGACCAAAAAATCAACTTAATCCGAATTTCGGGCGAAACTGGGTAGGTACTACGTAAGCGAGTTACATACCTACATATAAATTTCAAACTGCGCCAGAAACAATAAAAACTAATAACTCATTCAGTGAAATGAAGAAAATCGATGTTGAATTCATCTTGTGGACTTTTGTCGTGCTTACTTTTTATTTTTATTATTTATTTCTTAAATTACATAGTATATTAACTATAATTTAACATTTTATATTCTTAATTCTATTACTTATATACTATCCATAATAACCTACATATTTACATTTACCTCTAATCTAATCTATGGTACAATCTATAATTAATAATAAATCTTATGCTCTACAATTCTATACTATTTTTACAGTAATTATAGCATTTGTTTTTAAATATATTCATCTTATTTATATTCTTCATGCTTTCTGGCATCTCAACGTATGTTTTTACACCTCTGTACATTAGACAATTCTGTGTATATATACTTTTTTCTTATATGGTAATCTTATTATATTCCTATTTCTGGTGTTATATGTATGTACATCACTATTTGCAGTAATTTTGTTCAAAAAATATTTTGGCATTTGTTGTGAGATTACGCGCTCAGCCTTGACGTAAGACTTGCTATGGTCTTGGACGGACGAAGAGACTGACTCTTCCCCTTCAGCTGCCCCAGCAAAGTTGATTGAAAAATTAGTAACTTGGGAGATAACAGAGAAATAGTAATATTCATAATGGAGAATTCCGCAGGTACAAAAAGAAAAGTGACAATTGGAGTTGAACGGCAAAGACTTGACAATAATTCAGATAGGTACGACATAAACTAACTTTTACTTTCCGACCGTGATTCTACCACCTACGGTCGATATAGTAGGCAGCTACAGCACCGCCAGGGTCAGCTTGGAACTGGGCTAATTGCACACTTATTATATTAGTTTTTTTTTTTTATATAGGCATATAAAATTGGCTGAATCAGTATTCGTTTTTGAATAAATACATTCTATATGTTATTTTAATAAATAATAATAAATATATTTTTTCAATACAGTGTTTCAATATAGTTTTTCATATGGTATTTCAATATAGCTTGATGTAGTGTCTCAATGTAGTTTTTCATATGAAGACTCCATGGGAAAAACAATGAATATCACTTTTTTTATGAAATTGACCTTTTAATGCCATCTGTTGACTTTTTGGGGTATTATTTTATACAAAAAGTCAGAATCGGGTAAAACCGTCGTGGTCCGCTGTAATAGTTAAATTATCCAACGCAAGAAACAGGAATAACCGCCCACCGAACGTCAAAAAACGTCGTTGTCAATTTGACAGTAGGTACATACATAGAATATGTTTATACAGTAATAAGTTGATTCAGTATTTATATAAAAAGAGCATTAGTGAAAGAAATATGGACTTTGAAACTACAAAAAAACTGTTTTTCTCTAAATAAACATATTTTGACATTCATTGCTTTTGATGTTTCTAAATTCGGCGTATCTACGTCGAGTACCTAAGCACGCTGAGTTTTAAAAATGTTATCCCCAATTTAATTAAAATGAAAAGTTATTGCGACCGCAAAAAACCGAACTATTATTTTTGTTGAAGACGCGATTCAATCGAAAAAGCATCGTTTGTTACATGTACCATAGAATAATATGTTTTGGAACGAAGTTCCTTAACGTGGCTTGCAGTAGGAATTGACTGGTAGAAATCGTCACATAAGGAAAAAGCGTTATGCGACTCTCTCTCTCTCTCTCTTATACACAAGTGCATGTGTGTGGGTGTGCGTGCGAGAATCAAATTTGAGTAAACGAGAATCGTGCGCGACAGCTTGCATCACCTCAATACTGAACGCGTGGAAATTTTGTTAAAACTTATTTATTATTTGTTTTTGTTTTAAACCACACGTGAGTTACATTGTCTCATTATTGTATTTTGCAAATGAAGATTCAAGAAATTTATTTATTTAATTATTTGTTTATTTGGAAATATTAACAGATATAAGAAAATGATACTAGTTATTTCGGAAGTCGAATGCTATCGTCTCGACTTCCGACCGCATGGAGTAACATTCTTAATAACAATAATCAAATTTCTAATACAAATAATATTAATAATAATAAACCAGAAATCACGATGAAAACACCGAAGCAATTAGAAAATCCAACCTTCTCAACACTGTATAATGACGATAATAAAGTAAATATACGGATTACTAGAAGCCGAGCAAAAGTCATTAACGGCGTCGCTGGAGAAACCCACTCCTCCACAAACACCTGACGCAGAATTTTTCAAACTTTCACTGTGAACGGTGAGCTTTGACGGTGAGCTCCGGACCCAAACGGTTGTACGTTTTTTGGAGAAGCAGCTCATCGGCAAGGCGCCCTGAAGATGAACAGTGAGATCTGTTCGAAACGTCGGCAGACGACTGGTCCTGACGACCAGAATTTGACGCGGGTTACCCCAAAAGTAGTTAGAACTAACATATATTGTACCCGTGAAAGCCTTCGATTTTA
>JADDOH010000751.1:0-61671 GCA_016648135.1 Agrypnia vestita | reverse complement strand
AACCTCCTAGGGCCACATTTCCGTGACGTGGAAAACAATAATTATTTGCAAAAAGGACCTTGTTTTTAATAATATTCAATTTACTACAGTAAAACCTCGTTAATTTGAAATTGCGTCCCAAAAAAACATTTCGAATTGCGCGGAACCCCGTTTTCGCCAAATGAGATACCGCAGCTGTCATCCATAACCTCATTTCCGCGACAAGATATGCGAGTCCCGGTGTGTACACGTCAAATGATCGCGTCATTGTCCCCGAAACATGAGCGTAGATGTTGATGCGACATGCCGAGTGGAATGTTTCGCGATTTGTCCCCTAGTGAATACATGGCTTAACAGTTTTTTGAGCTAACTGATATTTTGTAATTCAAAGGGCAATTGTCGATACTAGACAGCAGTTTTAGATATCGCAATTATTTTTCAGTACACCTTCTCAGTTATCACAATTACCAATCATTGATACACATATCAAATAACTGTACCGTGTGTATCCACGGTTGGAACATGAATAGGGAGAAGCGGATTTTAATCTACAACAAATTAAATTACGTTAGGTGTGTTACCGGGGAACAGGAGCACGTGATCTGGAATAGAAATGTTCCGAGCTCGCATCCCGATGGTAATAAATATTTTTTCGATTAATACATTTTCCTGTAGGTATATTTATCTAATTGATTAATTTAACTTATTAAAATATCGTAAAACCATGGTCTTGTAATTCTTTACTTGTAGGTACATTCATTATTGTGATTTTTTAAATATTTATAATATATTGAATACGTTGAATAAGCATTCAAAGAAACGTCGAGAATCGTTTCTCGGAAAAACATACGGTTCGTATAAAATATCCGCAACTATTTACAGTTAAACATATTCATTTATTTAATTTATATCAATTTAGATTAATATTCTTTACTGTGAAATTATCACATTCACCGACTCTTCTCCTCTCCTCTCAATATTCCCAATCACCCTTCCACCTTAATTCGGTAAATCCGGCTCTTTTTATTATTACCTAATTATTATAGGTATTTCCACCTAGCGATGTTTTCTATATTTGAATGGAGTTAGTTTAACACTTCAACTATCGTTGAGAGTACCTCACCTCAAAATTCAAGTAGAGATTACATAATATACAGTCTATGTTTTCCATCCGTTTTAATGATCATTAAAAATATTAAATTAAGTACAATTTTTATACTGAATTTTGTAATTGCGTCAGTAAAATACAGGAACAACTTTATCTCGTAGATGTTGGTTGGCTATGAGAAATTTGTTTACTGCGGACCAGAACAACTCTACAGTAGACTGGCCGAACCACTGTCTTAGGTTTTTCAGCCACGATGTTCTCTTTCTTCCAGGACCCGACTCCCGGCAATATTTCCCTGCAAGATCTCGTTCTACTCTGGATATCTCATCACATGTACAAAATATTTAAATTTTCAGATTTTAATCGTTTTCCTTACTTACTTACTTACCATCACGCCGTATCCCCATGGGGGTAGGCAGAGAGGATAGGGCGCCACACTCTTCTGTCCTGACATAGAACTCTCGCCTCATCCACATTCATACATCTTCGCATGCAAGCTCGCCGGTTATTGAGGCTTCTAACGGGACCATCTTCCAGTATCTGGGTGATCTGGTCATGCCACGTCTTCCGCGGTCGCCCTCTCTTTCTGGCGCCATCAACACTTGCATTATATATCTTTCTTACCATTCTTTCCTCATTCATTCGCTCAACATGCCCAAACCATCTGAGCGACCCTTTTTTAATTCTATTAATTATGCTAAGATCAGCTTTATATTCATTCCTAATATCTGCATTCATCGTTTTAATTACTTATTTTTCTTTATTCATCCGAACCACAACACCTTCATTCGAAACTCTGTCCATTCAACTTATTTTGAGTATTCTTCTGTAAATCCACATTTTGAAAGTATCATGTCAACTTATTAATTATTCGGTAAGCGTCCATTCTTCCTATCCGTACAATAATATCTAAAACACTTAGCATCTGACCATTCGCATTTGTAATCCAATGTTGAGATCGCGACTGCAGAACATCTTTTTTTTCAAGCCGATAAAAATACATTTACTAAACTTTATTTTAAAATAAAATATTTTTGTCCTTGTGTTTACGTCAGTGCTTCATTACAATTTTTTTTAATTACAGAATACTATCATACGTGATATTCTTTATCATGATTTTTCTGATGATATATGTACCTACCCATGTATATACGTATAAAACAAGTAAGTGTTTAAGTTTTTGAGCAAAAAACAAAGGTTATAAATAAGGGAGAACACATCTCCGGAGGCAGGAAATGTAGAATTCATTATGTGAAGAAAACATACGGAAAATAAAGATATCGCAATAAAATATCGAAGCAAGCTCAAAATTCCCGCCAAAAATTTATTACACGGAATAAATAACACTCACGGCTAACAGCGCGGACAACCTTATAATTTTCTGATATAAACTCGGCAGTATTTCAATGGAATTATTGGGAGCTTTAAGCTATATTCTGCCCGCCATTTGTAAGAATGGCAAAGCCTCAAATTTATTGGCGGGAATAAATTTTATTCGAGCCGAATGCGGACCGTAATGGCGGGAGAAGTTGTGTAGAGAAGTATTTATTTTTACAAACAGCTGCCTGCGCTCCAAAATAAATAAAGACCTCTCTCTATGAATTCGGAACCGGGCTAGAAGACGTCAACCCATCATCGCTTTTCTTTGAGAGTTACGAAATCATCACGGCCATAGTGCTAATGGGCAGCTAACTTCCATTGAAAAAAAAATTTTTTTTTGAAAACTTTTAGAGCACAATAGTACATAGTAGGTACCTGCATAATATGACATTCATCATCAGCAGTTTCAAAGTTCCTATTCAGAAAGTTGATCCAGCGCTAAAATTAATTTAGAATATCGTTATCCATTTTTTTCAATATTCCGAATGAACTCATATTTTATTTATAATTTCTCGATTATGTGGAACTTCATACCTAAATGACTATATTTTTAGAAATAATATTTTTCATAAACAATACCTACATGTTTTTAATTTTTGAGACGCGTCTCAAAAAGAGGGCATTATGAATCTAAAAATTAAGCTCAAATTATTATTAATAATAATAATAATATTTTTATTCCACCGTAACCAGGTTGTTAGTGCAAGTCCTGGTCCGCCATATAAATTACAAGAGATATTATATAGTTACAAGTTATAGTGAAGCAAAAATAGAAAAATAATATATAAAGAGAGAGAATATATTTAAAAAAAAGTTAATATATAGTAATAATAATAATAATAAAATTCTAAAATAATAATGAGGTGAAAATCATTAACTTTGTTACCTCTACTTGAGTTAATAATGATATTTTTATATTTTACTAATTAAGTTCTTCGACAGGTGAAGTATTGAATTGACTCCTTTTAAATATAGAACTTTTACATTGATAAAATCTGCAGTTAAGTTGTTGGGCGTGCACATTGATTCAGATCTCTCAATGAGTACACAAATATGTAAAACTGTCAGTGCATTCTTTTATCAACTGAGACAGATAAAAAGTATTCAGAGATACCTTCCCCCTGAAGCCGCCGTTTACTCATAAATGCTTTTGTGGTGTCACTTGTGTACTACTGTAATATCATTTATGCTAGACTTCCAAAATTCCAGCTGGATAGTCTTATGTCAATTCTCAATGCGGCAGCAAGAATAGTATACGGAGCATCAAAATTCTCGCATATAACATCTAACATCCCTTTTGCGTGAACTACATTAGCTCCGTTTTCCTCAAAGAGTCGAGTTTAAGTTGTGTTGGTTAATGTACAAGGCTATATAATATGGCGACTCTGTATCTTCAAGAACTCTGCATCCCAGACGACTTAAATAGTAGACGCCAAACTCTGAGGTCAGCCAGTACTTCGGCTGCAGGAAGGGTTGTAGAACCGACCATCCACAACCAGAAGACTAAGTTTAGTGAACGGGCATTTGTGGTGGCAGGCTCAAAGGCGTGAAACTCTCTTCCCTCCGTAATACAAAAACAGTGCATCAGAAACAGTTTTTAAAAAAAGACTTAAAACGTACCTTTTTGTAAAATCCTTTCCATCAAACATAATACTAGTGTAGGACTAAACGATGTAAAGCGCCCTTGAGGTGATTTTTTTACGAAATTGGCGCTATAGAAATCATCCATTATTATTATTATTATTATTATTATAAAAATAATGAATTAGTCAGGAACTGACAAAATATTATTAAATTAAACGAGCAGAATATTACGAATATAAAATTTAATACTTTTGTATACCTCTTGTTTTCTTCATACCCTGTATCGAAAAATTAACACAGAAACGGAATATACTGTGACACATTCGAAATATGTTATGATGTAGGGGAAGGTGGTGTCAAAAGTAACAAAATAGACATTCTGGTTTATAACAAAATAATTAACCGGTTAAATTACCTGATTTTTTTTTTTCAAAGCACTTCCATATATTTAGGAACTAAGTGTATGGTTAAAAAAATTGAAGGTATTAAGAATTTTTGTTTATTTAAAAATTAAAAAAAGAAGAAAACTGTTACATTTGACACCACAGTGGTGTCGATAGTAACACTCGTGGTGTCAATTGTAACATAAGTCGCACAAAACATAATGTATCTACTTATTTTTATTAGGTATATTTTTATGTACTAAATGACTATAATGTTGTAAGATACATAAAAACAAAACAAATTATCTAATTATAAAAACCAAAATTTATAAAATAATTAGAAAAAAATCTAATTTAATATGCTTCCCTAAAATAATTTTAATACCGTGAAAGTAGATCAAATTTCTCAATCATTATCAGATTCACAATTGAAACACATAATTTAATTGTTTGGTTTGGGCACAATTCTCATGCGCCCATAATTTGCAGGAAGAACACTGGATCCAACCCTCTTTGCTTGTTGAATATGGTTTGGTACAAATTAAACATAAAGCATCATCAGTTTCTTAGTTTTTCTCGGTTATTGTACAAGTTTTTGTTCTTCTTTTACCTTGCTTATTTTTTGCAGCTTTGTTACTCAATACGAAGGATTCCTTCTGATAAATACAATCAGCTAATCTTTCGAAGCCATACCAACTTCATCCCAACCAGTGGGGTATGTCAGAGTTGAGTTGTTGATGTTATTGGAGTAATAGTTGTTGATCATTTATTTTGACTAACAAAACTAACTAACCATCACGCCGTTTCCCCGCAGGGGTATGCAGAGAGGATTGAACACCACACTCTTCTATAATGGCACACCACTTTTGCTTCGGCCACATTCATACAAGTTCTACGGTTGTTTGCGGCTTTAAATAGGGCCATCCTCAAATACTTGAAGTATCTGATCGTGCCAGGTCTTTCACGGACGCCCTCTATTCCTATTGTCTTCAACACTCGTCTCATGTATGCATGAGCCTCATGCAATTATGGCCAAAAAGAATCCGTCAAAGGAAGCAAGACTAGCGGTACGTAATAGCGTTTATGTACCGCTAGTCTTGCTACATCTAGTGCCAACCCTGATGGATGGAAGTGAAGCCTGGAATTGGCAAAAGAGGAATGAAAGTAGACTGAATGCGGTGGAAATGCGGTCACTATGACGCTTATGTGTAAAATCTTTGGTCGATACAGTGAGGAATGAAAAAATTAGAATTTATTAAAATTCACTGTAGTCAGCTAATTCTTTTTCTGATTAGATAATAGCTTGTTGTGGGGTAGATATCTTAATACTGGGACAGATCCATCTTTTTTGATGCGTTCCATGTATCTATGAGGAGATACGTGTCATATTTCGATATGCTTGGCTGCTTTTCTTATTGACACGTTTCCATTTTTTTATAAAATCTTTTATAAAAGTGTGCCTTCTCAAAGGTTTCTTTGGATGTTTTTCCCCTATTTTCTTTCGTTCTCTAGGTTTAACCATTTTTAACAACCAGGAACCCAAAATGACATTAACTTCCAATTACATTATTATCTCGAAGGTGTCAATTGTAACATGTTACAATTGACACCCTTTACACTGTTACAATTGACACCTTTCGCCACATTGCATTAAGGTTATGTTTTATTTTAAACTATTAAAAAAAAACGTTAAAATATATACACATCATGATAATAAACAATATTCTGAATACTATCACACAATAAAACAATAAAAAATACTTACAATTTGACGAATACAAAAAGATGACTATTTAATGATTTTTTTACTTCACTAGGCCGAAATACGATGATATCCAATATACCGATACTTTCAAACTGATGTTAACGCAAAATGGCGTTCTTTGATAGCTATTGATCCCGTCTAATAGACGGTACTGCTTGTCCCATTAAATGACCAATATTTAAAAATATACGGCGACTGTTACAATCGACACCTGTTACTATTGACACCACCTTCCCCTACTTACTGCATGGTTAAAAATAAGTCAATCATAAATCTAATACCAAAATTCCTGGTATCCTGTCAACTTTTAAGAGGTTAATTTTTAACAAAATCTATTTATTTTGTCGCGTGTAAACCAAGTTGTTTTGTTATAATCGCATGTAGAAAGATAAATATTGTTGACATGCTTCATGGTCTAATGGTGAGACCCGACTTGTGACCAAGTAGTCGGGGGTTCTGGACTCCTCCCATGAGACCACTAGGTTAGTCTTATTTTCATAGAACCAGCACAAGAAGTAGAAAAATATAAATAATATTAAAAATTTGTATAAGGGTTATAAATGCGTATTAAAAAATTATGCTTAGTTCTTATTATATATGTATTAACTCGTATATCTAGTAAATAAATTTTCCTTAAAACATCTTTGGCTATGTGAATCATTTTATTTATAATGCAGATATCTGACGACGGTCCTTGGTACATGAAACATTACGTAGATTATTGAAGATCTCATAAACTTCAATTGTTGGTTTTTATTCGCACGGGCGCACCCGACGACTTAGACGAGCAGCAAAAAGCCAATTTTTTCAATGTATCTGTATTCAATGTATCAATTCAATGTATTCAACGTATTTGCGAACTTTATAAATATTTTATTAAATGATTCAAGCTTATTTATAATATATAATAGATAATAATATGATGTATTTTTTTTGTAAAAAATACAATGTTTATTACGTTGCTTATCATAATAAATCTTTTAATATCAACATAATGATTTTATCTTTAAATGTGTTTTTCACCATTTTATATCAATAAAAGTTTAATGTGAAGAACGCTTCCAACTTTTGTAAAACTATCAACAATATTCATAATAAAGAACCTGACTCACAATCATGCCGTTTAACTAGAGACGTAGGCATAGAACGTCATACTTTTCTTCTCCTGTCACTTATATTCAAACCATCCATTTAATCGCTTACTCTTAATATAGTTATTTGAGATTTGTGACTGATTGCATGGATGATTGGTCAATGAGATATAACTGTCATCTAGTATTAATGATTGTCCGTTGATTTGCAAAAAACTAGTTGACAATCATCGATACAATCAGATATAAATCTCAAATAACTATGTATTAGTGTGTCACCGGTTAAAATAACATCTCTGTTGGTACTCCATTTTTTCTCGTTCCTCAGGACAGGGCTCCTCTAATATTTGGTATAGACTCCCTCTGCTCGTGTTTTTGAAAAATCTGTTAATATCAATTTGAAATCATTTTCTTTCAAAGGGGTTAATCGAAAATTCACTGCATAAGTGTCGATTATAATGTTAGTAGAATATTTTAGGGTGTTAGTTGAGTTATAATTTTTATCATTTTGAAAATTTGTTTAAAATTATAATCTTACTTATTCGTCAACTCCAACAGCCGAGTTAGTCCACGAGCTGCCAAATACAAACAAATGTAATAAAGTCGTTTGTGGCGACCCTGCCCGACGTATTATTGGCCTTTTCGTGTGAGGGTAGCTTCGATCCGAGGCCGGCAGGGCAGCGGGAGGCGGGGGGCGGGAGGCTCGCGTGATAAATCCGCCAGCTGTCAAAAGTGGTTGAACGTTACTTTCCGTGTCAGATGCTGTCATGGCGGGCGGTGGGGTGCCCGGGGAGACGTGCGGAGCAAGCACGCCGAAAAGGCTCTCTTCGTTTTAAAAATATAATGATCTAATAAATAAATAAATTTAGTTTGTCAAAATCATTTGTTTTTTCAGAATATTTTGAGTATGTCCAAATTTTTCAAGAACACAATACTGGATTTTATCTACAGGGGACATCATTAATCGTGATATATTATAGATGTCGCATAGAGACGTAGTTATATATATATAATTTATATGGTAAAGTAGGCTCATTTTGGATGATGGCCTCCCAGAGTTCTGAAATGGAGACCTTGGGAAAATAAAAGAGGCATCGGAAGACCTCAAAAGAGATGGGCCGATGATATTGTCGCTGTGGGGGGAAAGAAATGGCTACAATTAGCCAACAACAGGGAAGAATGGAAAAATAAGGAAGAGGCCTGTGACGTTTGCCCCATTGTAGAGGGTGTATTTTGGGGTGAAGCTTTTTTTTTTTTTTGAAAGAAGTTTAAATCGAAAGTTTAAAAGAGAAGGCTTTAAGAAAAGTTTTAAAAGCGATTTTACTTTAAGTTCATTTATTAAAAGTCTAATATATTAATTGAGATCTGCTTTTGCAAGCTCAAAGCTATGTTTAAAATTTATTTACGTGATTGAATTAAGTTTACGTTTAGTCTAACATATAATTTGGCCAGTAATCGTCTAGTGATAGTAATATAGGACTCCTCGATGTGACGCGGTTACCCAGTACTTTTGGTAGCGTAGCAGAAGAAATGCCATTGTATTCATACGAGGTGAAACTAACCTAACATTTTAACGCGCAACATGAGCCGGATTCAAAACGACGATCGATTGAACAGACTAACAAAATCGCCTTTCATGGCGGCGCATCCGTCATTTCCTCGCATCCGGTAGCGGCGTCGCGAACATAAATATGTCTACGTAGATTTTTCGCCTAGAACGATGCCGCCTGGTTACCGATGTCTCATATTAGCACTGGTGGACGGCTTCCACGGCTGAGTGCGGGGTCACGATTACGATGGAATATTCAGATAGATAAATACCACTTGCGAAATACAGCCTAGGGCGCTCTGAGTATAACTTGGTATCCGCATAATACAACCAACGGTACATAATAGGAACTTAGCGCTAATATTGCGCAACAACACGCAATATCTATTTTTTTTACGTATTTTTTTTTAATGCAATAGTATACTGGATCTGCCGGTCATCCAGATTAGATAAATCACGGTCGATTAATACACGGTTATACTTATTAAACACACACACAATACTCAAAATGCAAATTAACGGCTGGGTTCTCCAGAATACATACATACAATGCTTACAACTGGCGCGATCGGTGGTCTTCGGCCCGATTTATCTGTTCATGGTATATAGTGGAAAGAGTAAACATATTTATATTCACAACAACTAGGCGCAACAGAGGCTCAGGGCAAGCTTTGTCTGACATTATCACAGCCCGAGATTCTAAGGGAATGGAAGATACAGTTTTGTAAGTGAAATTTAAGAAGTGTCTAACCACTTCTGTTCAAACGTGGATTCTAGATGCCCCCCCCCCCCTGTAGGGGGGAGGGGGATGCGGCCCCAGAGCATCTCCGCATCCGGTGGTTAACTCCTGTTTAGACATAACCTCCCACACTAAGCTGCAGACCAAGATCAAGCCGAGACTCTAGTGCTCCTGCTGGAATCCCCCGAAGTCCTCGCTTCCCGGCGACAAACACATCAGGAAGAAATCCCGCGTCTGATATTAAGGTTTGTATATTATCCCGCGGGGCAGTCAAATTGACTGGTGTATAATGATGAGGATCCCACGTTGCGGCTACATGAGCCGGATTATTATGATGTTTACTGCTGATTAAATGGCTGAATGAACTAACTGGGTGACTGGAAAAGACTCTTCCTTGAGCGCGTCAGTCAAAGCCATGTTAGCATCGCCAATTATAGTTGATGTGATTGATCCCACGGTGTAGTCTTATTGACTAGAGATATTAAAATGATGGTATTACAGCATGATTATTACAATTGATTGAACTTCCTGATATGTTGCTCGCTGGCCGGGAAGGGAGAACCTCGAGAGGCTTCTGTATACAGCAAGTTAGAAAAGGTGGTGAATAATGAGTATGATGGTGTTAGTAATGTCCTCGCGCAGTGTATAGATTATTAAATTGCTTCCTGCTTCTCATAGTTGCTCGTCCATGTGGAACGCCCTGTCTCGTACGTTGATGAGGTCTCAAACGAAGGTTTTGATTGAGGTACGGCTACCTGAGTCTTATAGCTGACATTCATGAACATTCATATCCGGAATTCGAGCTCGTCGGGCCAAGGGGAGTGAAAGAACGTAGGGCTTCTTCCCTCCGGCTGTGTTTGAGGCACGACGCTCTGGTCCGATTCGAAATGCTTCACCTTTGCTTGACTGAACACATTTTAACTGTGTGGAGGCTTTGCGCAATTCTACTTAGACCCACCCAGAGTGTCTCCGCATTCCCGTTCATCCCCTGGACCGAGAACACGCACCCCGTCATTTGATCCCAGTTACATACAACTACCTGTATCGCGAGTGTATCTCTCTCTTCAATCCCCTTCATTATTCCATTTATACAACAATCACGTGACTAACCTCGAGAGTCTAGCACCGGTAATAAGATCTCATTATGCTACGTTGAAAGTTAATATTGCACAACCGGACGAGATGCCTATTTCCCGCGATCCTATTCAATTTGTAAAACGCAATAATATGTATTTATATATGTTAGTAAAACGTTTGAAATGCAGAATGCACGTACAATGACCTCGCTTCTATCCTAAAGATAATTAAGAAATAATTCTGACGTCACGTCCCGACAAGTACCAACTTGTTACCGCGTCCGTTGCCGTCGAACTCTGAACCCACGTAATGAAATGAATAGTGACCATGTGACAATGACAAATTATATAGCACGAACATTCCATTTGATACACATAAGAAAATAAAGAATAAATAATATTAAAGGTTCTTATCTTATTTCTGCAGTTGGTCTGCTTCTGAGATGGCATCCTGATCCGAAGTAATATAACGGGTCCTCTCCAAAATTGAGTAAATACCACCGCCTGTGCAGCCTTTCACTTTCCTTCCATCGAGAATGTTGCTCGTTAGTACAAAATTCCGCGATCCTTAGCTGAAGACCGACTGTATCTAAATTAATTATTTCTATACAATATATACAATTCGAAATACGTCTTTATAAGAATTTGATAGGAACAAATCGTGTTTAAAACGATTGCCCAATGATACGCAATACAAACATGTACCTTGTCCAATAACCTCGCATCCGTGCTTTAATAAAATAAATATAAAATCCAGATGCATTTTTAAAATATATTATTTGTAGGAAATTTCTCGTACGATCTGAATTTATATCACACTGACAATCGTGATATCAAAAACACATAATTACCCCGACGTCAATTATTCCCAAAATAATACAAATCATATAGAAATCCGTGTATTCAATCGCCAGTATAGATAACATAGCATTCTTTTGCATAAAGATACACCCGCCCTGAAGAATCTCTCGTACATTCCGAACCTCGCGACATTAAATATACATAATTATTCTGAATTTCAAATCCCATAACCAAACTCCCTTCATCAGTAAAGAATTCCATTTTAAAGCCTTTATATCTTTGGTAATATATGAATATCAAATTTAAATGATTTTCCGTATGGACCGCGACGCATTTAAATATTTCATAAGCGTTATGCAATAATTCACCCGCTGGAATTATCACAGCCACAATATTACGATTTCTTGTATATTAAATCTGATGCGCGCCTAGTAATAATTATCCCTAGGCCCAAAATACGTAACAAAACAATCCACAACATGTATCAATATTTGTTACGATCCAGAAAGTTCTAAATTGAATACACGAAAAAGGCAATAGAAATAAATAATATTGAAAATGCTTAGCTGTATCTTCGAGTGTTGCTGCCTCTCTGACTCACTGATGGTATTTCGGTCCTCTCTCCACAAGGGCCTCCGGCCGACGTTGATGCTGAAGAAAGAAGTGCGTTCCTCGAATTTGTATGGCTTATGTAGTCAAAATTTCTCGCCATTTTTGACTCCAACCGACGTGTAAAGGTAAAGGTCTATCTCCCAGAACGCTTCCCATTGGCCCGACCCGTTACGCGGACAACCGTTTTTGATTGACTCGCTTCGTCAAAATAAAATAACATAAAGCCTGCTTTACACGCCCGCGTGCAGAAATAATAAAGGCTAATAAGAAATAATAAAGGCCCGCACCTACTTATCCGGCAAATATTTAATTATAGAGTATTTATGAATTGTGGGGCTTCTCCTTATCCTAAGCTTTTAGCAGATAGATATTTTCGTATAATTTTTCAGCAATGTCTATTTGAATAGGCCAATATCGTTACAAGGTCTTATTACCTGTTTTTATTTTTGGAAAATGTGAATTAGATACTGGATATTACTTCTATGTGTTAGCGAATACATGTATTGTTTTTTTCAGTTCTATGGTTCCGATGGGATCAGCTCCACCGACCCCCTGTAGTGTCTCCAATGGAAATGAGCATATTCAGTTTGCAGAATCTCATCACGATGCACGTAGAAAGCAGCTTGCTGAACTGGACATTGTTCATACCGTTGATATTAGGACGTTTTTGGGAAACAAGGTGATTTAAAAATAATTATTTTGAAATTTATTTATTTGAAAATAAAACAGACCCAAATTAGTGATATGTATGTAAAGGTGTTTTTTTAGAGGCGGAGAACTTTAAATTAAAATAACACAGAAAAATGTTTTTTATATCCATGAAATTGGCTTTATTTGACAGATAATTTTCTCTCTGTTGGTGGTTTCATCCTGAAGGAATAAACTCCGGATTGTGGTTGGGCTAAATACCCCGGATTACAAGGCATCAAATAATGAATCAATCATTTCAAAAATTACCATCACTTTGTTTACCAAAATGTTTATGGCGCTAGGCAATGTGTTGACCTGGATGGTATGATTATGGATTGAAATGATGGTAAAATACAGTCCAAACGATAATTACAACTAATGTAACGGGGTTATTTTTTTTAGCAATAAAAAGATAAAGAAATTGTCAATAGGTAAAAAGTAATCAAAAACACGGTGTAAATTTTTGAAGATAACATATGAGGGATATAAAAGCAAAGGCAGCAGTATTCTACACAGGTATTTCTGAGATAGATACAAAAACCTGTCACTACTCAAGGAAATTTCTCTGGAATCTATGAAACCTACATCTTATTGAATATAAGTTTTTAAAAACAATTGCCACCTCAGTTTTCCTTTCATGTGTGTATAAATAAATATTTAACTTTAAATGTGGATGTTGTTGTGTTTGTTACCAGATAGTGAACGTTGCTGCTATTGCTATTTATATACATAATTGGATATTGTTGTCTTTGTTATGACATTTCAGTTTAAAATCGACATCAACTGTCACTTTAGTATGAAGCGGCCATTTTGTCACTCGACTCATCATTGGGGGTTGATTATTTGATGTGGAAATAGGGAAATTTCATGTTTTTGTTTTTAATAAAATAATCTTTACTTTGATCTTGAAAATAATTATACGAATTTTTTTTTTTTTTTTTGTATATATTAAGAGTATAAAAATGATTTTTAAATTCAATATTTCAAATTCTTGCCAAACCACGTCATTTCATTAGCACCAATATGTGCGTCACAATTGTATGGTATCTAGATATACTACGGCATATAAAATACTATGGCACTATACCAAATGCGCGGGTTGATATGTCACAACCAATCAAGTGCGTTTTAATATTTTTTACCATTTTTAGTTTTAATGAGCCTGGGGCCGCGTCTCATATATGCGACGGAGCGCGACTGTCCCCAGGGGCCGCGTCGCATATATGCGACAGGCACAAAATAAATTATTTATCGACGGCCGCGTATCGAATTTGAAAAACGTAATTTTTTCCCAATAGAGAAATCCTGTTGTGACCTGTCGTTCCATTTTCAACTCAAAAACATCACGGATTATATTTTAAATCAACAATCAAAACAGAAGTTTTTCTGCCGTCAAAATCGTATAGAATTGTTATAGATGGCGCCCCGATCGCGTGTTGTGCAATCGAAATTCAAATATTCCATCGTCAAGGTCACGCGCAATGTGCGCGGGAAATACGATTTATTTTTTTCGATTTTCGATTTATTTGTACACGTATATACAAATATATACGATATGTTTTGCGATATTTGTCAGTTTTTGTTGGTTTATGATTCAATTGAATACTAATAGTGATTTATTAACAAAAATACACGCAATTTTGTTGCGTTTATTTGAAATATGTGTGTGTGTGAAAGTGTATCATATTTATATGTTATGAGTGCGATGTCCCGTCGTGTGCCGTGCCATGCAACAACATATACCACATAGAAGAAGATTATTATTATTAATAGTAGTGTTGTCTCTAATAAACAAATAAAAAATTATTATTATTTTTCAGAAAATGTTGCGCTGGCAACATTATCGAAATTCAAAAAAAGATTATTTTTTTTACTTAAATGATAAAAAAATCATTGCATTTCGACACTTACGATAAAATAATATGAATGTGTGTTTTTTTTTAATATACGCATGTTTTCATGGTTTTTTCGTAAAAAGAAAAATCACAAAAAATTCAGAAAATTTCCGGCCCTTGCCTATATATTGCTTTGGAATTTTTTAGGCCCTCAACAAGTTAATACCAATAAGTTGTATTTTTAAATATTTTTATAATAAAAATTATGAATTAAAACATTACCCCAAATTATCCATACTGTTTCATTTCATCATAAATCAATTTCATATATTTTCATCGGTATTTGTAATATGTGAAATTTCCCTATTGCTGCCTTATATTTTAATAGTGATTTGAGAACATGCTTTTTGAAGGGATGAAGCTATATTTCATATAAAATCTCAAATTCAGTTCATTCTAAATTAGTAATTAGTAATTAGTAGGTATGTGTATTCAAAATATTTTTTGAATATTGCTGGCTTTGCTTTTATACCCCTAATATATCTACTATGAAATTATTTAAAGTATTAATTGTTTTTATTTTCATTGAAAGCCCATTTTTCTTTACAAATTTTCATTTTCTCACTTTTATGCTTTCCTCAGTATTGACCATTCCCTGGTGAAGTGTAAAACTGAGGGTTTACTGTATTTATTTATTTATTCATTATTATATATTTTATCTAAAACAAAATATATTTTATTACTCAATTTAGCTGGGAGAGTTACAAATTCAGCTTGGCCAGCCGACATTCGACCGACTGATGCAGAGTGTGGACGCCAGCACGTTACAGCAGCTGAGGGAATACATACCCATGAATTAATCTTTCGTTATTGTTCAAATCTGTTCGCTAATCTAAATTCAACAAGTGGTGCATTTGCCATATTGCTCTAACTTGGGACCGTTGCAAATCCTTATATTTGACTGACAACAAGAGAAAGTTCTACTAATAATTGTTTTCATAGCGCTGTTAATAAAATACATGAATTTTCATTTTTACTGTAAAATTTTTTTCACAATGGCAATATCAAATTGGCAATCAAGATGGTGACAGTTTTAACACATTTTGTTATTCGTGTTTACTCTTGTCTTCAAAAATGTTTAATCGGCGTTCTACTGAATCCAAAGGGGCCCTAAATAATTATTTTCTCTAACCCTGGGCCTCAAAATGCCTTTGTTCGCCGCTGAATTTATTATATATTTATAAAATGTTACCAAATATTTTACATATTTTTTATAAATCTATGTATTGTAAGCGGTCATTACATTTATTTAGCATATTGAATATTTTTCAATGTCTAATGATTTGATATCTTTGTTTTCAAATAATTTTATTTTTTACTTTGTAATATAAAAATGAAAACATGCGTCATTGAAAAAAGAAAATTGTATATGTACCTATATTACATGGAATCACTGTAAAATATTAAAACATTTTGGAAGATATTAACTACATATAATCAAATAGTTGATTGACATTTTCATTCAGTAAAAAAAAAATTTCAGCTTCAAAGTAAATATTATAAAGAAAACTGTTTTATGGAGAAATTAGTTGTGATCAAATGATTGTATATTTCATTTACGTATAATATTTTGTAACCGACTGCATAGATCTTTAGACATTTCCATCAGCTTTCATAACAATAATAATAAAGTAATTTTCAAAACATGTATGCAACTATACACCTATACTATATTCTATCACTATATTGTTTACGATATTTTATAAATTTACTATATTAAATAGTCAAAAGAACTGAGTTATATAGTTTTCTTATCATAGTCTGTAAACATTCAGTCTGCTCTAGGCACAATTTATATTTTACACATTTTTTTCTTATTATGATACTACATATGTATGGTGTTGTTATTAATAGTTAAAAAGATTTAAAAGATCTTGACCCAAACAATTAGTTGCCTGCCTCAAATAAATTGTGTATATATAAAAATTTATCTGAAAATAGTTTAACATTTTATATGGCGTTCCATTAATTTGTTAAAATCCGCATCACGGGGATATTTAGTTGTACAAGTATTGTTTTTTGAATTTGTTTAGTAAGAATCTTGAATGTATATTTTGGACACATTAAATTATACCTCAACAATGTATGCTTCCGAATAAAATATAAATGTTTATTAGTTTTTACATTTTCATTTGTTTTTAGTGTCCAATGATAAATTGTGACAAAATTGTGATAAAATGTAATCATATAATTAATAATCTGATGTTAATATGTACAATAATGTTTTATTAGGTTGATATTATATTTTAACTGAGAAACTTTTAGTCTTTTTGTCTTTCGAGTAACATTTTGGTTGGTTTAAATTTTCAATATCGACATATTCTTATTGGTTTTGCGCTAACTTAACAATCATGTCTTGACTCCCATTATAAAACATGGCTTCCTTAATTTTGACGTATTAATATTATATAAATAAGTACTATTTTTTAATTTATGCTTCTCTAGGCCAAGAGGCCCTATTACAGAAGCGAAACATATCACAAAACACCCAGGCTTGAGTTAAATCACATAGACTGATTGTGATCTTACCGGGAATCGAATCCGGAACCGTTAGAAATCAGTTTGTATCACACACATCACATTTCTTCATCCAGTGTCAAAATATTTTGACATTTCTCATGCAAACTTAACATGTGCTTGAATACATAAATATGTCGCATGTTTTTTGAGTGCATTATTGGATTTAGCATTCATTCAAGTCAACAAGCGGGTAGACAAAATCTCATGTTTTCTATATCGACATATATAAAGTTTTATTGTTCATGAAGGGATCTTTTAAAATACTTAAAATTGTAGGCAGTCATTCAGGGATAGCCTAGTTTAAAAGAGCAGTGGTGTTTACAAGATCAATAATCGGGTACTTTTATCTAATTAATTCTCACTCACACATTCTTAGTTTGGCATTTCCTTGCATATTTCATCAGTAAAATGTATTGTAGATTACAGTAGTCTTGATTACTCGGGGTTTCAGTATGAAGAGCAGTAAAAAATATTTATTTTGTGTTCCGTCTCGACGCCTGGAATCCATTATGAGAGAACAGCCTGCTGTTTCGGCACTTATTCACGCGTTCCTACCCCCTCTGATTCCCTGTTTGCGACAATTTACTCCCGCTGGTATCCCTGTTTCCGGTTGCGTCGCGCAACGGTTTTTCTTTCATATGACGTCGCTGTTTCGCGCCATTTGCACGCGTTTAGACACGCCAACTTTTGTTGTGATTTTTTTTGTGTTTCTATTGCAATCTACCCCCTTAATTTTGATCCCTAGTTAACAAACATTAGACTATACAAATTTTTAACATAGTGCGACAGGACGTTGATATTTTAGTGTAAATCCCGTGAATTTCGTCAAACGTCAAATTTTTTAACAAGATGGCGGACGAGCAAGCTCGTTCGCCGGTATCCTCGAATGACGGATCTTCTTTCGAAGAACCGAGTCGAAAGAGACGCCGCGTAGCATACGACCCGCGTGTAGACCACCTGCTAAAATAGGTGACTGCTCTGACGGAGGCCTTGTTAGCAGGCGGCGCGGCTCCTGCATCAACAACGCCGGAAGCCGCGAGCGAGCCCAGCGTGGAGGACGCGAATGCGTCCGTTATTCAGCCGCCGCCGAGCCTCAGAAGGGCGAAGAATACGCTGGAGTTCGGCAAGCTCAGCACGGTCGTGAAGGAGCCGCCAGTACCGAGAGCGAACCCGAAGCGGATCGAACAGACCTCGAAGTTGCAACACTTCGATTCCGACGAGTGGTCAGGCGTTCGCTATGCGGAAACGCAGAGAACCTACGCGGCGACTCCCACATCTGTGGAATTGTCGGTGAACGACGACTTGAGAAGGATCGATAACGCGCCGACCCAAACTGGCTTGCTGAAAAGATCGCTCGCCGCGCTTTCAAACGCCTTGCTCGCCCAGAGGGAGACCCTGAGAGACGGGATGCAATCGCTGGTGAATTGGGCATCCGAACCCGGCACGGATCTGTCTGCTTCGGCTCTCTTCGAGCGGATTCAGTCGATGTTCACCAGCGATGCTCCGTACAATAAGGTTTCGGACGACATCCTGCAGATTGTGTGCGGCAGACGGGCAGAGTGTATACTGAACCGGCGAAAGGCCATATTGGAGGGCTTCAAAGACCCTTTCGTGCGAGAAGGTGCGGCCAAAATCCCTCCAAGCTCGGGATACTTGTTCAATAGGGAAGAGCTATCGGCGTATATCCTAAAGAACGGGGGGCCAGGAGAAGGTGATGGTCTCGCCCGCAACCCGAAACCTGGCCCAACCGTCAACATCTCAGCCCCAGCCGTCAACTTCTCGTCGAGCTCCGAACCAGGGATACCTCCAGTCCCGTAAGCCCTTTCTGACGGAGCCGAGGCACAGGGAGCGAGGCTCAGGGAACCCGAACAGGAGACCTAACCGGAAGGCAGACCACGGCCGAAAACCCGCTGGTGACCGTAGCCGCAGAGGTAGAAGATGACGCGAGGCTGAACAACCAGTTCTGGGGAGGACGCTTGAGGAGGTTCCAAAGCACGTGGAAGGAGTTCGGGGCACCACCTATAGTGCTGAGAATCCTCAAGGGCGCGAGAATCCCCTTTGTGGCCAAACCTCCGTTAGTCTTCCCCACCAGGCAGCTGTTGAGCAGCTTCAGCACGAAGGAGTCTCGAGACATGTCGAGTCACATTCAGGCCCTGAAGATGTCAGGCGTGCTGGAAAGAGCAGATCATTCTCCGAGCTTCATCTCAAATCTGTTTCTAACTCCGAAGTCGGACAACTCCCTAAGGCCGATATTCAACCTGAAGGCGTTGAATGCCTTTGTGGAGGCGAAACCCTTCAAGCTGTTCAACCACTTTCGGGTCCCAGACTTCCTCCAGCCCAAAGATTGGTTGGTGAAAATCGACCTAACCCAGGCATACTTTCACCTACCAATAGCGGAATCGCACCGAAAGTTCCTGAGACTATACTACCAAGGGGAACTTCTCCAGATGACCTGCCTGCCCTTTGGCCTGTCATCAGCCCCGAGAATGTTCGCAACGCTGTCAAACTGGCTAGCGGGACTCTTGCGGAAGAGAGGAATAAGGACCGTAGTCTACCTGGACGACTTCCTTCTGGCCAATCAGTCAAGGGACCTGCTAGCGACCCAGGCAGTAGAGACGGTCAATCTGTTCCAGCATCTGGGTTGGTGCATCAACCGCGACAAGTGTGTCCTTATACCTACCCAAAAGCTGGAGTTTCTGGGCATAACTTGGGACACCGAAGCCAACCAGAAATCCCTCTCGGACCGCAAGTGCTCTGGCCTTCGCCAAGTACTGCGCCGCCCGATCGAGGCCGGCAGTTGCTCCCCCAAGCAGGTTCTAGGCCTCTTGGGAAGCCAACCAGAAATCCCTCTCGGACCGCAAGTGCTCTGGCCTTCGCCAAGTACTGCGCCGCCCGATCGAGGCCGGCAGTTGCTCCCCCAAGCAGGTTCTAGGCCTCTTGGGGAGACTCAACTTCGCAAACTTCGCCACCCCTCGGGGTCGTTTGCATTGCCGAAGACTGCAGAGATTCAGCCGCCAGCTGCAGAGGCACGAGCCATCCAGACAAGTGGAGCTTCCTGCCGCGGTTCGGCAAGACCTAGAGTGGTGGTTGGAGGCCGTAGGGGAGTCCTGCCCAATACACGAAGCCCCCTTCTCCCACTTCCTGACTACAGACGCAGCGGACGCAGGTTGGGGCGGCCAGGTGGACGACAAGACGATATCAGGCCAGTGGTCCCCAGAGCAGATGCGGTGGCATTCCAACCAGAAAGAAGCCTTCGCTGTTTACGCAGTGATCAGGGATCACGCTTACCTGCTAAGAGGAACGAAGACCCTACTGCAGACAGACAACAAGACAGTAGTGACTTACATCAACAAGGAGGGGGGGACAAGATCAGTGGGCCTTCTGAAGATAACTCGAGACCTCCTAGAGTTTATCGACCAGCAGGAAATATCTCTGACAGCGCAGTACATTCCAGGGAGATACAACGGGATTGCGGACCGACTCTCTCGGGGGACACCACTCCCGGAATGGCACCTCCTGGAACCAGCGACAGAGGAAATATTCCGAATATGGGGACGTCCTCAGATCGACCTCTTCGCATCGGCCACCGCCCATGTGGTGCCAAACTACGTGTCGCTAGACTCAACCGATTGCTCGGCCTCCTATCTCAACGCATTCAGTCAGCATTGGGATTACGAGCTGGCCTGGGTATTTCCGCCGCCGAATCTCGTCCCAAGAGTACTGGCGCACTTGAACCTGGCAAGAGGCACCCTTCTCCTAGTTGTGCCAAGATGGGAGAAGACATTCTGGAGGGCCGATCTCAAACAACGAGCAAAGGGAGGGCCAATAAGCGTAAGAGATCTGAAGAGCGTCCTGATCGATACGTCGACAGGGTTTCCCCCACCGAGGGTGTCGGACCTCCAACTGGAAGTTTGGAGAATAGCAGTGGGTGGGAACAGGCTATAGCGGATTGGAGCCAGGAGGAACAGCAGCTGTTCAGATCTGGCTGGAGAGGCTCAACGCTGAACACCTACAAGCCGGCCTGGGATAGGTGGCAGCGATGGTGTACCACGCATTCTGTCCAACCTCATAACCCTCCCCCTGCAACAGTGGCAAGATATCTGGCCAACCTGTTCATCCACGAAGGGCTAGCCCCTCGAACAATATTGGTCCACAAATCGGCAATCGTATCCTTCTGTGGCCCAGCTCTTGATGCAGATAAGATTAGCTCGAACTTCCTCGTCAGGCACGTCCTTAAAGCCATCTCGGTTTCTGGTGGATGCACTGAGAGACCCCCGATCTGGAACCCCCGAGTAGTGGTGGAGTGGCTACGTGAAAACCCGCCAAGGAACAGCCTGTATGACGTGTCAAGGAGGACGGCCATACTACTCATCATGGCATCTGGGCGAAGAGTCCAAGATCTGACACTTCTCAGAGTCACCCCGGACCGATTGATCGACAAAGGAGACTCCATCACGCTATGGCCAGCCTTTGGAGCGAAGACTGACACGGCAAGACACAAACAATCGGGATGGAGGTTGAGCGCATCGGATGAAAGGAACATCAACCCCTTGTTTTGGATCCGAAAGCTGGTCTCACTCTCACAGCCGAGACGAAAGCCGGACATGAAAGAACTATTTGTGACGACAGCAGGTGAAGTAAAGCCAGCTTCACGGACAATGATAGGTGGTTGGATCAAGTCAATCCTAAGAGAGGCTGGAGTGGAAGCAACGCCAGGAAGTGTTCGTTCTGCTGTGGCTTCGTTGAATTGGCTGGAAAACTACCCGATAGAGGAGATCTTGTCAAGGGGAAACTGGCAGAGTGAAATCACCTTCCGAAAATTCTACCAAAGAGAGATAGTAGATAACCCCAAGCAACAATGCCCCCAGAGCTCATTAGCGCCTCTCTTTACGCCAATATAGGCAGTCACATATAACGTCGAACCACTAGGTCACCAGGTGATAACAAACAGATCTCTCATAATGGATTCCAGGCGTCGAGACGGAACACAAAATAAAAGAATTTTACCTTCCATTAAAATTCCTATTTTGTTTCCCTCGACGCCTGGAATCCAGGTAATCCCTACCTGGTGCATTATGAGTCATATGAAAGAAAAAACCGTTGCGCGACGCAACCGGAAACAGGGATACCAGCGGGAGTAAATTGTCGCAAACAGGGAATCAGAGGGGGTAGGAACGCGTGAATAAGTGCCGAAACAGCAGGCTGTTCTCTCATAATGGATTCCAGGCGTCGAGGGAAACAAAATAGGAATTTTAATGGAAGGTAAAATTCTTTTATTATCTTTACTAAAAATTTTATTCTAATTTTCTCTTTACTATATTTCATTTTTTAATTGTTTTGCTTATTGTTAGTTTTTTATTTTTATTTTTATTGTTGTCCCACTTAAATACATTATCATTATCACATATGAGTTACTTTTTTTCTGCTTATATACATTTATATACTACTTACTATTCAATACATTATAATGATACTCCTCTCCTATTCACGAGTTGTATTACTATTGTAAAAGAGAAATACCATTGTAAAAAAAAAAACTGTAAAAACTGTATATACCCATATGTATTAATCAATATTTTTTTTTTTAAATATGCTTAGGAACATATATAACATTCCTATAATGCAAAAAAAGTGAAGCAGCTACTTCATTATTAAATATTTTATAAGTTCTGCAGTTCCCTAGTGAATGTTTGGATAACGTACAATCCGCGCTCTATTTCATATCATGTCATGCTTCTTGTTCTCACTGCACGCCCCTGAAGCATAGTTTTGAATATTTTTTTCACGTAACTTTAAATTATAGGGGATTAATGATCTTTGACTGACAACTACCACCTCAGTATTTTTTTAATCATATATACCTATAAATGAAGAAAAATATAAAGACATTGTGTATTTCGCTAAATGTTGTGTTAAGGCGGCACAGCTGATTCACAAACATGCATAGCTGTCAAATTACATCGATAGGTCATGTCCTTTCAAGCCAGCGCGACATGTCATCTGAGCGCAAATCGAGTGAAAATTACACGTTTGTTACATATTTATGGTACATACGTTGCTAAAACAGTAAGGTTTGATAGAAAGAGATGGTCATATATTCTTTGCTTTCGTCCGCGTCAGGTATCCCCACAGAAGTACCTCACGTATCAAAATATTTACTTATTTAACTTTAGACAAATGATCTTATATTATTTGAGTCGACTTATTATTTTCCGTAAATAATTTAAGAATCATAGTAATAATTCTGAACTCCTTTTTAAATCAATGCATATCGTAATATGACAATACAAAACAATCACCTAGCCCCACGTGCGTACTGCGTATATCAAAATGTATTATTTTATATATCTACAAATTCCCGTATTTTATTTTCGTCCAATAATTACTTACTGAATAGAATTTAAAAAACATATTAATAATTCTGAAATACTTTTCATATCATAATGATATTAAACAAGAAATAAATATATGGGAGACGCGAACGCGCATGCGCACGGCGCGTACAGTATGTATCTTGATACCTCAAATGATCTGGAACAATTGTTGAATTAGGATAATACCGAAACTGACATGTGACGCAAGTTCAAAGTTTAAAAAGGATAAAACCGTTCGAAAATCCATATAAAACCTTAATATATGAGCATATTATATAATAATAATTCATATAAATGTCAAATTTGGCGTAAAAGTACAAGGAGTAGTGAAATAAATGACGAGGAATATTCGGCTACATAAACACGACTGACCCCTGCCGTGGCCAGACGGCATCTAACATGGATTCTGACGTTGACGATGTCGTTTTTCATACTTGTATTTTAAAATAATAATTAACGTGTTTTTTATAAAAAATTTAGCTTTTTAATAGTGAATGAAGACTCAAAGTGCGAATATAGATACAATATATCGTTTAAAATCATCTTTTTATATGAATAAACAACGTTTGAAAATGACCAAAAAACGTAAATATTTAAACATGTTTGAAAAATTATATCTTTTTTAATATTGAATATTTCTTAATTTCCTACGTACAGATTCTATATAATTAAGTAAACTTTATACGTATAAAAAAAACATATTATGCTTACATAGAAATTTTAAACGAACCACTCTATGCCCGGGTACATTAAAAAGGTTTTTTTTGCCGCGGCCTGTGGATTAATGTCTATATTTTTCTTAATTATTGTAAATAATGTTTAGTTTATTACTTTTATATAAGAATAAAGGTTCTATCTAAGTTATCGCCCTAAAAAAATTGCAATCCATCATATACATTCTGATATAAATAAATAATAAAAACCCACATTTTCGTATAAAACGCCGAAATATGCATTTGCAGTGAATGTACCGTCTTAATGAAGAGGTGAAAAAATGTATGCTTTAATTCCCCAAGAAACGAAAAAGCAAAGGGTATCAAAAAATGAAAAAAGTACCAGCAAAGGACCATTAGTGTTTTCACCTGATATCATGTGGACCTTCTCTGTTTTCTCCCAAATATTTAGATACCTTAAGTAATTGCACATACTTTTTTTGTAATATAAATTTGTATTCTTCTTATTCTGTTAAATAATAATAACATTACATGAAAATTATGAAATTCTTTTATTTGCATGATTTCCATTCCATTTATTGTATTGTAAACTTTGAAATTCAATTATCTTAATAATTATAAATATGTATTATTATTAAATCTCATTGTTTTCTCCGGAGATCCTTCAATGATGTTTTTCAAGGGACTGATAAAAGAATTAAAATGTAGGGAAACTTAATTTGGAAGCAATGTGTATTTTAACACCATCATTTTAAAGGAAAGCCACACTTAAATGTCACTCTATGTAACATACATATGTAACATACACAGAACATTTGTATTGAGGTATTTTCCTTTGCTTGTATACTTGTCTAATTACAAAGTTTAATCTATGAACATTTTAAAAATATCAATCTCATTCTAATTTTTTAGGGAGTTATTACGGTTATTCATTAACCCAGAGCTTATTCGATGGGACAACCTGTGCACTTTATATGAGAAGACTTTAAGGGCTACTCCAGTATTCGAGGTGTCGTCTGAAGACGGGGAAAAGAGATGGACTGATTTGAGGAACAGAGTCGTGGAACATGTAATCATTCATAATAATTATTTTTATATGTACCTACTATATTTCTTGCTATTCCAATAAATAAAATAACTTTTCTTTTTAAAATTGTGTATGTAACTACAGTAGAACTTCGTTGATTGGAAATTCAAGGGACCCAAAAAAACATTTTGAACCGATTGATTGATGCGGAACCCCGTTAATTTGAAAATCAAGATAAAAATAAAAAAATCATGAAAAAATGAAAAGAGTGTGAAAAATGTATGCATTTTTTCATATATCAAGAAATCATTTCGAAAACGCAATATTTATTATGCTTATACAAAGATCACGACATTTCCATTACTAAAGTACCCAATACATATTAACATATTTGTTGTTCTCACTTGCGATTTACAAAATATTTAAATATTTTTTTCAATTTTGTTGAATTTCAAAAAAAATTCAAATTATGTGAACTAAAATGTATTGATTTATGTCGCAAGGGGCTAAAAAAATTTCGAACTACAAATTACCAGGGTTTTCGAATTAAAACCTCGAGTTTTATTATGAAACTAAAATTTTGGGGTGATTCGAAAATTTTTGAATCATAGCCAATTTTGAATTATCGCTGTCCCAATCAATGTTTTACTGTATCTGCAAAATTACTCTTAATTAATATAAAGTCCCTGTTTATAAAATACTAGTGGTATCCGTATCTGGCGTTGCCTGGAAAACAAATTTAGTTAAAAAGAAATTTGTGGGGGGAAGGTGCTATTGTTTTGCAAAACCTCTAAATAATAGCAATATTTCCATTAGCATAATCCAGGCAGAAGATGGATGAGATGTCCGTGAGAATGGTGGGGAATGACTAGATTAGATCAAAACTGTGAAATGCAACTAAGAAATGCCTGGTTCAGTTATGTATGACTGTATTTTATTTTTGGAAAACAACATATTATTGATAATAAAATTAAAATGTAACTATTATATTTATGTATGTATTGGTTTTTTAATTTTAGGGGTTTGGAATTAATACGATTATTTAAACATGATATTGGTATTTCGGGTCTAGAAATATATGGAAAATTTTGAATGAAATTATATAGTTATACTGTGCTCTAGAACCCAAATTAAAATATGAAATAACTTATTAATTCATCTTGTTGAGAAACCTATTTAATGCAAATTATTCAAAATAGCTCGATTAACATTTGCGTGTATTTATTTTGAACAGAATATTCGCATAATGTCGATGTACTACACCCGCATCACTTTGAGCAGGATGAGCGAACTTCTGGGGCTAGGCCATGCGGAAGCAGAGGACTTCCTGTGCAAGCTGGTGGTAGGAGGCACTGTCAAAGCCAAAACTGATCGGCCCGCAGGAATCGTGCACTTCAGGTAGGTGTCCTCTAATATTCTACAGTACCATAATATAGATGCTGAAAAGTTTGGCGATTTCCATCAGCGATGTAAACTGGGAGGATTTTATATTACTAAATTAAATACAGTAACCCCTCGTTATTGCGAAATCCAAGAGACCGAAAAATAAAATTTCGTAATTAAAATTCCCATATATAACAGAATTTTTTTTTCCTTATGTGCGGTAAAATATGCGTCTCTTAAAAATATAATTTATTTCCCCTTATTTAGTTTTGTATTTATTTAATGATAGTTCTGGCCTTCGAAAATGACCTACACAATGTAATCAATGTAAACATTCAGTTATAACGTAAAGGGTGATGAAAGTTGATGATTATAGTGAAAACGAAAAATGAAATTTTTTTGATAATATTGCGTAATAAATGATCATAGAGGCGTTCAAAACGGCCGACTCGAACTCCGCAGGCGATGCACTTCTGGTGTGATTGTGCCCTGCCAACCAACGGCGCGGCGGTCGCGGCGGCAAGGTTTTCACTGTTGCGGTATTATTCCCCATCAGGTGTTAGCGTAAGAAACAAATTATTATTTTGTTTGAACAAACTTTTTTCATTATACATATTGAAATATTTCGATACGTGTATAATTTGTATGAATTTTTTTATGATATTTTTACGTGATTCTAGAGGGCTATGCACATATGCCTCATTGTATCCCTTTTTGACTATCGGCAGTAAAACTAATGTTCCAACTAGACTTCGCGGGGATTATGGCAAGCTACTTTGTAGGGACCTATTAAGATCTCAAGGAGAAATTTTAAAGACCTCAATTTAAAAACACCAAAAATTACAGTTGAGCCGTAAAACCCGTCGGCCTTTCGCTTAATGACGGCCAATGATATTTCAACCTGACAAAAAATTTGTTATATATTCACGTAAATATATGGATGTGTTTTCGCATAGAACTAAAATTATTTTGTTATGCATACTAATGAAATTTTGCTATATAAGTGCATTTTTGTATGAAAAATTTGTTTTAGGGGATTAATTTTGAAAAAAATTTCGATATTTCGATATGTCATTTTTTCGGTATAACGGGGTTCGTTATAACGAGGTTCTACTGTACCCATGTTTCAGACTCATTTTCACTTCTATATCCATACATTCCAGTTCTTTAACACAAATTGTACACCCATGCAGATATGACAGCATTTTTATTCTCTTCGGGCCCACAGTATCATATATGATACTTGGAGTTTATGTCGAAAATATATTTACTGGCTATGTTGTCTAATACAAGCTCAGGGTATCTGGTAAAATAAGAAACGGCTTTATCGACTGCGCACATTTTGACCTCGACAAATAAATTTTAACTAAGCTATTGTTAAATGAATGGTATATATCTGAGTATCATATATGATACCGTGGGCCCAAAGAGGATATAACCTCTGGGCCCAAAGAGGTTATATGCAGTTTTTTTTTTAAATAGAGATGCGAACACGGAATACGTGTCACATCAATATTCTTACTATTTTCAAACTAAGCTAAACGTAAGGTTCGAACCCGCGACCTTTGGATCACGAGGCGAGTATCCTAACCACAAGACCAACAAGCTACTCACGATTAATAGTTATCTGTACAATTTTTTGCAGTCAAAATCCTGATGTCTCCGATCGTCTCAATGCTTGGTCTAACAATCTCAATGAATTGATGCAACTTGTCAACAAAACTACTCACCTCATCAACAAAGAAGAATGTATTCACAAACCTCTCAGGAATTTGGAAGATGCCAAAGTTGCAGAATAAAGAATTCCACTTTGGATCCCAAATAACCATTTTAGTAAATACTTTAAATTCCAAATAAATTCATTGCTGATTTTTAATTGATGTACACGTGAAATAAAAATATTACGATTATATTTAATGCACATCAAACTGTAAATTGAATTTTTAAAATAATTTTATTTTCATCTAAGTCCAAAAGAATACGCCTAAAATAAATACATGTTTTTGTAATTATCTTTGTCTTTTATTATCTCATACGTGAACTTTGATATCAAATTGATAAGATGTGACAAGTATTATGAAATTTGTCATCATTAATTTAAAAGACCAGCTCAGAAATGTATATTTTGATCTTTTTTGCTGTGTTTTTGGCTTTTTTACTGAAATATGTCACTAGGCCACACAAACCACCAATTGTTGGTATATATCAACAGGAAAATACATTTTATTACTTAAAATATTTACTTTTTACATTCATTCTTTCAGCAAGACAGGTACGCACTATTGATAATTCTTTATATGATTCTTCAGGTGTTCCATAATATGTTCCATGTAGCATAATTAATGGTGGTTATTCAAAAATCTTAAATAACTACCATTAATTGATAAGTTACATGCTTCCATCTATTATTTGTTAAAGAGTTATGAATATTCAAAAAAATATGTTGTATTGTATTTGAAATTTAAAATGCTTCTAAAACCCCTGGAAATCTGTATCTTTCATCCAAAGCTATAAACCTTTGGCTCAAAATTACCTGCTGGAACGTGCCGTTTTTGTACATTCCATGGAGTCCTTAAATGACTTTCTTTTCAATAGCACTTTACGTTTAAAGAGATAATATTTAAATATTTTCTGCTAATCATTCTTTCATGGCCTGATCAGGCCTTTAACCTTCGGTATGCCGGAACGCGGATCCGCGCTGCGGCAATTTAAGGAGATAGCGCGAATCCGCGCCTCTACGCCCGCGTGCATTTTTTCTATTTATCTATTTTAATATTACGGAATAAAGTTCAACATCCCTTTGCGTGTATTCTTACTGAACGAATGAAGGTTCTCAACCAATCAGAACGGCATAAAAAAGTTAAAATTCATTCTTATAATGAATTAAAAGTAACACATTTTTTCTGTGATCGGTGCGAAAGGTTTGTGACGGTTTTTTATTGTTTATTGAAGTAATTGCTGATAAAAATGTCTAAGTTGTTTATTTTGTATTTTTATTATTTTGCAATAGAAGTAGACTTTTTCAAAAATGATGTAAATCTTTGAATAAATTCACATAAAAGTTCTCAGTACTGGTAGCGCGTGAGTCTTGTTTTCGGTTATTGTTATCTTTTTATTTCACATTTATTGCGAATTATATATCGTATGAAAGACTTTGTTTCGTAGAGTATGATTTTGGAAAGTTATCTTTTCAATAAATCTTGGTTCACTCTAAAATTGTATTCAAATCACCTTGCCTCATTGGGCGGATCCGCACTCGCAATGATGTTCATTTTCAAATATGTTTGTATTCAGTTTATTGATATTATATTACATACGTTGTTTTTATAGCTTCGGCTGTAAAATCTATCGAAATGTGAAATAATACAAACAAAATTCCAAAGTAATTTCAGTATTTTATTTTATAATCATTTTCCTTGGGTAAGGTAAATACTTTGTATGATAAGTCAAAATAAATTGTTATAGTATAAAAATTTACAGTGGTAATGTGATAAAACTAATAAAAACCTTAGTTACGAATCTTTAAGAATTTTTATTTTATTTATTTAGTGGCGGCTAACCACGAATTTTAATAAAAAATAGCGCTTTCGTGTATTATTTAGCGCGGCAGACAACAGAAACATTATTTGTCGCGCGGCGGCACACCATGGGTTAACCTTTTCCATATGGTGTTATAATTGAAACCTGCGATCCGGTGCTGTAAACTCAGTCCACATTTTTTTTTTTTATTATTAACGCCCATCAGGGCTTTTATAATAAATAAAGAATACATGTCAAGCACAATACACATATAGACTTTTTTCGATTCTTACGATGGATAAATATGTATACAGTAATACCCCGTTTAATGCGGGAGATACGTTCCGGCAAAGTAGAGCGTTATAGGATACAGTGTTAAACGAGGTTATGTCACCATGTAATATTGGAGTTAGGGGAAAAATTTTATTAATGAATATGTATTTTGTCAATTATTATTATGTCAATTATTAAATATGTTTTTTTTTTATAACAATATAACAAAAGTTTATTTCTTACAAATATAGAAACATAAATAAACATACACCCGGTATTATTAATTTTAAACCAACCTTTAAAAGTGCGTCAAGTAACAAACACTCGATGCGAAAAATAGAAAAAATCAAAGAGATTCTAAGGCATCATTTACCTTTGAGATCATTCAGATTCTTCCGCATTTCCAATTATCTGTCTTTATCAAAAATGTGTCTAATGTCATTTGCATTTTTCGTTTGCGCTGTGTAAGAAGTTGTCGATAAGTGGATAAGGCATCCATTCACCTAGGGAATGCAATCCGAAAAATCTGGATATCTGCACATTTTTACTAGATCTCCAAATCCGGATTTGAAAATCGAATCCGGATTATTTCAATAATAAGAAATTTTAACAAAAAAATCGAAACGAGCGAGTTTGCTGTTCGCAAGTGTCGAGTCTATCGGCTCGGAGGTTAGCGGGGCCAAGCATTTTCAGTGCATTCCGCCTATAAGAGTTGAATCAGAGCTTTTTTTTCCGCAGCAGGAATTATGTGAAACCGAATTAGCAGCAGATTAAACGACAGCCCTTTAGATGCATTATTATTTTTGAGGTCACATATTATGTCTCAAAAAATGGCATAGTTTTTTACGTTGTTTTTATGTTGATTTAAGTGAAGTTAAATTGTTTTGTTACTTATATTTATGTTTAATAATTTGAAAGGAGTCTGTTTGTCTTTATTTTTGTTCTTCAGAGTTTCTTTTAATTTGTACGTATTTAACGTTACTCAGCACGCGAGTCACAGACTGATTATTTTAATAAGAATAACACCATAATTATGGTATTTAATTATAATAGTTTGAATAATTCCAAAGAACAAAAAATTTTAAAAAATCATTTGATTCGATTTTCGTGTGATTTTATTTTAATCCATAAAATCCGAATTGGAACAAAATCCGTTCTTAAAAATCCAGATTTTAAAACAGAACGGATTTGCATTCCCTAATGACACCCCGTCTTGCCTTTGAGCTCCTATCAAAATCTGTGTCATTTTCAATAAATTGGTCCATAATTTCCATTATAGTGTCTAAACTAGATTTTAGAAATGCTGTTAAAAGTTCTTTTTGCTGTTCAGAATTGCTACTTTCAATATTTTCGCATTCTTCTTGGTGCGTCAATTCCTTGAGTTCCTCATTAGAAAAACTTTCTGTTCTTTCTTCTAATATCTATTCAAGGTCTTGCACATCAACCTCACCTACACCCGTTTGTGTTGCTAGTTCCACTATTTCGTTGATATCAACAGTCTCTTGCAGAGTTAAGAGAATAAAACAGTGTTAAACCGAAACAGCGCTAAGCGGGGTCTTACTGTATTTTACATTTTTTACTTATATAAATCATTTAAATAATAGTTTATATGTATTTTCTTCTTCTTCTTCAGCCTTCATCTCTCCACTGCTGGATGTAGGACTCTTCCATACCTTCCTTGTTATTTGCTAATTGTAGCCATTTCTTTCCCCCCATGGCGGTTATGTCGTCGGTCCATCTCTTTTGAGGTCTTCTGACGCCTCTTTTATTCTCCCAAGGTCTCCACTTTAAAATTCTGGGATTCCATCTTGTATTATCCTGCCTTGCAACATGCCCTGCCCATTACCATTTTAGCTTCGCTACACGATCTATGATTTTCACTACTCTAGTTCTGTGCCTAATTTCATCATTCCTATTCTATCACTTAAGCTTACTCCAAGCATGGATCTCTGCATAGACATTGCGTGCATTTGAGCTTTTCTACACTTTTCTTTAAGAACCATTGTCTCCACTCCATAAGTCATCACTGGCAGTATGCACGATTCAAGGGCTTTTCTTTTTAGGCTAATTGGGATTTCATTGTTCTCAAAAATATGTTTGAGTTTACCAAAAGCAGCCTAGCTCATTCCTATTCGTCTTGGTTTATATGTATATAAGTGAATATATGATTAAATTATTTTGTAAATATCATCATCATCCCTACAATACATACATACATTGACAAATTAATGACAGTTTTTTTTTCGAAAAAACATTAATCATGTTTTTGCTAAATATTTATATATTGTAATTACATATTTAATTGAATACATAAATATACTATGGAGGAGTACCTAAGATATGAACTCTGTATTTATTATATTTATTTACAAAGTTATTCACACAATTATAGGCAATGTCAACTCTGTTTACAGTGCCAGAGAGAAAAGGTTAAATATCTCCCATTTAACCTGTACATATATAAATATTTTTTAATAATTATTTGTGTTATTCTGTATCTTCCTCACTTTATAATTTAAATGATGATAAATAAACCTCTTTATCATAATGCTTCATTTAGTATTCCAATAAAGTGAGGCGAAAACAAAATAAATCTGGAGTTACGCTAAATGGATTATTTACAACTGAAGAAGACCGCTTAATGGATGCCCCGCAAGTTCTACACGATCATCCTCAAGTGAGAATAAGTATTTCAAGATAACTTTTAATAATAAATTGCATTCCACCAGTTAAATGAAAGGTTGAAACCAAAAACTTAGTCGACCTATCAATTTATATTTATTTAAATCACAAAAATATTCTTACTAACTTATTTTCTCAACTAAAGGTTGACCTTAGATTATTTTTTATGGCAGTCTATATTAAAAGTTTATTAAATGCACTTATGTATGACTTGCTTAGTATTCTGTATATCTGTAGTCTCTTGCTTAATAAAATAGATAGATCTGCCATCTAAATGGCAATAGTCACCAAATATTATTTTACTCCACACTTCGTCGCTGTTGCTAAATATGTTGCATCAAATGCTGGCTAATCAGTCTACTTGGAAGACTTTGAGAGGTAGAGTGAACAATTTTATTAAGTATAAAATTAGTTTCATTATGTTCGTTCTATGCAAACTATATGTGGCATTTTTGGGGAACAATTTCTGTATTGGATGAGGATGTACCACATTTTACTGTTTCACCTGAAAACTTGTAATTTGCTATAATACAAAAAGAAGTTCTTAGCATTTTATTAATTTTAACCCTTAGCGCTTGAGTGCCACCATAGAAGCGGCATGCATGGTTAGCCGTATTACTCGAGTGCCTCATATTGATTAAAGTCTTATTTCTCAATATTTTTTATATATTGGGTTTTTTAGTTTTCAATATTCACCAGAATCATATTAATATAATTAAATAGCAATAAGATAAGGAATTTTATCGAGAAACGAATACTAATACACCAAAAAACTTTTGAGTGGAAAGGGCTATGATATATATTTTTTTAATTTTTATTTTCTTTGCAGGAATAAAAAAGTAAATTGTTTTTGTTATTTTTCTTCTTATTTTATGTATTTATTTTCAAAACTCCAAAAATAACAATTCACAGCAGCTATATTAAAGGCTTTCACACATGGGTAAATCAATACCTTTATTAAATATTCTAATAAAAAATAAGGCTTGCACTGCAATTATTTAATCATAAAAGCATTTATTTTTAACTTCTTATATCCTGATGTAGTTTTGAATAAATAACATTTATGATCACCTGTGAACATTATACAGTTTTCACATTAATTATCCTGTGAATTGATGTGTCGGTTTATACATTATTTTTATAAAATGTGTTTAATCTCTAAAGCTCTGCAAGGAGAGTACTCTGAATAAAACTAAATATATTATTGGATAGAATTTCTTCAACACTGAACAAATCATTGCATTAGGCCATAGACGCTGTATACTTCAACGGATCTTCAAATGCAGGGGCAGCAATCGTGTGCGGAGTTGCAAGGCGACCTGAAGGAGTTTGCAATGCGTTTTTATATCTCAGGGTAATTATGTATTTGTTTTTATATTAATTCAGTATGAAAACATGCATGGAGTGCAAAAATATTTAAATAATGTACCTACCTAAGTACTTGCATGTATTTTTACCTTGAACATGAAAAGTATGAATTTAAAAAGGAAATTGTTTTTAATTTACCCATTTGTTTGTGTGCAAAAAAAATATTCAATTAAAGATAAGTAGTTTATTTTTATACAAATTTGTATGTAACTCCAAATTAGGTAAAGGATGGAGAATTATTACTATCTCCAAAGTTACCAGACACCACCTTGAAACAGACTTCAGATGAAGAGGGCCGATACCAAGTTGAAGGAATAAACCTTTACCCCATTGAACCAATGAAAACATGGAAAATTGAGTACAATGGACAAATGAAGTACGTAATTTTAAAATTATACACATACAATAAAATTTTAAAATTTTCAATAATTATTACAAAATCTACTACAAATACAGTGGAACCTCGTTAATTCAAAATTCGAGGTACAAAAAAAATCGCGATGCTATATCGAAATTTGCCAAAAATTGTAAAACTCGTTAATCTATATAGCTATTAATTTTGTGAAAAACATCTGTATTTTGCATATTTCAAGAAATCATTTCGAAAACGCAATATGTATTAACATGCTTACACAAGGATGGCAACATTTCTATTACTTAAGTACATGATACTGACATATTTATTCTTCTCACTTGTGAAAATAATTAAAATATTTTTTAATTTTCAAAAAAAAATTTAATAACGTGAACTATGTAAACTGAGATGTACAAAAAAATGATGTAAATTAAAATGTATAAAACTAAATTATGGCTTAAAATTATTTAAGTTAAAGTTATAAAGTTAGAGTTTTATAGTAAATATATCCTATAAATTTATAGGAAACATGATTTTGGAACCGATTGATACATAAATTCTAGTATTCAGTACATTTTAAATTAGTAATCCTCGGTTGCATTCAAAACATTTTTTTAATTTTTTGAATATTGCTGCCTTTGCTTTTATACCTCACATGGAGGTAGAAGTCTTCACACAATGTTTTGTCATTTTAGGCTCAGCACTGATCCATCAAAAACTGTGAAAGTAAAACTAGATGCTACATGGAGTGCAGTATACAACCATTTCAACTACGACTCAGACATGTCTCCACACAGCATGGCGAGGGACATGGCTAGAGAAACATGGAGCAAGGATTATTTCAAATCGCTGAAAGAGTACTGTCTTTGTACACAAAATTGTCTAGAAAGCATATAAATTGATTTCAAATAAATAAGATTAGAGTCAATTATCATTATCGATTATCGATTACAGTAAATTACATTATCCAGCAAAAGCTTTTTCCCCTACTCACTACTAATTTCACTATTCACCACTTTCTCTTGTGATTTTGCACTTTATTATATAATTTATTAGTGTTCTTGATTATTATTATATGATATTAGTTCTTGATCACGTAAAGGAGAAACGATTAAAAGATGGATAAATTTCAGGCTTCATCAGACACATTATGAACAACATGGAAATATTAAAGGAACTGTTAAAATTGATGAAGTGGTTCATCAAATTTTCGTGAACAGTGTGAGAGATCACAGTTTTGGTATGTTTTTAAAAAATTGTTTTTAAAATGTCATGTCATGCATTTTCAACTGTGAAATATTTTGAATATACCTACCTCACTGATTAAAATTTTTTGATTTACTGAATGTATTTATGAAAAAAACATCAGATTCAATTAATTGTTAGGCGGCTTCCATAAATTATGCCACAGGATTTTCGTAAGATTTTAACCCCCCCTCACTCCAGATCATACATCACATCACAGAATCAAAATTATTTTGATTTACAAAGGCAACAACACTATAGGTAGGTCTTTAAAACAATAAAAAATAAAACATTTAATTCATTAAATTAGTAATCATTCGCTACAGAGAATGAATCCAAAATGATAATCGGAAAAGATTAGGATAATGGTTGATAATGCCTGGGAAGCTCCAAAACATTGTTCATACATGGGTATGAACAAAGTTCAATAACCCAAAAAGGTCATGGTGTTAATCAATGGAATCATTCACCAAATCTTTTATGAGACAATGGCCGCTGGATAATATTATAAACAAATTGATAAAAAAAATTAATTAAATTGAAGCAACCATAGTTATATAAAACAGCTCACAAACCAGAATCTGGTTGAGATTATACTGCATTCTCCTACACTCATTGGACTTTTCGCCGTTAGACTATCTTACCATGCCTTCCAGATAGATACGACTAATAAATTCATTATTGATTAATAATTTTTGATAATATATTTAAAACATTCAATGAAAAGAAAAATGGCATTCTGGAAGAAGGTCATTGCAGCAAATAGATCAAATTTTGATAAATTTGTACTTGTAATATTTTATAATTTTAATGTAAAAAAAAAATTCTTATGGAATCCATCATTTTATACAAATCTGATAATGTTCAAAAAAAATATTAAAAATGTTTTGAATGCAGTCTCTGAAAATTACTAATTTAGAATGTACTGAATTCAAGATTATATATGAGGTATAGCTCTATCCCTGCTAAAATCATGTTTCCAAATCACTATTAAAAGCAAAGATAGCAATATCCTCATAGTGTAAAAAGCAAAGGCAGCAATATCCATTTCAACCAATCAACCCCCAAGGATGTGTCACATGTGTGAAAAATAGTTGCTTCATACTAAAGTGAGATTTTAGACTGAAACATCATAGCAAAGACAACAATATCCAATTATGTAAAAGGTAAAAGAAGCTGTGTCCAGTATTCGGTAGCAAACATCAATATCCATATTTAAAAGTTAAATATTTATTTATACATGTATGTAAAAGGAAAACTGAGGTGGTGATTGTTTTGAAAAACTCATTTCCAATAAGATGAAAATTTCACAGTTTCCAGAGAAAAATCTTTGAGCAGTGACAGTGTTTTTATCTCAGAAACACCCCAGTGGAATGTTGCCGCCTTTTATATTCCACATACATAAAAGTCAGTAATTTTTATTTTCAGGAAAACTGCGAGAATGGAAAAACTTCCATAGATATGGCCTGCACTTTATTGCTTTGGAAAATGGAGATCGCATTACTGTTGGCACAATATGTTTACCTATTTGCTTTTCAAGGTACATAAAATACACATTTTCCTTAACGTGATTTATATGGACTGTGTAAATGTTTTACTATAAAATTAATGATTTATTTGCAGATTAAGTATTGGTTTCTTATGTCGACAAGCTGATAATAAATTGTATCCTGTAGATGTGTGCAATCTAGAACTCTTCAGGCATGGTGAAAATTTAACTCCGCCTCTTGACTATTCTTTTCAATTCCAAGCAGGTACATTTTTGAAAACATATTATTATTTTTAATTAGTTATCATTAGTCAGTTACCTAGTCAAGCTATAAATACTATCTCACATATAAAAAAATACAAAAAGGTCATTGCATCCATGGTTGAATGCATTTCTACCTGAAAGATTTACCGAGTTCTTTATTATCTTAATATAATCAGTCAGTAATCGGGCATTGGCCGGTAAGCATTAAGTAGAGTGATAATGAAAATCACTTTGTTATTATTGCTTTTTTACTTTTGCATGAAGTATCCAGACTAATATTCCCTGCAAACCCTGGTTTATGAATAGGAAAGTTTTCTAGGAAAACTATTAAAGCTATTTTTTAAAGAAAGCACTTTGTGGCTTGACATAATAATTTAAATATAAAAATATGTTTTGTTTTAAAATAAAGTGTGATTAAAACAAAGCATATTTTTATTTAAATAATTTCAAGTATCCCCAGAATGAGGACTGGATATTACCTGAAGAAAATTTATGGTAGTAGGTACTAAACGTATTTGGTAAAACATAAATACATACTGTGAACTGCTATTTGATTTGAACTAGATTTGACTTCTTTGTATAAGGAATTCTCAATGAACAGTTATGTTAATTTCACAACACACATGAATTAAAATAAAAAACAGATAGAAAAGCCATATTTCTACACTAAATGTTTCATTGTGAATCGACAGCTGCTAGATCCTGGATTTTTTCTTAATCCAATATCTATAATTATCCCGGTTTTCATCGCCCATATAAATCATATTTCCTTTAGGTTTTTCAAACAATATGTTTTGTTACCATAAAATTAAAAACTGTTTTTTCTAATAAAAGGTGGCCTCTTGGGAGTTACATTGAATACATGATGTTGCTTTATCAGCAGACTTTTGAATTCCTCCCAAAACGTATGATTTTAGGTGGTGAATTATACACAGTACAGGTCGACGTTCAAGACTCTCCTACCTTTTTCATTGGCCATGAACGAGAATGCAGAGTGGTTGAAAGACTTGCCAATTTTGAAGTCAATGGAGTGAAGGGATGGGGGGCAGCTGAGTGGCAATACAGAAATGTGAATCCAGTCATCATTTAATTATTTTTATTTTTTTGGATCATTATTAAATCCCTTCAAAAATATTAAATATTTGTTATAAAAAAATATTTCAAACACACATTTATTTATATGTATGGCTGTACCTTTCCAACGCAGCAGACCCAGTTCGTTTACCTTAACATAACAAAACCACCGTGCATGTAAACATACTGGAACAAAGGAGTCAAGCTAGGGAGGCGGGCGCTATACCAGTTGAGTGTCTGCCATAACATCTGGCAGACCTATGCGCATCATCTATTTCTTTGTTTGTTAGTTTACTTTGTTACTTTACTTGTACACTTTCACTTTCTTCCGGAGCCTAACTCTGTGAGAAATAAACATCAACAATACAACCAATCGCTCTTTGATTCCACGAACTCCGTCTCTTTCCTAAATATAAAAATATGTTATGTATGCTGTACCACAAGTCAAATGGTGTTGATAGATTTTTTTAGATTGAATGTACACAATAAACATAGGACAATGTTTACCTGCTTATCATCATATAAATTTTATGAAGATGGCTATAACCTTAAAATATTCTTAAAAATAATAACTTACCAATTACATAATTAAATTAAGTAGGGTTACATTCTAGTAATTTGAGTGTTATATCTTCCCTTTAAAGATATGTAGGTATGTGCGAAGTGAAATTGAAAATACTTTGTATGGGAAAATAAATAAATACATGATTAAAATAAACATCAATTTATTAATATTTTCCCCTATAAACATTGTTACATTACATCAAAAGTGAAAAATATACATTGTTGTATACTGAGAGTGTATAAATAACTCCAAAATCGACTTAAAATCCGATTACATTAAGTAATTTAGATATTTCAAAACCCTTTTATTTTGTGCTCACTCTGTCTAAAATAATTATTGTGCAAGAGATAGTCCGTGGAAAGATTAAATACTCTAATGAGTTATAAAAAAACAATTTAGCTTCTGTATCTAAAATTCCTCACCAAAGAGGAGTTTGAGCTTTTGAAATGATACTGTTTCGCACATTAAAACCAAATTAGGATATGCTCTAAAAAAATATAATGAATACATTTTTACAAGACAAGACAATCCATGAATGCAAATCTGGATAAGAATTTTTTCAAACTATACTATATTATTGTTGGTCAACAAAATACATTGATCATCATTTTTCACAATACATAACGTATGTAGTTACATTCATTTTTATTACAATTCTGTTTAAAATTTTGGAAATTGTAAATGTTTGGAATCAATGATATTAATTACAGTAACATAATAAATGGCAGGATAAACCAGTAGTTTTAGGGGAAAGATATAGGATTCGCTCAAGCGATTCAATCAATGCTAGAAAGAACAAACAACACATTTTGCATAACTATAATAGACATGATGACAGATTTCAAAATAACATTCTATATTGTAGGTACACGTCTAGTATTACCAAAAATAACATTATTTCAGTAATAAACTAAGTTTTTACGCAAATAATTGCATTTTCATCGACATATTTTTAATTTCGCGCAAAAACGCCCGCAGCATTTCGTTTACGTGACGTCAAGCCTCAGTAAACATTGCATTGTGTCTATGGCAACGGTTCAAAGACACAGTGATGGATACTGAGGCATGACGTCATTCGCTCTGACCGGTGTTTCAGTTACAATGGCGGATTGCACAATTTTATACTTTTATTTTATTGAAAATCTTATTAATCTCAATGTGTATATTAAAACTGCATCATTTTTTAGAAAACTTTCAAAATATTTTCTTCTCTAAAATTACTTATTCTTTAATACTGCCATCATGCCTATTGCAGAACAGCAAATTATAAAATTTCATGTGTGTAAAAAATAAATTCTTTGTTTACTTATATCCCAAATTAATAATCAAATTAGAAAAAGGATTACAATTAAAATTCATTTTAAAAATCAATTACATATGTAGGTATACATATGGTTGGTAGTTTTATTTAAAAAAAGTCTGCCTTTTTATTTTGATAATAAATGATAGAAGAGATTCAAATTGGAGGTACGGGCGGAGAGAAAAGAAACTAAAAAGCGGTGTGCAATCCATGTATTCAAGTTGGGGAAATTTTCATAATATTAAATAAAAATATATTTCAATTTATTTCCTGAAAAATGAAGTTACAGTTATGAGGCTTATTTTGTACTACAACTGTCCTAAAGTCCTAGCTCTGTCCTAAAGTACAGACTACATACATCTGAAAACTGAATAAAAGCTTAAACTAAGAGGAAAATACCTGCAAGATTGTAAACGGGGATGGAACAGTACAGTTATACAAAAGTATATTCTTTCTCCATTTGTATATCTCTTTAGAGTTGAAGGATACAGACAAAGGAATAATAATTGTGCATTGTTTGTGGAGTGATTTTAGCTGCTTTAAGTTTTAGTTTTACTAAATTAGGCATGTACAAATTTTTTTTGTGATTGATCACTTTTTTATTTTAGTTCAATTAGTTGAAAACGCGATAAATGATCTAAAAACTTAATTTTTAATAAATATTTATTTCAAAATAGAAATGTTTATAAAAAAGAAATTTGATCAAAACAATGATTAATTGAAGATAATTATTTATTGAGAAATATTAGAAAAAAATTATAAATGAAAGTAATCTATGATATAAGAAATATTTAACGATTCACAGATTATGTCAGCAAAAATCTTTTAAAATATGTGACGTACTTCACAAGCAAGTTATCAGTTCTGACTCTTAATTTGTGCGCAATTTGGCAGAAATGGAGCGCAACATGAAGAGTGATTTTTTTAAGCAAAAATATTTTTTAAATTCAAGTCATTTAAAAATACTACAGGACGCAAATTCATTAGGCAACTTCAAGGATATAACAGAAAATTTACTAATAGGCATAAATTTTGTAATGAAAAAGATATATATTTCAAAATAGAAGATATACGGTTCAGGGATTCAGGAACCTATTGACTGACTAAAATAATTGACGAATAAAAGATCATAACATCAAATTCCTGTAATTGTTTCTGATGAATTAAATATTACTCAAACTTATATTGATTATTAATTATTTTTGGTTAAAGTCCTATCCACATTTAACCCGCAAAATAACAAGAAATCTGATCATGCATGTTAATATGAATGTAGGTACACATTTTTAAATTTTGAGCGAGTACAACACAATATTAATAATTCTTAATTTACTGGGTGAAAAGGTATTACAAAAACCAAACATTATGTAAATTAAAAAAATAAATATAATATAATTCTTTCTTCTTCTTTAGTAAACGAAGGGAGGTAGGGGAGAGAAAAGAACACCATAAAAACCACAGCGAGCCACTGAAAATAATATTTTAATGAATTATGAAAAGCACAAAGATGACATTAGTGTGAAAAAAAATTCACCACAAAACATATTTTAAAATGTAAAATTACACTATTATTTTGGTATTTTAAATAGGAATTGTGCAATTTTTTATATTGTAGTGATTTATTGCTGATTTTTCTTGTAAAAATATATATGAATCTAGATAGGAACAAGAACTCTTTCGTGAAAAATGTATACTGAGGATAATACATATGTTTTTTTATTAAGTTATGTTAACATTTATTAATTAGGTGGATATAGTACACATTACTGCCGATCAAAAATAATATTTCAGGCATAAGGACGAATCAAACAGCTGGAAAGTTTTCAGTTCAATAAATATATAAATTCAATATAAAAGTTTATTTCAAAGAATAACAGTATTTTTAGGAATAATAAATACCACATCAGTCTGTAACTAAACTTTTCAGCTTGAATAAACTTCTTTAACATCATAGTGATGGATATATTGCAATAAACCTATATTTAAAAAATAAACAAAATTATATAAGGGGCCATACATAAAGTACGTCACACGTTAAGGGGGTGGGGAGGGGGTTGACGAATTGTGACATTGTGTGACAAGGGGTGGGAGGGGTCCTAAGTTTCGTGACGTCACATTTCAAAATCTAATACAATTTAATAAAAACGGTTATATAGTATAATTGTACGCGATAGAGGTAGGCGCGAGAGGTTTATATATTTATATAAGCCCTATACATCTTACTGAAAGATCTTGGCTTATCCAGACCTTCCGTTAGTTCCATATTAGAATGCGTATCGAAAACGGCACTAACGGAGTCTTATCGGATTTGGTTAGGCAGGGAGAGAGACCGAAACAGTGGAGGTAAGTGCTGATGCATCATAAGGGGGCCCCTTAAACCTACACCTGGGTCACAAGTCCCAGGCACTGTTCTCGGTTCCCCTCTCTGCAATGCGATGGATCCGGCACCCGCACGGTGAATCCATCAAATGCTGTGTTTCGTCTATTCGTCAATTTCTAAATGTAAAATTGCTAAATATGTGACGTCACACTAGGGAGGGGGGGGGTCCACAAATGTTACCAACTGTGACAAGGACGGGGGAGGGGTCAAAAAATCACGAAATTAGTGTGACATACTTTATGGGTGACCCCTAATGTGGTGACATTTTTAAAAATAAAAATGACTAGAATGAAGACTACTAGCTAATGCTAATGAAAATAATCAATGTTAACCTTTAAAAAACATTGACAAAAAACTAATGAAATACTGATATGCAAAATGCCCTTTCCACAACTAAATTTCACTTGACTAGAAATATGCCGTAATCTAGGATGTCTTTGACACTAATTTAAAAAGTCTTAAATGTCTTAAAACAATTAAATGTTACAAATGATTTTGTAATTGTTAATGGGGAAATATAGCACAACACATATCACTTTAATTAATTAAGTGAAATTTTATATAAAATGGAGGTGACAATATTTTTACTTCCTCATTTCATCGGGTAATGAAAATAATCCTATGGCTAACTTTAAGTTTGGATGAATTGTTAGTGATTTTACGCAAAGAGTGGCAAGTTTACAGTAGCTAGCTGTAAAGATTGGAAATTTTACATTAAAAAATCTATCTACACCAAACTTTTTTTCACCTGTTTTTAATTTATACATGTTTATCTGCCATAATGACATTGCAAGGTCTTTTCCTCGCGGGAATGGACAACACCATCTGACATTATCAAACGAAAGGGCTCTCCATGAGTCATTTCACTATGATTATGGATTCTCTGAATTTTAAAATAATCAATTATAAGAAAGAATAAAACGATAGTTAACTTTTTTTACGATTTCAAAATCATTTTTATGGTGACTTGTTATCGGCTCCATAATACAAGAAGTGATTTTTTTACTATTTTTGCTTTTATTTCAGTAAAATTATTCTAAAATTATTTGTAGAATAATTGTTTTATTATGCTAAAGGAATTTATTTATTCACATTTATACTATCAGGAAGTACGTTGATTTCCTACAATAACCATTTAAAATCTATAATATTATACTTCAAATACTGTTCTAATATTATACTGATTCTCAGCTAATTGTTTTACCAACTATCTCCCAGAATACATTTCAAATATTGTATTGCAAATGTCTCGATTTGAAAGGACAATAATAGTTTCACCCAGGTTCAAAATAATCTGTAACATTACTTACTAAGATAACTATATTTTTTAATACTAATGTATGTTCTGAATCGAAGTGGTTCTGTTATATTGCAAGCAAAAGCTAAAGTAGACAAATAAATGGCCGAAAATTTCAACAGAACGTCTAAATAGGACAGTTTGGATTAATCTTCAAATGCTTATTAACCACAGCTTATATTTAAAAAGGGCAAATTTCCACTTCAATTGTGTTCTTATTTTGATAATTCGATAATAAAATCTGATACTTTCATGAAAAATATCCAAGTGCAAGGTTTCCTCAAGGTGTACTCATTTTCTATTGTTAGTAATATCACAAAAAGTACTACATCAAGCCAAGAATTGGAAGAATGAACAAACCACACTACATTCTACTTAACTTTTACTCACTTTTCTGATTTCATTTATTAAATGCTACACATAACAGGTCAACAAATCTTCTATGCAATATGTTAATTATATTATGTGTTGCAACAAAAGTAAGAAACTCGAAGCCCTTTTTATTTTGAATCTAACAGCAATTCCATTATTGTGAAATCAAATTGGGACAGCAGTGTAACTTTTCCTTATCTTGATCTTACCTTGATCTTGACCTTACCTATATCTAGACTTATTGAATATGAGCTTACTTGCGCATATTAATGTTGATTAAAATCCTATATAATAGTGTGGATAACTCAAAATCTTAATTCCTAGAGCCGATAGATGGGAATTGTGCTAGCTATTGTCAGAGTCCAAACACTCAGATTGAAGAGCATTATTAATTAATTCATGTTATTTATATATGTAAAGATACTTTCCATATATGTACGTTTTTTATCAAAATGCAGGACTTGAAAACATGTACCATATGTATATGTAAATATTATAATTTATGCTATAAACTAAGCAACACAATAATTGTGATATTATAAACTAACACACTGAAACAAACTGACTTGACAAGCACTCTGAACACAAAATTAATGTTAAATAAACAATACGTGCATATCTTATTATTAATAAAATTATAACTCATTCACCTGGACATGAAAGTTTAATAACTTTTGTGATAAGTATGAAACTAACTTCATATTTGTGGTGGATTTTATGTTTGTTATTATTTTATTTTTTGAACATTGCAAACATTGTATTTCTCAAACCAAGATAGTCCAAATAATATATTACAGATACAGATTTTCACCCCTTTTATTTTGCACTTATTTGCACCTGCATTCGGTGGGGAAAATTTTAAATGAAGGATTATCATCTAGAATCATGAAAGGAAGTATGTGTGTCACAGTGTTTGTTAAACTCGGAAAATGTAATCATTGAAGTTTCACAGCACATACCTAGTTACAATATAATAATCACAAAAAAAAATCTACTAAACAATTGCGGGTATTTTTTTCTAAAGTTATATTTTATTCGGAAAAAGATTCCAATATCAAAAAAAGGATTAGTAATATAATTGTCCTTTTTAAACCAGATGGTCGAGTAGTTTGAGAATAATTTAAATTCATACACATATGAATGAATGAAGCAATAGAGTTGCTCATGAACAATTTTGGTACAAAAGTCTATTTCTATATTAACCTAAGAATAGACTCCTCACCAAGCAATTCTTCAATCAGGTTTCCGTGACTTGAAATTTAAAAGTAGCAAAAGAAAGGAAAATATACACTGACAAATTAACACTTTTCAAAAAAAACATATCAAAAAAAATTAATAAAAATCCTGACAAAAGCGTACTTGAATTACACTTTTCCATCCCTTATCCCAAATTAAGTTCCTTGAAAAATTTTGCATTCAAGAATCTCAAACAACAAATTTATATCACTTTTAGTGATAAAATGCTATTTTTAATAAAAATACATTTTTATTTACCACTAGGAAGGCAATTATTTTATAATTTGTACAGGTATTGATTTTGGTAGAGAAGATCACAGACATTATTGCAAAGTTGTCTACATCATGAAAATATTAGAGTACACTAGACTACATATTCCAATAAATACTTTCTAAAAGCTCTAGGGATTATATTGAAATTCAATCATACGAATATGTAGTATTATAAACACGTTTCTGTAAGACAGTGACTTAAAAGGTAATGACTTATTATCTTTCGAGACGCAGATCATATACATAATATGTGGACAAATATGCCTACAGTGGATATTGATATGTTATTTTATATAACCAAATCAGTATAGAAAATATCTGACAAACAATATGGAATGTAAAACTGTTTGCTTCCTGGTTTCCCTTATTTATAAACAATAAATACATTTAAGATCCCACGAGATTCATATCATATTAATAAAATGTTTTTTTTAAAGAATACTTCTGAGTGTATGTATAAGAAATCATTGTACGTACTTAATTAATCAATAATATTACTTAGTAATAGTGTATTACGAGATAAAGTGTGTACATCTTTGGTAGGAAATTAAATAATGATTTAAGGACTCGAAATTCAACAGCACCACTTTGAATGGACAACCTAACATTTATCCGCAATATCTGGACGTTTACGTGACAAAACTTTTTACAAATCCATTTTGAGGCACCGATATCACCACATTTTACAAGACTTAGTCCATTTCAATCAACCAGAAATGCTCAATGTTTATAGTTTCACACTAAGCAATCGCAGAAAATAATAAATAAAGTTCATACATCGAGGTTTTCTTAATAGTATAGTTAAAATATCTTAAAGTATTAGTCGGTAGCCTCGTCTCATCTCACATAATCAATTGCACTAAAGTCGTAAAACAGAATAATGATAAAAATTGACATTTATAGTAAAAGCACTAATAACAAATATTTCCAATTTGATTGAATCTGACTTCAAACCGTAAAGTTGAATTTTGGAAATAACAACATTGATTTGAATTGAAATAACTAGATTGTGCTTTAAAAAGCCAGTTTTAAAATATGTATGTGGTAAACATGAGATCGTTACGAACATGAGATTATTAAATTACAAATGTATGACTAGTATGTTGCATTTGAAAATTCACACAAATAACACAACAGAATTTACTGTATGCTACATATTGCTGAAGTACCCGGTTGGTGATCCAACATGGCTGCTCTTCTTTTGATTCCCTCCAGATACACTTCCCTATTGAAAAGACCAGCTGCCAATGGAACTCTGTAAAAATTATGTTATTTCATTACTGTTCAAATACACAATTGTGTAATATGTATTTTCAATTTTTTTTTTGTAATTTATGTAGGTACATTAAATGAGCCATAGCTAAACATGCACCATACAAAAGCGCACAAACTTATGGACTGACCTAATACATACATTTTATAATGGCAATTTTTAATTTCATACAATATCGTAAAAATTGTAAACTGTTTACCAATTCATTCGTATATTAAATATTATTTATTTATAAGATTATGAAAACAAAAACAAATACATAATTGATAATGAAAGTGACCCGCATATTTTATATTAAATTAGAATTCTATATAGACTATGATTTCTGTTAAAATATTCAACATTTACCAATACTATGCATGTTGTAGTACTTGTAGTGACGCTACCATTAGAACATGCTGATATTCATATATATGTTACAGTGAATCTGTTTTTCTAGTGAGTCCATCATTCACTGGCATTTTAGAGAAATTATATTCAAGGTCATTCTTATCATATTCAAAGAGTTTTTCACCAATAGAAACGAATACAATATTTTAACTTCTACTTACTAGTGAATTTATTGGTTTCCGAACTGTCAAAAATTAAATTTGACAAGTCTAAAATCCGTTTCCGTAAAAATCTATGCTTTTAAACGAACTTTTATTTATCCAAATTGAAACAACCGGGCCCTGAATAATAATTTAATAAGTCATTGCGTGAACAAGGTTTTTACTGCATTATTAATTTCTTCTGTGCATATCAACATTATGTAGGTAACAGATATTATTAAAATAGTCATTTTGAAGTGTTGAGAGTTTCGGCTGCACCAATTCTTCATTATATGATTTTATAACAAGATTCTAATGGCACATTGACCTTGTTTTTCAAAATTTATTTTGCGTTTTGTGTCTCATTCTACACTAGTCTAGTCCAAAGTCACCACAAAGCGACAGTATTTCTAATTTTTATCCTTTGAGCGATAGCATATTCTCTATTCTGTGGCGATAGTTCTGTTTCTCGAACTGTCACACTTCTGGACTGGATTAGTTTAGGTGGGTAACTAAAAGGTAATATATTTTTAAAATTTTAATCGCGAACACTTACGAAATTCTGATCATCTTATAATTCAAAAGACAGTCGATTAAACTCATAAAAATGATACGGTGTGAGCAAGCTTCACGTCTGTCACCGACGTCGAGCCGAGTAAGGCCCGGTTGTTTCTCGATCAAAGTAAGCGTCTACGTCACCGACGTCGCTTACTTTGATCCGAAACAACCGGGTAAGTTTGCGAACTTAAAAACCGCGCACTTTATGTTGTACGTCTACCACCCACTTTACACGTGCTTTACACAGCGCAAACAAGAAACGCAAATGACATTACACATTTTTGATAAAAAGATAGAAAATTGGAAATGCGGAAGAATCTGAATGAATTCAAACGTAAATGATGACTTAGAATCTCTTTGATTTTTTGTATTTTTCGCATCGAGTGTTTGTTACTTGACGCACTTTTAAAGGTTCGTTTAAAATTAATAATACCAGGTGTATGTTTATTTATGTTTCTATATTTGTAAGAAATAAACTTTTGTTGTATTGTTATAAAAAAAACATATTTAATAAACTTAATTGACAAAATACATATTCATCAATAAAATTTTTCCCTTAACCCCCCAATATTTACATGGTGACATAACCTCGTTTTGTTCCGGCAGTCGTCAGATATCATAAAAAACCCGAGTGTGCGATCTTTCAGCCGACGTTTTTATTCATTTTGCGGTGCCGCTGTCCTATTTTAATTTAGGGGTTAAAATAGGACCGCAAAATGAATAAAAATCGCCTAGTGAAGTGCCGCCTTTATACTTTCTATGCTTTAAGAATTACGTGTACAAATTGATAGTTTCACCGATATATTGTCTATGCTTTGAGTAATGCGCGCATTCGTGAACAAAATATATTTTCACGGATAATGTGTAGTGAATCTGAGAATTCGTTGATTTAGATGTTTTCACTGCCCAGACTCTGCCCGACCGGGAAAAGTACATTTCTACTAGTGAAAGTATAGTCTCACTAAAAATGCAAATTCGCTGTAACATATACACATTATTTTTTATTTTTATAGATACTTATACATTAAAAATATTTATAATGGAGTTAATACATGAAGTCAAATAATTAAAACTGCAAATATTATTGTGCGTCGTAACATCTTCAGTGACTCCTTTTTAGATTGTTGTGTATTTGCAATTCAGAGTCAGGTCTGAATTGGTAAAAAATAAGCATCATCACCGGAACATTGAAGACATTTTTGTATGTCTCAATAATTGAACTTAGTCATTTTGAATAGGGGTCATCTCCGAAATTTGAAATTTTTCAGATACAAAAAACTGTTAAATTCCATGGATTTAATATTAGTTAGGTAACATGGTTTTTTACTTTAATGTTTAAGAAAAAATATCTTCATAATTTTTTTTGTAGCTAAGACCCGTACAGAATTTTTTTCTCTGTAGAGAAGATGATCCATCTTCAAAATGTCCAAGGGTTTTTCTATTTGGCAAAGTCCGTTTTTTAACTTTATTTTGAAAAATTGAAATATGTAATACAAAAGTTAAAATTGTGTAAAAAAGATAGAACTCTTCTGGCTGTTCTTCCACTATAGTAGTGGAAGATTTGTATTTGTTTTCTTATTGATTTTATCCCAAGGAACTTTCTTGTCATTGGGGATATACTGTTGCAGTTTCCATGTCATGTCTTGCATTTTTCTTATATTAATAGGAAGTTTTCCTTGATAAGTTTCTTTAGAAGAAAATGTGTTCCACAAGAAGATGACCTCTTTTCCAAATGAATGGCAAAAGCCCGGTCTTTTTTAGTTTGGGAAAGACGGCCTGTTTTTACATGGAATACATGATTAAGTGACAAAATTTCGTAAAAAGTGATTTTGGTCTATATATGGAGATGACCCCTTTTTATAATGACCGATTTAATTTACGTTGAGACTTAATACAAATTAAAAAAACTTACATGTCTGTGCCCGGTCTCAAAGATGCAGTGAAGAGAGCCCAAACTGGCTTATGGTCACTTGAGCATATCGAAGGTACTGAATCGTAAGCCAAGCAGTGTACTGAGGAGAACGTTTCAGGTACCGGAACACTGCTACCTCTACGAAATCCTATTGACAGTTACCGATTTAAATTTGGATTCAATTATGACTGTAATAGTGAAAATAATGTGAAAACTATAAATTTCAGGGATTGGAGGAGTACATGTCAGGATAGAGCAAGATGGAGAGGAATGTTGGAGGACGCCAAGGCCCACAATGGGCATTGATGATGATGAGTGACAATCGGCCCGATTCTGAAAATAACAATGTCTGGATCTTTAAGATCTTTATCCCAACACTTAATAGACGATAATAAAAATTAAAAATAAACGAGACATAGCTTTACGTCGGTGTTTGTTTCTATGAGGGAGGGAGAAAGATGTAAATTGCTATCTGTCAAATGTCAAGATGGGAAGATTTGAATACGCGGTAACGCCGAACGTGGTCATGACAAGTTTAGCCATGATATTTCATCTGGACGCTGTGGATGAAGAAATTAATACGATTGTAAGAAACAATCTTTCTTATATCATCTTTTAATACAGTGTATTTGAGCCGTAGAATTACAAAATCCGCTCTGGACATTTTTAATTTTCATTATCGTCTATTAAGTTTTGGGATAAAGATCTTAAAGATCCAGATATTGTTATTTTCAGAATACGGATGAATATTGGTTACCTTAAGAGGTTACACCATACTGGGAGCCTTAAGTTCAGGTAGAAATTGGGTTATTTTTTATTTATTTATTAAGGAATCTCAACAGTTTTATACACAGTGTTCAGTTGTAAAAGCATAGTGTTCATTTCATAGACCAATTAGTAAGATTCACAGATGTTAAGAACAAAGTTAGATAATATATTTCTAAGTTAATTATTTTAAATTAATTAATTAATAGTGGTAAGCAACAAAAAATATAAAGACTAAATAATGGTAAGTGACTGAATGTGAAAAAAGTATATGAAGAAATGATGTAATTAACGGAAGAAAAATGATGAGGTGGTAGGAGTCAGGGTACAGGTGGAGGAAGAGAAGATTACATATATTGAGTGATTGGTCAAAGACGATTTAAAAAATGTAATCTGAAGCATTCTTTTAAATTCGGTAAGATTGAAGAGGTCAATATCAATACAATTTTTATTGAAAGCTTGCATGCGCAATATAAAAATGTATTTTGCGTATGGAATGTTCTATTTCTCGGAACATGGAAGAGCACGTTCTGTTAGGTTCGTCTGCAGGGAACATGAAAAGAGATTAAATCTAGTTGATTGGGACAATCGAGATATCCTCTCAGTAGTTTAAATAATAGTATTAGATCAACACATGCTCTTCGATGTTCTAGAGTTTTTTATGTTGTGGGAGTCAAAAAATAAGTTAAATCTAGTGTTGAGGTGGCGAAGAAACTTATATTGTATTTGTTCAAGTCTCGCAATGTATTTAATTTTTTGCAGGTTAATATAATCATATTGATGATTGGCATAAGTTATTTACTTTTCGCAATCTGTTGGGTAACCATTGGTACACTAAACAATAGTGAAATCTCAGTTACCAATTGCCATTACAATTACTAACCACATAATCACGCACATAATAATGGTTTAGCCCATCACTAGAGCAGATGAATATTGAGGTTCCAGTAGCTATGAGCCTTTATAGGGCGTAAGCCAAAACTGATAGAAATATGTATTGACCGCTCACACTTAGGTTGATAATTTGCATACGTAGTATTGCAAGACTTTCTCAAGAATGTTCTTGGTAAATGTCCAGCAACGTGAAGTTTTCTCCAAATCACTCGCAACTATTTTTATGTGTGACATGCCATCCCTTTTCTAATTTCAAGAAAAAAAATGCAAGCAAATGTAATAAAATAAAAATAATAAAATATTTTTACTTTATTTCATTAGGGCCAGGCATTACACAGGTTATAAATTAAAAACTTTTAAATCTGCTAATGATTTTTTTATAATTAATTTAAAAAAAACAACACTTTTTAACTAAAATATACCTAAACAAAATTTATTTACTAAGGGGCGGTTGTTTCAAGTTGGATTAATGTAAAAGTTTGTTTAAAGCATAGATTTTTACATTTTCCACCAATCAAACGATCTGTTTCTGTAAAAATCTATGCTTTAAATGAACTTTTATTTTAATCCAAGTTGAAACAATCGGGCCTAAGTTATTTACTTTTTGGTATTGATAAATCAATACTCTTCTTTATAATCTTTTATTCAATATCAGTCATCAAAATTGATTTACTTTTAGTCACTACTTCCTTTTTTCTTATCTTATCGCTTTGGATCCGGAACAGAGCAAAAAATAAACTTTTTTATTGTGTTTGGTAACTTGTTTTGGTAGCTGGTGTAATCCTAGGCATCCAGAAATAATGTTGAGAGTTACAAATCCGTTGCACAATATCAAGATTGAGACTAAAAATTAGTTTTGAAATTCACCAACCAGACAAGGAAGAAGATGTTTGTGTGTGAATTCTGGTTTTGTAAAGAATACGGTCCGTGTATGCCGGGGCTCGCTGCTTACTGGATGTGTCAAATCTCTGAGTTCCAGGATCATACTTGAAAACAATAAAATAAAAGTATTAAAATCATTAAAAACGGTATTAATTAACACGTCATCCGCCATTGGTTAAATGGAGCTAGTACGCAATACTTTACAAGTAAATTAAGAGTCGAAAATGTTCAAGTAACAATGTCCTAAATAGCAGGGCAATATCCCACTGATGCCTGAGGCAGCAATATCCCACTGATGGTTCATGATGTACAGGTCGATTTTTTGGCAATGGCACTTGTAAGCCTCAAAATGTCAGCCAAAGATCTTAATAAATTTAATCCTTATTGTTTACAAAATACATTGAAAGAATACATTTTAACGCTTTCTTTAATGCAATGACTTAAGGCAAAAATTTCCAAGTTCCAGTGGCTTCGCTAATATAATATAAAGAATAATACATCATAAGCCATGTCCAAAGCCTTACCTATACAAAATAATAATAATAATGGGTACACTACTGTTTTTGTGTGTAAAGAAACTCAAATTGTATTTATCATTAAATTGGGTGAAAAACATTAATTATGTTACCTCTATGTGAGTTTTATAATATTTTTATATTTTACTGCTGAAAATAGAGGTAGCATAGTTAATGTTTTTTTCCCAGTTTAATGATCATCGTGAATAATCTCCATAATATAACACCAAATCCATCAATCATCAAACTGTATTGTTTACAAAGCTAGAAACAAATTAAATGTACCTTATACGTAGGAGGGAAATAGATGGGCGCTTCTTTAAACCCTCTGAGGATGGTTCCAGCTGCGAGAACAGCCGATAGCTGATCAGCCCGAAGTACGGAGGAGAAAGAGGTAGGCAAGATTTCCGAAGCACTTGCAGCTTTGGGAAGGCCTGACGGATGTTTTCCATTTGACCCTGCCAGACCACGCAAAACAGACGCTCTGTCTTCCGAAAGACGAAAATTCAAATCTCCACACCACATCACCACATCAAAATTGCAAGTGACATCTGAAATAATTCAACTTACATACATATTTGAGTGTAGAATTGCAAAAAAAAAATGTTTTCATTTATAGCAACGGCAAATATATTTATATTGGTGTCTTGGTTAGTTACTCTTTTAAGAAAAATCTGAATATAATTAAACAATTCTGTATATATTAAAAAAAAAAATATTATACAAATACATAAAAAAATACATCATCATGCTGCCTTTAATTATACAAATCCAGATACACCTTGATACTGCTTACAAGAGTTTTCTGAAACTTGTGTAATTTGTAATTGTAAAAAAAAAAATCTTGTAAACTCTTGGTGTCTGCACCAACCTTTATTTTTGTGCTTCATGGGCAGGTTCTTGGGAAGATCCAGAGCACGAATGATCCTTTTAATATCGTGAACTCTCTCCTTAACTTTTTCTTGGTGGGCAGTCAGATGAGCGGTGACAAATAGGAATGTGGTACCAAATAAAGCAAATGATATTGCTACAGCGCCTTTTGTACGAAACGCTGTTCCAGGCCGAACAGATATACTGGCATCCTCGGGTAATGAACAGAACCAAATTAGATCCCGACGGATAAACACGGACAAATGAAGTGTACCTGTAAGAATAAAATATAAGATTTTTAAGCAATATAATGTTGAATAAATATGCAATTTTTATTATTTATAAGACACGTCAAATCTTATCAATTAAATTATTTCATGAAGCCAATAATAAAAGTTAACTTGACAATATGAAATAATTTTAATCTAGCTCTATAAAGCGGTCCTAAGATGACAATTTAAAAATAAAATTCCACACTCAAATCAGAGTGCATTTTTTTAAAAGGGTTCAAACAACGTCTGTTAATAATATTGCAAAACATCACCAATACTGAATTTTCTTGTCAGCACTTCTTATTATTAAAATAAGTTTTAAAATATTTGATTTTAGATAAATAATTTAAACAGTATCTAAAAAATTCTGATAATTTAAAGATCAGTTAATTCTGGGATGTCAAAATAAAAATATTTTCACAAAATTAGATACCTAGTGTAGTTGAATGAAGAAGGAGATGTGACGGGCCGAGAGATTCTTGAATAGAAATTTCCCACTCGGCTCTTTCCGAAATTGACTCTTGAGTTCCGATCGCTAATATATCTGGCACATTTTTAATTGCACTTGGGAATAGAAAATCATTTAGTTCACTGCAAAAGAAGAAATGGAATCAGACAATGAAATATTCTGGACAAAATAATATTATTTTTTTCTTATCACAAGTGTGTTAATAAGCCTGTTACTAATATAACATGGAATAATTAAAATTAAGTGAATAATTTTTTTATGTTATCAGGATAGGAATTTGTGATACTTTATCTACCCATCTACTATTTATCTATTACTATATCTACTACTACTGTAGTAGAACGGTACTCCTGTAGTATGAACAATAGAAGTACAGTGAAAACTGACAAATATTCATTATATGTAGTTACCTCGGTGGAGTCTGTCCGTTCATATTCCAAGTACCGACAAATATTTCAACCTCTCTGTTGGGAAAAACTCTTTCTAACTCTGCCGCTCCTAATAGAGAATTGGATGCCAATCTTCCATGTAGAAAATTTCTATCATGTTAAAATAAAATGATTAGAATAGAAAGCCTTGCAGTAATACAGTAAAACCCTGTTAATTCGAACCCCGATAATTTGAAATTTGCCATAATTCAAATTTTTTAAAACCCACAAGTCCCAAAATGTAAATTTCATAGTAGATTAACCCCTATAATTCGAAAACCCCGGTAATTTGTAATTAGAAATAATTTTTATTGCCCCATAAATTACTTCATTATAGGTCACATAATTAAAAATTTTTTTGAAATTTGACGAAATCGAAATTTTTTTATTTTTTTGCAAGCGAGAACAAGCAATTTGTCAATATCGGGTACTTTGGTAGTATAAAAGCGATTTTGATACGAGCGTAATAAATATTGCGTTTTCGTAATGATTTCTTGAAACATGCAAAAATACCGACATTTTTCACAAAATTAATGGCTCTACGATTATTGACAAATTTCGCAATCGCATCGCGATATTTTTTTTCTAGCTTGAACTTCGAATTAACAGGATTTCGCATAATTCAAAATATTTTTTTGGGACGCTTGAATATCGAATTAACGACGTTCTACTGTACATGTCTAATAATTGATGTTATATCTTTCAAATAATATTTTTTTATATTAATAACAAGAAAATACTTTGTGTAAACCACTATTTACATGTTTCAGGGCCAATGGTTCCTTAAATTATTAGTTTTTATTTTTTACTTCCTCAATTATTACAAAATGACATTGTGGCAACATTTTGAAACCATTGTTTATGGTGCTATTTATAGAATTATTAACATGTTTCGGGGCCAATGGTCCCGTTATTATTTTTTTATCTTTTACTTCTTCAATAATTGCAAAATTGTCAACGTTTCGGACCGCATTGCAGGGTCCATCATCAGAGCAGATGATGGACCCTGCAATGGGTCCGAAACGTCTGCCAGAAAGGTCATAGAAATATGGCAGAATATCCCAGAAAACTCAAACCAGAAGATTAAAAAAAAAATTTTTCTTCCACCATTTATACTTAAACATAATTTTAAAAATATTTTAGGAAGAAGTATATTTTAATAGTGTATTCTCTTAAATTTTTTTGTTTATAGTATTAAACGACTCAATTACCTTTCACGAGCCTTTTGTGTTGGTATTAGTCGTAACACTTTTGCAGCCAAAAGAGAATTCCTTGCAAGACTGTCGGTGCTGCCAGACCTAGGTGTATGCGATAACTTGGCTTCTACGGACCTAGCGCTGAAAAAATGAAAGATGAATAAGATTATAAATTATTTACAAAAATATTTAATCATTGTCTCAGAGACCACAGACTGTTAACAAAGTTTCCATGTTCATTAAAATAATTATTACAAAGAAAGCTTTTCTGTGCTGGTTATTAAAATTATAATAGGAACAAAATATCAATTTATTCAAACATTCATATTGTCTTAGCAAAAATACCTAAATTTTAGTTTTTATATAGGGTTTCTTTTTAGAAATATAGAACTTTAAAATGAAATAAAACACATAAAAATCGTGGCCTTTGTATTGGCTTTATTGGAAAGATAATTTGATGCTAATTTCATTTTATTAATAAATGAAAATAAAGAATAAAATTATTATTTTTAAGAATATAATTTTAAATATAATATACTTTTGTTTTTTCATAATACATACTGAAACTGTATTCGGTTTCTGATGTATTATTTATTCATTTACCATAAACTGATAAACATACCCATCACAGCTTTGGACAGAAGAGTCTCTTCCGCTTTCATTCAAGGACCTGTCTACAACCTCATAGTCAGACATGGGGAGATCATCGGACGAATGTTGCATTTCTGATAAGCTGGATGATATTCGTCTTTGTGAATCGCTCTGCTCTCGTCGCCCAGACGGCAAAATTCTAGCATCATTATAAACATTGACATTGGTATCACAATTTGGATCGCTGTGCGCTTTAAAAATGTGTGGTTTCTTCAATACCTCAATGGATTTATTTACGGGCGATGAACGGCTGTGTTCCGGAAATCTGTCGAGATATTTCTCACTCCCCGATAATTCTTTGCTTCGACCATCATTCTCAACCATACTCTTCGGCCTGGGAACCGCTTGGGTGGACTGGGTGGTGAGAAACACAGATGTGCTATTAGGCAACCTCGACTCCCTACTGGTGGTGGCTTCAGAGTCTGATGAATACGTCCGTTCTCCATTTTCATGCACGCGTTTAGATAAAAAAAGATTTGTTGATGATTTGGAAAAATCGCCAATGTCTGTAATTGATCTGTCTGCAGAAGAAGTTTCGACGGAACATCCGACTCTAGTAGACTTTTTAATTAACAATCGCTTCCGCAAAGATAATTTCTCTTTGGTGGCACCAGATGTTCCGGTATCGTTGGATTCCATTTTGACATGTGGTTACACATTTTGTAACCCCATTACGTGTAATATATACAAATAGTATTGTTTTGTTTCGTTATCATCTTGACAACGTCCGACCGCCCTAAGAAAAATACATTTTCATGACAAACGTCAAATGACGTCACTGACGTCAACAAACATACGTAATAAAAAAATCCTATGAGTAAATTAGTGATGTGTACACTCTGAACTAAGTACTACAACGAAGTACTTCATAATACTCGACTTCACACGTTTTCATACTTCAAACCAAGTACTTCATCATACAGTAGCCGGCAAACATCTTAAATTTTTACGGCGTAGTGGGGGGTAGTTTGCACATGTACCATTCCACCAAAGAGACCCAAATTTTGTCTTCTGCGCATTCCCCCACTACGCCAAAGAATTTCAAGACGTTTGCCGGCAACTGTACTCGACTTCACATGTTTTTTCGAACTTCAAACACTTATCGCCATGAAGTGTGACTTTTTTAGTGAAATCCAAATCTCACTACCTCCGTCAGAAATGAGCGTGACCGATTCAAATATCGTACCCGTGACTTTTCCCCGTCAGAAATAATTTTTGGTCACACGAACTACTTTGTACTATAACAACTTTGAATTATTATACAAAAACAATGAACAACTAGCTAACTTCATGTAGTTCATTGAAATAGAAGAAGTGCGTAAAGTTTCGATACCTACTACAAATGAAACGTTCATTTTGAATCCTTCAAATTCGTGAACGTGTATACGTTGAAACCTTCATTTCAAAATGAAGTTTTGCCCTTCTCTAAATGTTCGAGTAAATCTATGACATACAATTTTTGTATTTCTGACTTCTTCGTCTTCATATTTATAACTACAAAATTGGGTATTTTTTATATATATTTTACAATATCGGCTACCCACATGAAGATACGCCAGATTTTAGCTTCTCGTTATAAAGTTTTTTATTTTAAATTCATTCGTTTTTCATTAAAAACAATTTATTAGAAAAACACTGTTTTTTTATAGTGAAGCACCTCAAAAAAAGTTTTTTGCTAAAATAGCAGTCCGCTGTAATATGAATGCGTAGAGCGGGGGAAGACATCACAGGATTCGCATTAAATTGCGGCAATGGAAGACCCGTTCCTAATTAATTTTCCGTCCCTAGGCAAACAACAAAATGCTACCCTAGTCGTAATTTACATACTTTAACGAAATCAGTAAAAAAAGTTTTTAATAACCAAATAAAATTAAATTTAAAGAAAAAACCATAATATCAATGGAAGACCGCGATTTCCGACATACTTCATAAGTTACAATAGCAATGATGTGGAAAGGGTCATTATTTTTGTTGACCAACACATCGTCCATCATTGGAGTTGTGATGCAACCACCATTTACCTATTTTTGCAGTTGTATGTAACAAAGTATGTAATGAAAAATTATTTTTCACACCAATATATTTCTATCATTTTGGCACATGCAGACATTTATTTTTCTATCAACTATGCTCACCTCAGCTTCACATTCTTTCTTAGTTCTTCATTAAATCAATAAGAATCTTTCCACAGATTGTTCTAAATTTTTTTCATCAATTTGCTTTCATCCTACCCATAACCAGCACCCATAAATCAACAATGCTGAACAGAGATGTTTGTAATTCTATTGACATACAGTCGAAATTAGTTATAACGAGCTCGGGTATAAGGAGATCTCGGCTATAATGAGCAAAACTGTGAATTGATTTTGATTTGTGCATATTCCCATACAATAGTTCTCGGTTATAAGGAGCGCGATTCCCGGATATACGGAGCAAATTTTAGAAACTCTGCATACATATTTGCTTGAGTTACAGAAAAAAAAACAAATACGTACTCATAACAATGAACTTCGCTTTTAAAGCGGCTCACACTTAATTAGGGTTCATCTTATGATGTACACAATGTGTGTCTGAAAATGCCATGTGCACAGGCAAACAATAGTTTGTCGGCATTTCATATCAAAGGAATGCCGAACTGAAGGTCGAGAACTGTCATATAACTCCGATTATTGAGGGTTTCCAAAATGTTTGAGGTAACAAGTTTACTTTATTAGCATTTAAAAGCCTAATCAGTTAAAAGCGAATTGTTTTATCGGAAACATGTCCACTAACAAACGAAAGTGTCTCTCGGTTCACGAAAAAGTCGAAATGCGGCGCCAAAAATTCCAAAGTCTTTAAAAAGTTTCACTATCGTCTTCTACAGTTTCATCGCTCTGGAAAATTAAGGATGTTTATTTAGCTGCTCTTGAAAACAACATCACACAATAAAAAAAAATTAGAAAGTGAAATTTACGTATCCCGAATATAAGGAGTCCCGGCTATAAGGAGCAAATTTAGTCGGTCCCGTCGTGCTCATTATAACAGAGTTTGATTGTAGTTCAGTTCATTACCAGAATTATCATACTTTTATTACTGATACTTTCATCTGCTCTCCCTAAATTTACAATTTCACTTCCTCACTCCTTGGATACAGAAAATATATAAATAAATAAATATTACTCATTATTTGTCAAATAATATTTTATTGAAATAACAATTCCCATCATCTGTATATGCATCTTAAGTATTTTTATAAATATTTTTAACAATTTAAGGTAAGCGTAATTCATTACAAGTAAACACATTCAAATTTCATAGTTTTACATTCTAATCCTATACAAATACAAAATACAATTTTGACCAATTCTTAGTCATTACAAAATCTTGCATGTTTCATTAAAAAAAACCATCTCACTAAAGACATAATTGGACAGAACTTATTAAGAAAATACAATTACTTTATAAATATATTATAGTTAAAATTAAATCAATATAAATAGAGCTGCAGTCTGAAATAAGTAGTGTTAACCAGGGGCGGATCGTCATGGAGGCATTATGGGCTGACTCTGGGTCCCACGGACATTTATGAACATTTTGGTCCAGGACTCCAAAGTTGCACAAACTTTATTAAATAAATTAAAAATTTAATATGAGTTAACAGTGGTAATTCTATAATTTACTCAATTACATTATTTAGTCATTTACTTAATGTTTCCTATACATAATATGAATTATTACATTATATTGATAAATTAAAAAATATTTTTTATTTGGAAATAATATCTGATAACTGGCGTAACAAAACTTTGGTATTTTAATCTCCCTAACTGTAATATCACATGAAATGTTTCAACATAATAAACTAATGTTACCACCATCCCCTCCCAGTAAAAGCATGCGGTTTAGAGGTAAGACTGCCATTGAAGTTAATACACCTTTGAAAGTGTCAGAACGAAGTTTGGTGCTGGAGAAGTTAGCATCTTGATCGATCGCCGTGTGAACTCCTATACGGTTATTGGTAGTTCCCGAGATCAGTTCGGTGTAGTAAGTTGACAGACAATGGACAGGCTCCGTAGATCCTCTGAAAAATTATTTTCAATGTCTTATTTGTACATATTTCATATCACATGATTAGGAGATTTGTTGAAAAATCCA